>OY856410.1:1295014803-1295364803 GCA_963693085.1 Alisma plantago-aquatica | reverse complement strand
CACGAAAGGTATAATGTCTCTAAGGTGATATTTGAGTGCAAAATGATAGAGGGAAATCTAGTAGGGTCTCATGTGCTCAATATCATTGGGCATATGGTGCATCTAGAAAGATTGGGATTTCCTTTAGGTCAATAGTTGGCCACGTATTTGATTTTGCAAGCATTGCCTAAATCATATAGTTAGTTTATCAAGTGTTATCACTTGAGTAACATGGCTAAGTTGCTGTCAGAATTACCTGACATTCTGATGAATGTCAAATCCCAAATGAAGAAGGACAATCCCATGATGAAGATCAGTAGAATAGGGTCCAAGGACAAAGGTAAGGCCAAGAAGAATTCTGAGGCTAAGCTAAAATCCAAGTCTTTTGCACTCAAAATAAGGAGAAGGATAAGAGAACCCAAGAAGATGAATCAAGGGATTGAGATTTCTACCTCTGGTATATACATAATTGAGGTTAAATTTACTACTCCTCATCATGGGTACTAGAATTAGGATGTAGATCACACATTTGCTCAAATGTGAAGGATCTGAAAAGAAGTAGACCTTTAGAAAAAGGTGAGGTGGAACTGTGCGTTGCTAATGGAGCAAGAGTTGTTGCCAGTGCAGTTGGAACCTATGCGTTATCTCTGCCAAGTGGGATTGTAACAGAGTTAGAGAACTACTATTACGTACCTACCATTCATAGGAACATCATATCTGTATATTGTTTGGACAAGAATGGATTCAAATTTATTATAAAGAATGGAATATATTCTATTAGTAAAGATGGGATCTTTTATGGTAGTGCCCCAATGTCTTATGGTCTATACTTGATAGATCTAAATACAAGCATACATAACATATATACCAAAAAAAAAACTCAATAATTCAAACCAAACATACCTTTGGCATTGTCATCTAGGACACATAAATGAGAAACGTATATCCAAGCTCCATAAAAATTGTTATTTAGACTCTTTTGATTTTGAATCAATAGAGACATGTGCATCTTGTTTGTTGGGCAAGATGACCAAGACACCTTTCACTGATAACAATGAAAGGGCTAGTTATCTTTTAGGACTCATACATACTGATGTATGTGCCCCTTTTAGAACAATTGCTAGAGGTGGATATCAATACTTCATTACCTTCACTTATGACCTCAGTAGGTATGGCTATGTTTACCGGAGAAACATAAGTCAGAAACTCTTGAAAAGTTTAGAGAGTTTATGAATGAAGTACATAACCAAATTGGTAAAAGTATTAAGACTCTTCATTCTGATCGAGGTGGATAATACTTAAGCCAAGAATTTGAGGACCTTCTGAGAGCCCGTGATATTGTATCACAGTGGGATCCACCTGGAACACCACATCATAATGTTGTGTCAGAAAGAAGGAATCACACAATACTGGATATGGTGCAATCAATGATGAATTTTGCCTATCTTCCGACTTCCTTCTAGGGGTATGCTCTTAAAACCGTTGCATTTACACTAAACCGAGTACCATCTAAATCGTTTCAAAAGACACCATATAAGATATAGTATGGGAAGCATCCCAATATGTCTTTTATGAGGATTTGGGGATGTGAAGCTTATGTTAGGAAAATGTTACCTAAAATGCTTGGCCCTAAGACTGATAAATGTTATTTTTTTGGATATTCCAAAGAGACAAGGGGATACTACTTATACAACCCAATTGGAAACAAAATAGTTGTTGCCAAAAATGCTATATTTCTAGAAAAGGAATTTATTCCCAAAAGGAAACAATGTGAGTGAAGCAGAACTCGAAGAGGTTTGAGACGAACATGAAAGCATTGAACTGATATATGTACTAGAGGAACAAAGAGAATCACAAAATGTTGTGGAATCTCAAATTCCTCAAGTGACACATGAACCTCATAGATCTAATAGGATACTCCTTGAACCTTAGAGATTTGGATATATTGTGACTCATGAAGGCGGTGAGTTGGTCATAGATGATGAGCCAAAAACCTATCTAGAATCTATTGAGGGACCAAAATATGAGAATTGGCTTGAGGCCATGCCATTAGATATGGAATCTATGTATACCAACAAGGTATGGACATTGGTAGATCCACCTAAAGGGGTAAAACCCATAGGGTGCAAGTGGGTCTTCAAGAAGAAGACTGACATGGATGGTAAAGTATGAACCTATAAGGGCAGATGGTTGTAAAGGGTTTCATACAAGTTCAAGGTGTTGACTATGGTGAATCCTTTTCTCTATTAGCCATGGTTAAGTCCATCGGGTTCATGCTTGCTATTGGAGCTTATCATGACTATGAGATTTGGCAGATGGATGTTAAAACCTCATTTCGTAACTGAAATATTCTTGAGTACGTGTATATGACACAACTTGAGGGTTTTATAAATCCAAATGATGCAAATAAAGTCTGTAAGCTACAAAGATCAATCTATGGATTGAAGCAAGCATCTCTAAGCTAGAATGTTCCTTTTAATGAGACAGTTAAAGAGTTTGACTTTGTTCAATATGAAGATGAACCTTGTGTGTACAAGAAGGTTAGCGAGAGCATTGTTGTATTCCTCATATTGTATGTGGAAGACATACTATTGATGGGGAATCACATCCCTACTTTTCAAAAGGTAAAGACATGGCTGGTAAATATGTTCTCTATGAAAGACTTGGAAGATGCATCCTACATATTGGGGATAAAGATATATAGAGATAGATCAAGAAGGATTCTTGGACTAAGTCAGAGCAAATATATTGACAAAGTGTTGAAGAGGTTCAATATGGAGAGCTCAAAAAGAGGAAACCTACCCATGCTTGATTGAGTTATCATCTCTAAAGCTCAATGTACCCATTCTTGTGAAGAAAGAGAGCACATGAGTATTATTCCATATGCATCAACAATTGGATCTATCATGTATGTGATGTTGTGCACATGTACCGATGTCTTGTATGCTTTGAGCATGATGAGAAAATATCAGTCAGATCTAGGTGATGCTCACTGGACATCCATTAAGAACATCTGGAAGTACTTGAGAAAGACTAAGAATTAGTTCTTGGTCTAAAATAGAAAGAAAGAGTTGGTGGTAAAAGGTTACACCGATGCAAGCTTCCAAACTGACAATTATGATTACAAATCACGATTAGGATTTGTGTTTTTCCTAGACAATAGATTTGTAAGTTGGAAGAGTTATAAGTAAGAGACATTTTTCTGATTCTATAATATAAGCTGAGTATATTGATGTATCGAATGCAATAAAAGAAGTTGTATGGATCAAGGAGTTCATCTCTGAATTTGGGGTCATTTTGAGCATCTACGACATAATCGAGCTATATCACAATAGCAATGGAGCTATTGCACATGCTAAGGAACACAAATCACATCTACATTCCAAGTACATACAAAGGAGGTTCCATCTCATACAAGAAATTATACAATGAGGAGATGTGAAGATTTGTAGAGTACTAACTGAGGGCAACATGGCTAATCCCTTGACTAAAACACTTTCACAGCAGAAGCATGATGGTCATGTTAGATCACTTGGAATAAGATTTGTGGGTGATTGGCTCTAAGTGAAAGTGGGAGTCTATTGATATGCATGTCCATACATCCAATCATATGATGATTGTAATGGAATAAGGTAAATGATTTGATTAATAAATAAAGGCAAGCTTCCAATTATTTTTGATCAATTCAGTTATGAGATAATGATGAAACATAATAAATGTCTAGAGAATGATATTACTCAATGATGAATGCCTTTAGGTTGAGGACCTGAACAAGGAGATCATATGGATGTTAAGAGTTTATATACATTCTCAGTATGTCCCTGATTGGTTGTTATTATGGAAGGTAGATAGAAAATAATGACACATAAGATAAGAGTGTGAGTTGGTTGATGATAGAATCTTATTAGTCATGATATGGAGATATTATTAGACATACCCACCATGAGTCTGACACATGGAAGCCATTACCATGGTAGTCATAGTCAACTCTCATAGTAATGAGGTATTGTGGTTCTTAGATCTAAAGTCACTACACTCATCACATGTCATTTGGTACACTTTGACATCATCAAGCACAATCCTAAAACATGGGTTTTTATAAGGGTGATGATTGGGTGACTGTGACACATGGGGACTAACTGTGAGTGATGTAGATGAGATTTGTCGCTCCTATAGGAGTATGATATCCTAGGCCTCTTGATTAAAAAGATTAAGAAATGACTGGCTTGTGTCTACGAGATGACCATCTCACTCCGTGAGATGTCAGGGTCATAATTCAATCGATTGCATCAAGGATTAGTGTTAACGTCATGTTGGGAATTGATTGGAATGGAATTGCCGAATACATATGAGATTGGGAAACAAGTGAAATGACGGTTCGTTGGGGAGAAACAATCAGTTCGCATGTGAAATGACCATTTTTCCATTCGCAGGTTGTAAAAATTCAAGATATTCTGGTCCCTTCCACTCCCACACAGACTGAAAACCCAGACCCTAACCCCTCTTATAAATAGAGGGGTACTGGGGGCTTCCCAGAACACAACTCAATTGCCTCTGACTATTGTTGTCTCCTATGATTGTGGTAACCAATAGAGAGTCTGAGCAAGTCCTACCCGCTAAAGGGAGGGATAATAAGGGAGAAACAATTATGGGAGAGTAAGTTGGTGACTAGTACACCAACGGGAGGGAGAACTCCTTCTTGTCTATTATAGTTGAACGATAAGAGTTCTAGGTGGTCCACGTGGAATTCTCTAGAGGTGAGGTGGCCTTTTCCTGTTGCTAGGAGGGAAACGCCAGCCTATAGTCTATGGAGAAGCTATTGCAAACTCTGTATGAGTCGAACATCTGTGGTGAAGACCAAGAGCAGCAAATACACCATCAAAGAGTGCACATATACATCAATGAGGATTGTCACTGGACTTGCTCCAGGACTAGGTATATCTTTGTTAAACCATCCTTCCCATTGCATAGTTATTAACACAATCCACTGGTTGTTGGGAAATATGTTAGTAATTTTTTTGTTTCCACTACCTATCTGATGCCATATTCCCCTATACCCCAAACCTAAACCTATTCCCTTCAACAACCTGAACCTAGAGAATGACCAGAAAGGTCAACCAATGTTCGAAATGAGATCAAAGCCAAAGACAAAGAGAAACCTGCTCATGGCCCAAGACCGCAGTCAGACATGTAGTGGTCCACACTCCCAATGCTTTGTGGATGGAACAATAAAAGAAATTGAATGAGGCTATCAGTGCCCTGACCCTTAAGGACATAGCCAAAGATGAAAATGGTGAGCCACTACCTATTCGCCCTTGCCTTGGAGCCACCATTCTGGACTTTGTCAAGCTGAACATTTAGAAGTTTTGGGGAGAAGATAAGACAAGAGTGGTTGACAATTCTAATTCTTGGCTTCTGGTGGTAGAGAATGGCTCCCATAAATTGGAATTACAACCAAATAAGAAAGACCCTTTTGCCACTCACCTTCTGGAAGGAGCAACCAAGATATGGTGGGAGAACCACATCATGGGCTGAGATCTGAATGATGAACCAATTTCCTGGACTGACTTTAGAACCATCTTCTTTGTGAGAATTGTGTCCATCTCAACCAAGAAAGAGAAAGAGAGGGAGTTCACCTACCTTGTTGAAGGCAATCTATCTGTGGCAGACTTCACCCCCAAGTTCTGCCTTCTGGAGAAATTTGGTTATATGCTGACTGAGGAAAGGTAGATGGATCACTTCTTAGAATATCTACACCCTAAAATCAAGCCTTCATCTGATGGTGAGCAGACCGAACAACTTCACCGACACCTATAACATCTCCCAGGACATGAAGAAGACGGTGATGCCTGCACCGAACCCACCAAAGGGGTATTTGGGTTTCACTGAAGGTACCTCTAGCCCAAGGAATAATCATAGGAAAGTACAAGGATGCAACCATGCCAAATGAAGAAATGGAGGAAGGGGAAAACCCCAAAATAGAACTACCACCCAAGGTGCCACAACTGTGAAAAATCACACATGAGCAAGTGTCGCTTCGAGATGAATGCTTGCTTTCATTGTTAGCAAGAAGGACACTTTCAGGCCAACTATCCTCATCTAGCCTGAGAGGTCTAGACCCAGTAGCAGCCCAGCCTATGGTAGCCGCCCCACCAATAGCAGAAGTTGCACCTACTGCAACCCCACCTATAGGAGAGAGAAGGCAAACCCAGGTTTTTGCCATTGACAATGAAGAAGATCAAACCAATGCTAACTATTTGATAGAGGGTAATAACCCTTAGAGTTCTCTTTCCTATTTTTAGCTATGTAATGCAATAGTTTGACTATTATGAAAACAATGTAGGCATGCTTGAGATCGTGGGACACAATATAAAAACTCTATTTGACTCTAGTTCTACTAATACTTTTATTTTGAGAAATCTAGCAACTATGTATTTTTTGGACATAAATGATTTAGAATATGTTTTGGATGTCACTACTCCAAGTGGTCAAATCTTTACATATCTCTTGAAAACCCTAGTTATACCTATTAAATATCTAAATAATGAGCTCCATTTGGATTTTATCCTTCTTGACATGAATGAATTTGATGTAATAAGTGGTATGAATTGGGTCTATACTTAAAGGGCAAAGATATACTGTGGGGAAAAGAAAATAAGAATAGAGAGGCCAAGTCATCCACTGTTCACCATTAGAGGTAGAAAGGATGCTGCCACTAGCCTTTATGTGTCAGCCTTGAAGGTAGAGTAGATGATAGCCAAAGGTTTTCATGCATTCCTAGTAGTAGTTATCGAGCCAGAGCCTAATGTGCATCCTTTAGAGGAGATAAAGGTGGTTAGGGAGTACAAAAATGTGTTCCTGGATGATTTTGCTGGGATTCCTTCTGAGAGAGAGGTAGAGTTTTCGATAGAGTTAGCTCCTAGGATGAACCCTATTTCCAGAGAACCTTACAGGATGGCTCCCATAGAGTTGCTTGAGATATAAAAGAAACTACATGAATTGCTAGAAAAAGACTTCATTCGACCTAACACTTCTCCATGGGGAGCACCTATCCTCTTTGTGAAGAAGAAGGATGGACCGCTCCAAATGTGCATAGACTATAGAATGATCAATCAGGATACCATTAAGGACAAGTATCCTTTATCCCATATAGATGACCTATTTGACCATCTCAAGTCGGCCTAAGACTTTTCAAAGATTGACCTGAGTTCTGGGTATCATTAGTTGTGAGTCAAGAGTGAGGATATCCCAAAAACCACTTTCCAAACCCATTATGGCCATTATGAGTTTGTAGTCATTCCATTTGGGTTGTCTAATGCCCTCAGTGTGTTTATGAATCTCATGAACAATGTGTTCCAACCTTTCCTAGACTCTTTTGTTATAGTGTTCATAGATGACATTTTGGTTTACTCTAATGACTTAGAGCAACACTGTGACCACCTGGATAGAGTCCTTGATATCCTGAGAAAGTGGAAGTTCTATGGGAAATTCTCAAAGTGTGAGTTTTGGATAGACTGTGTCATGTTCCTTGGACACATCATATCTAGGGAGACCATCTTAGTGGATCTTACTAAAGTATCGGTTGTACATGATTGGACAACACTAAAGAACTCTTTTAATATTTGCAACTTCCTAGGATTAGCCAGATATTTTCAATGCTTCATTAAGGATTTCCCAAAGACTGCTCTACCCCTCACAAAGCTTACTCGAATGATAAGATGTTTGTGTGGTAAGACTTGTGTGAAGCTTGATTCTAGGAGTTGAAGGAAAAGGTGACCAAAACTCTCGTGTTGACTATACCATCAAGAAATGAAGGTTTTATGATCTTCACCAACACATAAAGATGGGGATTGGATGTACACCGGAGCAAAATAGACATGTTGTTGCTTATGCCTCCAAACAGCTTAAGTCGAATGAACTGAACTACCCAACACATGATTTAGAACTAGATGTGACTATACACGCCTTGAGGATCTGGAGGCACTATCTTCATGGAGCCAATTTTGAAATCTTCACCGATTGTAAGAGCTTGAAGTACCTCCTAACTCAAAAGGACCTAAACCTGAGACAAAGATAATGGATGGAGTACAAGAAAAACCATGATTTCACTATCTCCTATCACCCTAGAAAAGTAAATGTAGTAGAAGATGCTCTTAGTCGGAAATAGCTCAGGTCTGCAACTGTCTTATCTACCAAGTAGAGAGAATTGGAAGATTTTGCTAGGTGGACTCCATAGTCTTTAGAAGACTGAATCCTTGGAACTAACATTCAGATAAAACCAGAACTGTTAAAAAAGTTGGTAGCTACCCAGTTAGACAACATAGAGCTTGATAAGATGAAAGGTTTGTTGGAGAAACCTCAAACACATCTCTTAGTGGGAGTAGATGGTGGAATCTACTACAAGAGTCGTATTTGGGTTTCTGAAGGTTCTCCCTTGAAGAATCATATCTTATAAGAAGCTCATGGTTCTAAGGTTACGGTACACCCTGACAATACCAAGATGTTGAAAGACTTGCAGTAATACTTCTACTGGCCTGGAGCTCATGGTTCTAAGGTTACGATACACCCTGACAATACCAAGATGTTTAGAGACTTGCAAAAATACTTCTGGTGGCCTGGAATGAAGAGAGACATAGCAACATATGTGGCCAATTGTCTCATGTAGCATATGGTAAAGGTTGAACACCATCGACCTGGTGGATTATTGCAATCCATCAAGATTCTAGAGTGGAATTGGGAGCAGATCACTATGGACTTTGTGGTGGGTCTCCCCAAGACAAAGAAAGGCCATGATGCAATATGGTTTGTGGTAGATATCCTTACCAAGTCAACACATTTCCTTTCCTTAAAGATCATTGCCAAGGTGATAGACCTAGCTGAACTATATATTAGAGAGACAGTGTGACTGCATGGTGTTCTGAGTTCGTTTATTTCTGATCATGACCCTAAGTTCATCTCCAAGCTGTGGAAGCAAGTGCATCATGCGCTTGGTACTATATTGAAGTTTAGCACATCTTACCACCCCCAGATCGATGGACAGTCAAAGTGAACAATCCAAACTTTAGAGGATTTGTTAAGAGCATGTGTGCTCTATTGGGGTGGATCATGGGAGAAGTACTTGCCCATAGCTAAGTTTTTTTACAATAACAGTTACCAAGACAATATTGAGATGGCTCCATACAAAACTCTTTATGGGAGGATGTGTCAGTCACCGCTTCACTGGGATGATGTCAGTGAGAAGACCTTGCTGAGGTCAGAAAAATTGCAAGTGTATGATGATAAAGTCTTTTTTATCAAGCAAAAGCTAAAGAGAGCCCATGATCGACAGAAGTTGTATGTTGATGCGAAGCAAACTGAGTTGCACTTCACAGTGGGTGAATATGTGTTTATGAAAATCTGACCCCTCCAATCTATAGCTACGAATAGAGGAAAGCTGAGTCCCTGATACATGGGTTCATTTGAGATTATAAAATGGATTGGTGGTGAATGCACATTCATCTTAGTTTTAGTTGCCATTTTGGCCCAATTTTGAACTAAAAGCTCTCATATACCCCCTGAATCTGCTCATATACAATTTTCCTCAGTTTCAGATGATTATTTAGAGTTTTGATCAAATCCATTTATCTCTATTGTAGGATTAAGCATCACACTATGTGCACCAACTTAGGAGATGATGGTCCAACTAACTGACTAGTGGGCCCAAGAAACTTTTGATATTTTGCACCCTATTTTTGATGGCCAGTCCCTTCATAAAAAAGCATCCTCATCAGTTAGAGGGTTCATTAATGTAGGCCCATAGCAATATCCCCCCTATGTAAGTGGGTTTATTCCAAAAGGGCCGTGACTGCAATAGAAGGATGGTCGTGACCGTAATGCAAAATGGTGTTGTGACCGTGACTAAGACATCATGTCGAATGACACTCAACACGGTTGGACCCATCCCGACACGGTCGGGCCAAGGCCAAGGTGTAGTGACCACTACAAAACCCCATGACTACTACACAACCATCTTGACCGCTACAAAACCCTGCAACCGCGACAGATGCCTCGACTACAAAACACAACCCCGACCGTGGCACCATGACACAATCACGTGCACCTCAGCATGGTTGTGCTGAGGAGTACCGTAGAGATTGCTACGAAAGGTCGTGACCACAACAGCTAAGCGGTGCTCTCCAAATCTGCACCTACAAATAAAGGACCCCTCCTTCATTTGAGGGATTGCTTCTGCTCCATGCACATCGATAGGCTACCACTCTGTGCCCAGCCAAATAATAAGATCTCCACCGCCAAAGACTTCCTCCTTGGTTTCCTTGCTACTCTGCCATCTCCATTCCATCAAGATCTATCTCCTAGCCACGACAGTGGTGGGATTTCATATCTACAACACTCTCCACCGTCAGCCATCTACTACTCCATCTCTCGCAAGCTAGAGCATGAGAAGAGAAGGAAGAAGGAGAGATAAGATTATACTCTCCCATCTTGGTGTTCTTCCCCTCCTCATTCAGATCTACCCTGCCATCACGTAGAAGACCATTTCTCCACCGAGACATGACCATCTTCTTCACCATGACCATGGTGGAATCTTCCCTTTCTCTTATTCTTTTCATTTCTATCATGAGGAGCTAGTAGTCCATTTTGCTGGAGTGTAGGGATTAGCCCCGCTGCTTGTTCTTACATGTTCATCTTATAACATTCCATGGCTTGCATATAACTTTCATTTCATTATTAATCGTTTGATGCATGCTTTGTGGATTGATCACCTTCCTTGCATTATCTATTATATTACTTTGTTGTAAGAATATCAATACTTAGGATTTGAATATCGATTAACATGGTTGATGCCCAAATGAGAACATTCGAAGGGATGTCTCTAGAGTAGTAAGCGTTGGATCTGTGGGTAACTAGACATCAAGCCTACAGAGATGCTTAGGCAAACCCTATTTCCTAACTGATGGTTTTGGTTACTTCATTTGGATAGTTGTATCTTACCTAGATGTGTTTGCATATGTAGTGGTGGTGAAACCTGATTCCACCCCAATGATTCCCATCATTAATCTAAAATAAATTTTAATCCTGCTCTTTTACTTTCCTTGCAATTAGTTTAACTAAACCCAAATCAACTCTTATTCTAAATATTAGTCTTAGTTGATCCATATTCAACTAGCAAGATTCTTAAAAATCTTGTCCCTTGGGATTCAATCCTTAACTATACTACAATAATACCCGTCCACTTGCGGGTGTTACTACTGCACAAGGTTTTGGTAAAATATTAGGGATTTCAGCCCTATGTGGATTTGTTAGTGCAGTAAAAGCCACGTGAAATTCTGGCGCCATTGCCAGGGATAGGGAAATCATCTAGTTAAATCTAGTTCTATTGAGACTAATTTAGGATTTTACTTTCACTTTTGATACTATTGATCATCTACTTAAATTTGGTTCTACTCCATCCATCTGAATTCTGAAAGTTCTTTCCATCCCAGGTACCCCCAAAGACTAGTGCATGCCATGCTCCAACAACACCAGCCTTACAACTAGCTTTAACCCTGAGATAGAATGAACCTTTCTCTGTCAGAGTAGAGAGAAATAAGATAGGATGACACAAGAGGAGGAAATTGCCTGAAGGGTAGCTCAAGCCCTTAATGCACAAATAGAAAGGCTTATGCAAGAAGCCCGAGCTGCAGTTCAAGAGGAAATCTATGAAATTCAAGCAACAACTCAACAAGCTGAGTTATAAAAGGACCTTAGACAGTTCTCAATCCCTAAGGCTGCTGACATTCAAAACCCAGTGCAGCCTCCTCCCATCACTATTCCAAACTTTGAGATCAAGTCACATTGGATTACACTACTTCAAAACAACCCTTTCTATGGTAAGCATGGTGAGGATAGTCAAGAACATCTTCTGTGGTTCCTAGATTTATGCACTATGAAAAAGAAAAATGGAGTTACAGATGATGCCATCAGACTCAGTCTCTTCAAATATTCCCTTGAAGATAGAGCCATGAGTTGGTATAACTCTTTGCAATGCAACCCCATCACCACTTGGAAACAACTTCAAAATGTTTTCTTGGAAAAATTCTACCCTCCTTCCCTCACCTATGATATTAGGAGTTGAATAACACAATTTGTTTAGGTCCCTAGAGAAACCCTCGCAGAAGCATGGGAAAGATGCAATGGGTTACTACGCAAGTATCCACACCATGACATACCTAAGAATTAGCTCATCAAAATCTTTTATTGGGGTGTGGATGATGATATCAAGAAATTTTTAGACTCCTCATCTGGAGGAAATTTTATGCACCAAAGTTATGATAGCGCATGGAAAGTTGTCACCCTTGGATATGAAAATCAAGCCAACTGGGGCAGATCCGTAGACAAAGGAGTGCTGAAGGTAGCTATGGTAGAAAGTAGTCCTAAGTAAAAGTCTATTGTGGAGTCTCTAAAGCTACTATTTGCCAAGCAAGACAACCTCGAATTGTCTTTTAACGCCGATAAAAGGAGGCACTCTCCCCCTCGACAACAAGAATAAGTCAAGTCATCTTTGCCATTTTGCAAAGCATGTAAAGGCACTGATCATTCTACTCTAGCCTGTAATATTCTCTATGATGTTGTTCTGGGAAATGCTTATACCCAAGGAGGTAATGGTCAGAAGGAAAATTTGAATGCCATCCACACTATCCCTAGTCAAGGGTATTATATTCTAAATCAGAATAAGAACCATCCAGGTTTTCAGTATGGAAATCCTCTAGGAGTGGAAAACTCACAACAACTCAGTTCAGATAATCAACAATTAGGCCTGTCAGGATTCTAGTATAATCATCAACAAAATTTCAAGAATCAAGGGAACTTCAGGGTTAACTTTTAGAACAAAACTTACAACTAGTATCAAAATGACCAATATCAAAACACCTCTCAGTTCCAGAATCTGAACCAAATCCTGCATCAACAACTACAACAAGGACAATAAGCCAGTCCCATCTCTTCTGATGAAAAACTGTCATCCATTAAGAAGATGCTACAATCACAATAGACTATGATAGCAAACCAGCAAGCCCATCAAAAGACTATTGAATCCCAACTAGCTCAACTTTCATCTTGCCTCAAGCCACCTATTGGAGCTTTTGTTGGCCAACCAAAGAACAATCCTAAACATCCTAAGCAACTGAAAGCTATTTCCACTTGATATGGAAAGGACTATTCTGATCCTCTTATCAAGACACATGTGTTAGTTACAGACGAGCATGACTTGGTGATTGTCCAAGACACTGAAGTACCTGAATCTCAACTGAAAGAACCGCTGATGACTAATAAGGCAGACAAAGCAAGTTTTGAGAAATTCATCATTGTAGAAGCAGAAGACATGCCTGAGCCAATTATACCAGTATACAAGCCTTATCCTTGGTGTGTTTACCACCAAGGTTACACACTAGTCAACTAGAGGGGCTAGATGTAACCCTAAGGGAGGACACACGAGTTGATCTTTTGAAAATTATATTAACCCTAACAAAGTCGATCATAATACCAAATAGGTCACCTGCAAGCACACTAGGTACTATTGTAGCATAGGTGAAGGGAAAGCGTAGGGGTCGATCCTCAGGGACAGAGGGGGCACTAGAGCTAGGCTAGCATTGGATACATTCCTATTGCAGAGATTAGGGTTGAAGGGTTTAAAGGTGATTTGATTGTTTGTTAAACTAGGTGAACAAGGAAGTAAAGGAAATTATGAAATCTAAGTTATTACAACCCTAAATTATCCTAAGCAATCAAGTCTAATGAACTAGATTAAGAAACTAACAGAGCAAGAGAAAATGTTAACTACACTATACTAGCAGAGCAATTATCACTAAGAACTAGATTAACCATAAGAGAGAGAGAAAAAGAACCTAAGTTAACGCTAAAGAGAAAAACTAAGCAACTAACTAGATTAAGAAAAAGCAACTAAACTATATTAGCATAAATAATCTAAGAAGGCAAAGTGAATTTTAAGCAATGAGATTAGGTAGGTGGGCCGTTTGGGGATGTGGTTTGATATTAGTTGGGGGATCTCAATGTAGCAAGAAATTATCACAATTCTATCAAGATCACTAGTTGGAGAACTAGGGTTAGGTGTAATTCTAGTAGGACTTGTCAAGTCTAGGTCTCTATAGTAAGTGGTATTAGGACAATTGAGAGCCAAGGGTAGAAATGGGATAGAGATGAGGGTTTTTCACCTCATGCCACTAGCCATCTAGCCTTTAGAAAGCCTAGGAAATTGCACTAATCACACTTACACTAGCCATTTAGATCTCACACTCACTTGTAGTAGGGGGGGTAAGTATGTAGGAACAAAGGGGGCTAGCTAGGGATCCACTAATTGGACCTAGGAGCCATTCCTAAGACTGTCCACATACAATCCAATTCATCCTAGAAACTAAGTGTCATCAAACATCTCAAAGTAAGCAATCCATGTTATAAGCACAAACCACATGCAATAAAATAGGAAATGAGATAGAAGCAAGAAGCAATCATCATAGATAGAAATTATGTTCATTACAAGATATTTCTCCCCAACATGTTTATCAAAGTCACATTTTGGCCCCAAACAACCCACCACTAGGGGCTTAGCTAGACATGATCAAAGAAATAACAAACGAAAGGGGAAGAAGGGGGTAGAACTCCATGAAGCTTGAAGTAGAAGCCTCCTTCTTCACCTCCTAGAAGCTTGGGGACGTCCTTCCTCCTCCAATGGTGCAGATGGGCATGAGAATATGGGGGATTATGGAGGAAAACCTAGAAAACTAGGTTTCCAAGGTGGAAGTGAGGTGGAAATGGTGGATGGAGAACATAAATGCAAGGTGGAGTGCAATGAATGCTCAAAGGGTGAGTAGGGAGGAATAGCAGCAGCTAGGGGGTCTAACCTTCGTGCCCCAACTGCCACCTATGTATATATAGGTGGTGGGGAAGCACTAGGGTAAGTGGGGGTAGTTTAGGAAAAACAATGTAAAAAATGGGTAGGGTAGGTTGGTCACCACGGCCGTGTTGATGTACCACAGTCATGGTGGGGGTAGTAGGGAATGTTATTGGGGGAGTGGACACGGTCAATGTGTGAAATGGGGTGAAAAGGCTAAGTATAGGTGGTGGCCACGACCATGGCTGGATGCCACGGTCGTGTTGGGTGAGTGGCACCACAGCCGTGGCGGGATGCCACAACCATTTTCGAGGAGGAAGTCTTGATCGTGGGGGGGAAGCACAAGCATTTGATATTCTATTGGCCATGGTCGTGGTTAGTGTCCATGACCATGGTATCTTCAATGTGCCACGACCGTGCTGATGGCCATGACCGAGGTGAGTTTGGTGTAAAACCCCTGATATCCCTGTCAATTCTTCATAAAAAAGGCACGACCCGTGGCCATGGGGCCACGGCCGTGGTGTCTTCAATGTGCCACGACCGTTTTGATGGTTATGACCATGGTGAGTTTGGTGTAGCAACCTAACATCTTAGTTGATTCTTCACAATAATTAACACAACCCATGGCCATGGGACCACGACTGTGTTGGGATCTCCATTGGCTAAATGAACTTCAATTTACATCATCCATGGACTTCTTTGCTTGATGTCAAACCTTGGCCATAGGGGTAGGTTAAGGGATCTTTGGGGACTTGTTTGGACCCCTCCATGCATGGAAGAACCCAAGAACTCCTTCCTTCTCTCTCATCCATCCAAAGCATGATCCAAGTACCTAAAAGTAGTGCAAAGAATGTCCATAAGTGGATTTGATAGTAATACTCATATTGAGGGATTGAACTTGCATTCTACTGTGTTTAGATGTGAATGAAGTACAAAATGGTACAAGATGGAGCCCTCAAATAGGGCTGCATCACCACCCTAAACGGAAAACATACTTGCCCTCATGTATGCTCCAACTTAATCTCTCTTTTCAATTTTCTTTCAATAAGCAAGAGTGACAAATGCATAACAACAGAAAATCATTGATTACATGGTCTTGGAAGTGATTAAGTGCATGTGTTCCACCTCTATCCTCTCCTCTTTCACATACCAATCATGAAATGAGCATTGAGCATACAAACTTCAAATATAAAACAAAGAATACACAAGCTGTCCATATGTCCTTCATATCAGTCTGGGTAAATCGTTTCATGTTGGTGTCAATCAAAGATGACTAGGAGTATTTTTTTGCTTTCATATATTCAATCTTATGCCTTGAACCACACTAAATGATCCACGTGGCTGTGGACAAGGGTAAAGTGAGTAGATTTGTTGTTTTCTAGCTCAATGGGCATGAAAGTAGAAGAAAGGGTTGCAGAAAGGTTTTTGGAGTTCTATTACATAAATCACTCATTTTTTCTTTACTTGAATGCTCTTAAATAGGAGCATACTTTTATTTTCTTTTTTCTTTATTTTTCTTTTCTTTTCTTTTCCCTTGGTGTAGATAGGGCATATGTTGGATAGAAGCGGGGAGGTAAAGATGGGGCCACCCCAAACTTTTGGAGGTGGCCAAGGCTGATTATGTGCACTAGGGAATCCTTTCATGAGGCAGAGAGGTATGAAGATGGTGAAAGAATAGTCAGATCAAAGAGGGATCATTAGTGTAGTATTCAACATAAGATTCCCTACATGAAAGCTAATCCAACACTTCATCAAATGATATCACACCACATGATAGAACAACATGTCATTCACATTTATATCAAGTGATTCCCTAAGCTCTAAGCATTTGTAGCTTTCTCAATTCACAAAACAACCGAAACTTTCACAAACTTGAGAGAAGTGGTGCACATGTAAAAAGTAAAAAAATAATACCACATATCAATAAACTCTAAGAAACAAAATGCATTTATCAAAGGACTAAAAATTTCATTTCAAATAGTAGAGATTAAGTCAAAAAATGCTTTTTAGGCAAGAACATTCAAATTTGGGCAAAATTGGTCAAAATGATGCCACTTTGCCTTCAATCACATCTAAACCTACATTATTGAACTTAAAGTAGTAAAACATGCAAATCCTAGTTAAAACATGCAAAAATTACTAAAAATCTACATGATATGCGATGCATGGCAAAAAGGAGCACTTTTTTTGAAAATTAGGCAAAAATGTATGAAAGTAGCTACATGCTATGCAAGAATGCAATAAAAAAAGAATAATAAAAACTAACCTAGATGGTAAAGGTGGAACAAAATCACAGAGAAAGAGAGAGGGTGGTGCATACCACCCTACCCACCCCAAACTTTCGAAACATGCTATCCTCAACATGAAACTATAGCTTAGGGTAGGTAGGGGAAGTGTCATGGCTGCTGTCGCGGCTGGTCGGATGAGTGAGGAGGGTCTTTAGGAGGAGCTGAGCCTATAAGAGGATGCTAGTAGTAATGTCCCCAGTAGTCATCTTGGGGTGGAGGGTATATCTCTGAATATCCAACGATGCCACCCTAAAAATCTCCACCCCATTCGGGGTTTCTTGCTGATTGGGCATGGTGGTAGTGACACAAGTGGTTGACCTAGTGGTGAATTTGCTATTGGTTTTGCCACATGTATTGCTGGATCAACTGCATGTCGCCCTATGTCTTTCGTATGCTCTCAAACTGTGTCTAGATGGTGGACATGTCATAGGCGTTTGTTGAGGGATGTTGCAGTTGGGATGTTCCTTCATCCCTTCTTCTTGATTTTTGGGGCTGCCTTTGTCCTTCAATTTCTTGCTCCTGCCCTTGCACATTAGATTCAGCAATCTCCTCTTGATCAACATTGGCTCCCATGTTGTATGTGTCTCTTCGGTAGTTTTGCTGCCATTCCAACAATTTGGCCTCCAGTTTATGGAGGACTCCCAACACGGAGAGAAGTGGTACATCATGGTATGGAAACTCAAGCTCAATGTTTGGCACACTACTTGCATAATATATCATTCTTTGGTCCTTCACCTTAATAGTGTGCAAGAGGATGAGATATTTTAAGCCAACAAACTCAGGTTCATATTTATCTTCCAACCCAGAGAGACCATATCCCAAAGCAAGTGCGATTGAGGTTACAACCCCCCCATTAACAAAAGGTGTTTTACTCTTGGAGGATATGGACCTCATATGATCAATTAGTAGCACTCCAAGGTCTATATACCACTTATGGTGCATTGCTATCATGACAAACATATCATTTTGAAAATTGATCCTTGATTATCATACCTGCCCACAATTGTGTTTGCCAAAACCTTTTGCACATAGCAGAATAAGGGGTTACTTATGGATGAGGTTTTTGACCTCCCTGCATAGTAATCCTTGCTCCCTGTCAAGAGGTTCTAGAAGTGTACATAGTTGAAATCTACCTCTTTCTCTAGCAGGCCGTCATTCATTTTATTGGCCTCTTCAGGATTGGCAGTAAATACACCATTCAGATCAGCTGTCGTGAGAGTATGAATGTTTCCTAACATGGCAAATTTGATAGCATCATTTCCTCTCACCTTCATCTTCACAAGAGTGGGAAATAATTCTTGCGTCAATGTGATGTAGCTAGCTTAGGTGTTTGTGAAACGAATGTCCCACAACCCCATTTTCTTCAAACCTTCTTCCACGGCCACCTTGATTCTGAGTTCCTTAATAACTTTCTTACATCCATAACTTGTGGTGACGATTCACCTTGTCATGGCTTCTGGGTATGTAAGTGCAATCTTCCTATGCCTGCGTCCTCTACCATATGACAATACTCTAATGGGGGCCTTACCTAAGGCCTTCAACCTATCTTCCTCCAATTGAGACAAGATGTCCTCTGACTTAGCTGACAGATTTAACTCCTCATCTTCAGTGTCTTCCTCCTCCTCATCCAACCTGTACGATTGGGACCCCAAACTCGTATCAATATTGATTGGCACCCTTGTTTGGGGTACCATTGTGCAAACTTCTCTTCATCTGGATGCAATTTCCACCTAGGTTGCGGCTACTGTTTATGCTCTGCTTCCATGTGAGACATCGAACGACGTGTTGGAGTGGGCTTTGGCGGGCACGTTGATGAGGACGGTGCTATTTTTGATTTTTGGCTTCTTTTGGAAACCATCATATCGACCTCATCTACCAAGTTGTCCATGTTCTCCTCTGACTCCTCCTCTTCCTCTCCCCGATACGTCTCATCGGTAATATGGTCGCTATCGGATGTTAGTGTGCGAGATGAATCCATAGACATCGATTGGGGAAGTGATTGGGTGATGGAATTTGATGGTGAAGGGGTGTGGGAAGTAATGGAGACTTGGGAGGATGCTCGTTTGGTGCGATCCTTGCATCCGGTAATCACATCAAGGCTCTTTTGAGCTCACTTCTTCACAACCTTGGTGATCACCTTCATTTTGTGGAGGTGGAGGGGGTGGTAGGGCTGTGGAAAATGGATTTTTGGGTAGATGATGAAATGGAGGTGGATAGAGGGGTAGAATGGAAGTATATGGAGGTTTAGATGGTGGGTGAATGATTAGGTTTTGATTTAGGGGAGAAATGGAGGGTTTGGTGGAGGTTTTAGGTGGGGATGGCTGTAGGGAGGAATGGAGGAGAAAGTGGTGGTGGAGGGTGGATTAATGGATGATTTGGTGTGGAAATGGAAGGGGAATGGTAGGGGGATGATTTGGGGATGATTGGTGGTGGTTTAGAGGCAATTTGGGGGCTTGGAGGTGGAGTTTGGAGGAGCTACAGTCATGGGAGGACCACCACGACCGTTGTCTTTCAAAAATATGTATTGCAATGGGTGGGGGGTCGGGTTGAAGATGGACTTTAAGTTATATTTTTTTGTGGGGTCAGGCCGTGCCATGGCCATGGCGGGTGGCCATGGTAGTGACCAGGGTATATAAGCACATCTTTGGTGGGGTGCTACAGTCGTATTGTCGATGAAGAAAACTCCTACTCGACCTTTCCACAATCGTGGTCTCGTGCTACGGTCGTAACCATCCATCCTTACCATGGCCGTGGCTGGTGTGCCATGGCCATGGCCATTCGGCCAAAAATCTAACTTCTTTGGCATCTTTGACACAAAAAAGAAGATGACCAGTGGCCATGGGGCCACAGTCATGGCTAACTGTCTTTGACATGGCCGTGGTTTCTGGCCATAGCTGTTGCCATTCATGCATGAACTTGGCCAAAACCCTGACTTCTTCGTGTCATTTAATAAATAATTCACATGACCTGTGGACTTGGGCCACAGTCATTTTGGGCAACTACTGCCATGACTGTGGTGGAGCTCCACAACCATGGTGGGGTCATTCCTTCAACTTTTTCAACTCAGATTTGAAAACTTTGTTTTTCTTTGATATTTTGCCACAAATTGGTCTTAGTGGCCATGATTCACCTTTAATTCCTCTCTCTCTAGTGCTTACCACCTGCCATATCATCAAAAATAAAAGAAAACTATTAAACACATATGTGTGTATTTTGTGGAAAAGAAAGCAAAAGTATCAAAAGAGAAGGTTGGGTGAAAAAGCTCCCAAACCTAGGTGGGTTGCCTCCCACTAGTGCTAAATTTATAGCCTTCAGCCAGGCTTGTTGCTTTCTTCACTAAGTGTTGACACCCATAATGTCTTCCTTTTCTTCCATTGTGATCCTTTCTAGAGTTCTGATGACATGGGCTTCATCCCAAGGAGTGTATATCGAACGGAACTAAGGACTTGATTTCCACACCTCTAGGGGATCATAGTAGCTTAGACTATCACCAAAGTCTTCATTACCTAGCTTGTACCTCTCCTCTTCAGTGAATATAAAGAAATCAAACCTTCTCCTTTTATAAGTGACCATTAGAGTGCCCGTACGCACATTGATTTCTACACCCATATTGGACAAGAAGGGTCTCCCCAATATGAGGTATTCTTTTCCATCAATAGGTCCAGAATCCACAATCAGAAAATTGGTCACATATGCAATGTCTATCCTTTGATCCATTTCTAATATTGTGTTTTGCAATATCCCCAAGGGCTTCCGCTTAGTTCCATCTCCCAAGACAAGGACACAATCCACAGGTTCCATTTTATTGAGGCCAAGTCATAGATACATGCTCCATGTCATGATACTTGTCCCTACACCTAAATCAAGGAGAGCGTGCTCAATAGGTTGTGTAGCGATGTAGCAGGCAATGAGAGGAACTCTAAGATCAGCCCTTTTGTCTGGAAAGACAAGTCTTTCACTAAAACAAAAAGAATGCTTTGATTCCTGTCGTTCCTTGCTTCAAGGATCCCAGGAGATTCATAATACTGCTGCCCTTTTCTTGGAGGGAGGGACCTTCTAAAGTCTCAAGGATTTGCCCCCCAATTGCATCAAACGTTTCCACAGCACTTCGTGGGCCTTGAGGAGGTATGATGGTGATTCTTGTCTCATGAGGAGGTTTTCGATCCCAACAAGGTATTGCATCAAGTGTTGCTATGTCAATGACATACGGGGCAACAAACGTGATCTTGTCACAAACAGACGGAGGAATCGAATCTCTTGCACTTTCATCGCTTATAAGAGAGGATGGGACAGCTGAGGGTGCTTCTACATCCACACTGAGAATAGTAGAAACTTGGGTGCACTTGGCATTTTCAATTAGTAATTGAGCAGAAGATTCTTTGGCACTTTTGTGATCTTTGATAGACCCTTCTAGCATCGAGCCTTTGTCATCAACTTCAATCACTTTATTTTCCCTTTTCTCAAACCTTTGAGCAGCTTCTCTCACCAATATTATAGACACCATATTCACTTGTTCACGGGAAGGAGGAGGGTCTTGTAAAGATGGAGGTGGTGGCAGTCTTTGATGAGGCGAGTTAAGATTTTGGAGTATGCAAGTTGGTTGTTGGGGAGGTTGTTGTGTATGTGGTGCTTGATAGGTATGTGAAGGCGGTGGGGGGTATTAATAGTTGAATGGGGGTTGGTGAGGTGGTGGAGCATATTGGTGTGGTGGTCCTTAATATTGGAGGACTGGGGTGCTTGGCCTTGTGGTGGGATGTATGCACCTCGAGTAGTGTTTACATAACCACCATCGTTGTTTGGATTTTCCATTGGTTGAGATGGGAGTCTTCCTTCTTCATGGCAGGCAAGTGAGATTAATATTTGATCAAGCCTTTGTTCAAGGAGGCTAATATTTTGCCCTTGTGAGGACACCTCTTTCTTTACCTCATTCAAATTTCTCAACCTCCTCAACACTTCATCTTCAAATTTAGAGTTATACCTTGGACTTGGATGCCCTTGCCCTTGACTATCTTCATTTTGTTATTTCCATGAGAAATTGGGATGGTTCCTCCACTTGGGATTGTAAGTGTTGGACATGGGGCCTTGATTATTCTAGTTCCCAAAAGAGTGCCAGGCATGAACTTCTTCATCTATAGAATCAATTGCCATGGTGGATTCACTAGAAGAACTACCAACTTGGCTCTTCATCATATTCATCATTTCTATCATCATCTTCATCATATCTGGGGTGGCAATAGTGTGTTCTAGAGCTACAGGAGGAGGTGGAGGGACATAGTCCTAGTTGTAATGTTGCCCTTTAGTAGAAACTCGATGGCAGGAATTTTTAGAAAGATGCTCAAACAATGGCCATGACTCCTCGGGTGGCTTTGCCATGAAAGTACCTCCACATGATGAGTCCACATTGTTCTGGCTCAACTCTTCAAGTCCAATGTAGAAGGCTTGAACTAGTTGCCACAATGACATTTCATGATGGGGGCAGTCACAGAGGAGGTTTTGGAACCTCTCCCATGCCTCATGCAAGGGTTCATTCTATTTCTAGGCAAAGGAGGTGATACATCTTCTCATGTAGGTTAGCTTAGCAATCAGGAAGAACTTTTTGAGGAATTCATTTTTGATGTCATTCCAAGTACCAACTCTAGCTTTGGAATGTACCACTCTTTAGCTTTTTCTTTTAGGGAGAACGGGAAGAGGATTCTCTGGATGGAGTCATCGGTAGTGGTGGGGGTATAGAAAGTGGAGCAAATCTCAAGGAATGCATCGATGTGATGGTAGGGATTCTCATTCTCCATCCCATAGTAAGTGGGGAGGAGTCCAAGGAGTGCGGGTGGATTGGAGAACTGTTGACCCAACATTTGGTCAACTAGGGTGGCAATTGGAGAATTGTAGTTCCCCAGGGTGAAACACTTGTGGAGTGGGAGGTTGGGCTGCAGTGGAGGTTGTTGAACATTCCCATGAGGGTTGTCTGCCATGTGGTCACCCATCTCAGCTTCTCAGTATTGGTTGCACACTCTTTGGCATCTCCTCCTATCTATCTCGGGGTTGTACAACACCAAGTCGGTACAAGTGGAACATGTGTGGTGCATGCACAACTGTCACCTACACAATACACAAACAAGCAACAAGAAACCAAGTTAGAATGGTAATATGCAAAAGTTAACAAAGAATAAAGAATAACAATGATGAGGGCAAAAGGAAAGGCTAAGCTACACTAACTAGCTAGGTCGAGCACCTCTGTCCCCGACCGACGCCGAAAAGCTTGGTGTGTTTCCCACCAAGGCTACATACTAGCCAACTAGAGGTAGCTAGATGAAACCCTAAGGGAGGACACACATGTGGATCTTTCAAAAATTTTATTAACCCTAACAAAGTTGATCACAATACCAAATAGGTCAGCCGCAAGCACACATGGTACTATTATAGCATAGGTGAAGGGCAAGTGTAGGGGTCAATCCTCAGGGACAGAGGGGGCACTAGAGCTAGGGTAGTGTTGGATACATTCCTATTGCAGAGATTAGGGTTGAAGGGTTTAAAGGTGATTTGGTTTTTTGTTAAACCAGGTGAACAAGGAAGTAAAGGCAATTATGAAATCTAAGTTATCACAACCCCAAATTATCCTAAGCAAGCAAGTCTATTGAACTAGATTAAGCAACTAACAGAGTAAGATCAAATGTTAACTACACTACACTAGCAGAGCAATTAGCACTAACAACTAGATTAACCACAAGTGAGAGAGAGAGAGCAAAAACCTAAGTTAACACTAAAGAGCAAAACTAAGCAACTAACTAGATTAAGCAAAAGCAACTAAACTAGAGTAGCATAAACAAGATAAGAAGGCAAAGTGGATTTTAAGCAATGAGATTAGGTAGGTGGGCCATTTGGGGATGTGGTTTGATATTAGTTGGGGCACCTCAACATAGCAAGCAATTATCACAATTCTTTCTAGATTATCAAACCAAACAACAAGGCAAGTGCTATCAGAATGTACCCTATACTACTAGTTGGAGAACTAGGGTTAGGTTCTATTCTAGTAGGAATTGTCAAGTCTAGGTCTCTAGAGTATGTGGTAGTAGGACAATTGAGAGTCAATGGTAGAAATGGGAGTAGAGATGAGGGTTTTTCACCTCATGCCACTAGCCATTTAACCTTTAGAAAGCCCTAGACAATTGCACTAATCATATTTACACTAGACACTTAGATCTCACACTCATTTGTAGGAGGGGGGATAAGTATGTAGGAATAAAGGGGGCTAGCTAGTGATCCACTAATTGGACCTAAGATCCATTCCTAAGATTGTCATCAAACATCTCAAAGCAAGAAATCCATGTTACGATCACAAACCACATGTAATAAAATAGGAAATGAGATAGAAGCAATCATCATAGATAGAAATTATGTTCATTACAAGCTATTTCCCCCAAACATGGTGTCAAAGTCACATTTTGACCCCAAACAATCCACCACTAGGGGCTTAGCTTGACATGATAAAAGAAATAGCAAAAGAAAGGGGAACAACTCCATGAAGCTTGAAGTAGAAGCCTCCTTCTTCACCTCCTAGAAGCTTGGGGACGTCCTTCCTCCTACAATGGTGCAGATGGGCATGAGAATATGGGGCATTATGGAGGAAAACCTAGAAAACTAGGTATCCAAGGTAGAAGTGAGGTGAAAATGGTGGATGGAGAGCATAAATGCAAGGTGGAGCGCAATGAATGCTCAAGGGGTGAGTAGGGAGGAGTAGCAACAACTAGGGAGTCTAACCTTTGTGCCACAGCCGCCACCTATGTATATATAGGTGGTGGGGAAGCACTAGGGTAAGTGGGGGTAGTATAGGAAAAATAGTGTAAAAAATGGGTAGGGTAGGTTGGTCACCACGGCCATGTTGATGTACTACGTCCGTGGTGGGGGTTGTAGGGAACGTTCGTGGGGGAGTGGACATGAACAAGGTGTGAAATGGGGTGAAAAGGCTAAGTATAGGTGGTGGCCACAGCCGTGGTATGATGCCACGGTTGTGTTGGTTGAGTGGCACCACAGTTGTGGTGGGATGCCATGACCATTTTGGAGGAGGAAGTTTTGATCGTGGGGGGCAACACAAGCATTTTCTCTTCTACTAGCCACGATTGTGGTATCTTCAATGGGCCAAGACCATGCTGATGGCCACGACCATGGTGAATTTGGTGTAAAACCCCTGATATCCCTGTTGATTCTTCATAAAAAAGGCTTGACCCGTGGCCATGGGCCCACGACCATGGTGTCTTGAATGTGCTACAACCGTGCTGATGGCCACGGCCATGGTGAGTTTGGTGTAGCAACCTGACATCTTAGTTGATTCTTCACAATAATTAACACAACCCATGGCCATGGGGCCACAACTATGTTGGGGTCTCCAGTGGCTAAATGAACTTCAATTTACATCATCCATGAACTTCTTTTCTTGATGTCGAACCTTGGCCATTAGGGGTAGGTTGAGGGAGATTTGGGGCCTTCTTTGGACCCCTCCATGCGTGGAAGAACCCTAGAACTCCTTCCTTCTCTCTCATCTATCCAAAACATGGTCTAAGTACCTAAAAATAGTGCAAAGAATGTCCATAAGTGCATTTTATAGTAATACTCATATTGAGGGATTTAACTTGCATTCTATTGTGTTTAGATGTGAATAAAGTACAAAATGGCGCAAGATGGAGCCCTAAAATAGTGCTACATCAGTCCTCCTTTCCAAGCTCAACTAAAGAAGACAAGGCTTGATAATCATTTCATGAAGTTCAAGGAAGCAATGAAGAAGCTTCATATTGATATACCCTTTCTAGATGTGCTAACATAGATACCAACCTAAACGAATTACTTCAAATCACTCGTTAAAAGGAAGTATATAATTGAAGAATATGAGATAGTAAAATTAACAACAACTACCTCTGATATTATTCAGAGCAGCATGCCCACGAAGCAAAAAGATTCAGGATCTTTTGGGATTTCGTGCCATATCGACAACTCCACATGTAAAAAAGGAGTAGCTAACCTCGGTGCTAGAATTTCTATCATGCCAGTTAGCCTTTGCAAGAGGATATGGTTTGCAAAACTTCTCCCAACTTGCATGACCATACATCTTGAGGACAATTCTATGATGCTCCCTTTGGGAATCATTGAGAATGTTCCAGTCAAGGTAGGTAAAGAATCTTATGTCCCATGCGACTTTGTAATCATGGACATACAAGAGGACTCTAGATACCCTCTTATCTTTGGCCGTCTGTTCCTCACCACTGTGAGAGCTTTGATTGATGTTGAAGCAGGAACCCTTCTCCTTAGACTCGGCAAGGAAATACTCGAGTTTAGAGTTTTTGAAAGTATGCGAAGACCAAGCATGCAAGAAGAAGTCTATTTGATTGATTGCATAGAGAAAATGTCACTCCTCACACAAGAGAATCATGAATCAGATGTTCTTTTGAAGTGGCTCTAACAAACCCATCTACTGATGACTCCATCGATGAACATGTAAAGAATTGTGTTCACCACCTCAATGCTGTAGAAGAAGATCCTGAAGCTAAATTAAAGAAGTTCATGTAATGGGTGAGCTATGTGAGAAACCATAGGCCCCCAAAATGAAGCCCCTACCCGAGGGACTGAAGTATGTGTTTCTGGATGATCTCAAGGTCTGCCCAATTATCATAAATTCTGACCTAACATTCAAACAAGAAGATAAACTCCTGATAGAATTAAGGGAAAGAAGAAAGGCCCTCAGCTACGAAATGAGTGACCTCACCGGGGTCAGTCGAGTGCTTTGCATACATAGAATCCCCATGGTAGAAGAACACAAGATGACTGTCAAACATCAACATAAGTTGAATCCAAATATGAAAGAAGTAGTTCACCTTGAAGTCATTAAATTGCTCATGACGGGAATCATCTGTCCTATATCCAACTCGCCATGGGCAAGTCCTATACATGTTGTCCCACAGAAAGGTGGAACTAATGTGATACAAAATGAAAATAATGAACTCATCCCCACTTGAAAAACCACTGACTAGAGGATGTATATCGATTAGAGGAAATTGAACAAGGCCACACGTAAGGATAATTTCCCGATGCCTTTCCTAGACCAAGTCTTAGAGAGATTGGCTAACCAGGAATATTTTTTCTATCTTGATGGTTACTCTGGATTCTATCAAATTCCCATACATCCATACAACCAAGAAAAGACAACATTCACTTGCCCCTTTGGGACATATGCCTTTAGAAGGATGCCTTTCGGGCTTTGTAATGCGCCTACCACTTTCCAGCGTTGCGTGGCAACCATATTCACTAGATTCATTGAAACAATTATGGAAGTTTTCATGGATGATTTCTCTGTATATGTGGATTCATACGACTCATGCCTGAAGCACCTCTCCTTGGTCCTCAAACAATGCAAAGAAGCACATCTAGTGCTAAATTGGGAAAAATGTCAGTTTATGGTAAAAGAAGGCATTGTCCTCGGCCACAAGGTCAACAATCGAGGGATCGAAGTAGACAAGGAAAAGATAGAAAGTATTTCTAAACTTGGTCTACCAACTAATGTAAGATAGGTCCACACATTTCTCGGTCACATAGACTTTTATAGAAGGTTTATAAATGATTTCTCTAAGATAACCAAGCCTATGACGAACTTACTACTAAAGGATTCTGAATTCCACTTTGATGAAGATTGCATCAAGAGTTTCAACAATCTTAAGCATGCCATTATATCAACCCCCATCATCAAAGCTCCAGATTGGGAGCACCCATTTGAAATAATGTGTGATGCCAGTGATTACGCAGTCAGTGCTATTTTGGGCTAATATATAGAATATAAACATCATGTCATCTACTATGCACGTAAGACCCTTGATGAAGTTCAAAGGAACTATGCAACTATCGAGAAGGAACTTTTAGCAGTTGTGTATGCCTTTGACAAGTTCATATCCTACCTTATCGGCTCTAAGGTGATTGTCTACACAAATCATACTGCAATTTGTTACCTCCAAGCAAAGAAAGATGCAAAACCCAGGCTAATCAGATGGATTCTCCTCTTGCAAGATTTGATCTTGAGATAAGAGATATGAAAGGCATGGAGAATGTCGTGGCAGACCACTTGAGTCGTATCCACACTTTGGACACTGAAAAGATCCCAATTAATGACTTCCTCGTAGATGACCAACTCATGAAAGCTTCAGAAGCTATCCCTTGGTACGCAGACTTAGTGAACTACCTTGCGGATGGTGTCATCCACCCTGAGTGCACCATCATTGCACAAAAGAAATTCATGTATGATGTGAAGAAATATCATTGGGATGAGACGTACCTCTTCAAGCTCTATGCTGATGGTCTCTATAGACATTGTATCACTGAGGAAGAAGCTCAACTTGTTCTAGAGCAATGCCACTCTGGCCCTGTAGGAGGCCATATGAGTTCCAAGAAGACTGCTTTGAAAGTTCTACAATGTGTCTCCTTTTGGCCAACCATATCCAAAGATGCCTACAAATTTGTCTTGTCATGTGACAAATGCTAGAGGGCAGGTAACATTACAAAAAGAGATGAGATGCCCCTTAAGCTTTGGAAGGAAGTCGAGATTTTTGATGTTTGGGGAATGGAGTACATGGGCCCATTCCCATCCTCGTATAGATTTTGCTACATTCTAGTCACGGTAGACTATGTCTCTAAATGGGTAGAAGCCATACCAACTGTCACTAGCGATTCGAAATTAGTCATCAAAATGTTTAGAGATATCATTTTCCCGATTTTGAAGTTCCACACACTGTGATATCCGACGGAGGTTCTCATTTTCTAGAAAGAATTTTTGAGGCTCTATTGAGAAAATATGGTGTAATGCACAAGGTATATTCCCCCTACCATCCACAAATGAGTGAACAGGTAGAGGTGTCAAACCATCAACTCAAATCTATACTGGAAAAGACAGTAGGCCGCAACCTAAAGGATTGGTCAGTAAAAATCAATGACGCCCTGTGGGCCTCTGGAACTGCTTTCAAGACTCCTCTAGAAACAACACCCTTTAGATTAATCTATGGAAAATCATGTCACTTGCCCGTATAACTTGAACATAAAGCTTGGTGGGAAATCAAACAACAGAATTTCCACATAAAGAAAGTTGGTCAAGCCAGGTTACTACAACTACAGGAGCTAGAGGAACTCCAAATGACTACCTACAAGAATGTAAGAATCTACAAAGAACACAAAAAATTATGCCATGATGGTCATCTAAAAAGGAAATACATACAAGTGGGAGACCAAGTTCTACTATTCAACTCAAGACTGAGATTGTTCCCAGGAAAACTCCGTTCTCGCTGGTCTGGACCATACACTATCAAGGGCATCTTCCCACATGGTGCCTTCATTTTATGGAGTAAAAAGTCAAGCGAGTTTGTGGCAAATGGCCAACACTTGAAGAGATATTTCACCATAGCTGACATGAGAATTGAAGCATCATTGAATCTTTCCAAACCAGTATATCTACTAGAAAATTGAAAGAAACATGTCAAGCCAACGACATAAAACAAAGGTGCTTGTGGGAGGCAACCCAATCCTTACTATAGCTTTTACTTTCAGTTTTGAATTTGAAAATTTTACATATAGTTGTTATTGCATCACAAGATGCAATCTTATGTTCTAATAGTTTTCATTTTTGAGGTTTCAGATGGAGGACACGTTGTTGAGAGGAACACAACCACATATGGTGGTCTAACCGGCACAGTTTTTCCCCTCCATATCAGATTTAGAGTTTTATTGGTATGAGAAAATACTATGTTTGGGGTGGAGGGTGGGTGGTACATACTTTACTTTCCACCCACACCTATCTATTTCTGACTTAATATTCCATCATTACAATTTTGAAGCAATTTTGATCAAAATTTTCAAAATTTTAACTTTTCAAAGTAGTTTTGTATAGAAATTTGATGAATTATTGATGCTTTTATTTCAATCAAAGACTTTACCTAGCTGGCTAGTTCTTTTTCCATGTAATTTTGAATCATTATACCCTCCTTATTCAAAGCAAAGCCTCAAGAGGGAAAATTTCTGAAACTAGCCAATGGTTAGAAATCACCATGTGAATCTTATGAATCCCAACATCATGATCCTTTAGTAGAGATGGCAAGTATTTTTCGAACTGAGAGGGATCAAACACATCGTGCGTCCTAACTGACTAGTGGAACAATAGCATGAAATCTCCACCAGACCCCGATCAAGTCATTATTTGAGCATAGTATGATAAAGAGAACAACTTGATGCACTGCATTGTAAATCAAGTTGCATTATGATCTAAACTCTCTTATACACTTCTTCTACCATCGTCGTACCCCTCCATCCATAGAAAAAGAAAAAAAACCATAAAAATAGTGCCAAACCCTAAGTTCGGGGTGACATACCTCCCCTCTCTTTATTCGCTTCTTCCATACCCCTCTCTATGTAATATGGGCATATCACCAAAATGAAAAAGAAAAGATGCCAGTGCGCACAAAAGAAAAAAATGCAATCTTGAGTCGAATAGAGGAGAGATTCACATATAAAAAAAGAGTTGCAATCAATGTAATTGCAACCATATACTAAAAATCTCGAGTCGAATAGAGGAGAGATTTACTACTTCCCTCCATACCCCCTTCACTCCCTTTTCCACCTACAACCATAATGAATGCCTCATTTTGCCACTCTTTTGTAAAAACACCATTGTCAGATCAGATGCACACTTGTTATTTTGTGGGTATCTCTAGACTCTTACGAAGATCTTAGACATGCATGGTGTTGGAGAAAGTGGGGAGTAAGTGCTTTTGGGAAATGAACTCGGGAATGAAGATATTGTAAGATGTCTTCAGTGATCTTAAGAAGTTGAGATGCCCAACCATACATAGCAAAAAAGAAACAAACGTGATGTCAAGATGAGGCAATCACAAGAGTTGAAAGTATTCAATTGGCGACTGTTTTAGATTTTGTGTTATTTAAGGACGAGCAACGTTTAAGTTCGGGGTGTTTTGATGAATGCATATTCATCTTAGTTTTAGTCACCATTTTGGCCTAGTTTTGCACTAAAAGCTCTCATATACCCCCTGAATCTACTCATATACAATTTTCCTCAGTTTCAGATGATTATTTAGAGTTTTGATCAAATCCATTTGTCTCTATTACATGATTAAGCATCACACTATGTGCACCAACTTAGGAGATGGTTGTCCCACTAATTGACTAGCGGGCCTAAGAAACTTTTGATAATTTGGACCCTGTTTTTGATGGCCTGTTCATTCATTAGAAAACATCCTCATCAGTTAGAGGATTCATCAACACAGGCCTATCGATCCATAGAAATAGCCCCCCTGAGGGGGTGGGTTAATTCTAAAAGGGTTGTGACCATGACAGAAGGATGGCTGTGAATGTAATTGTGAGAACCTGTTACACTAAATGAGATTACTCAAAACATAAAACACAATCAATCACGAATTAACCACATACCAAAAAATATGGGTAAATTAAAACTGATTTCAACATCAGCACCTGCTCGGAAACATTTGCATAAGAGCCCAACATCTTTCTTTTATCCATACTATGACAAGAAATTGTTCTATCACCTTAACCACAACATATATACACATGATAACAATATTTGTATGTGCCACACAAACAAGCATTAACATGCAAATAAAATTCTGATTTGTTTGAAACACCATATACAAACTTTTCCTACCCAGACCTGAGAGTATATGGATGACTCTAGGACACACTAGACATCTAATCAACTTTCTCAGAGATTCATTACTATATCTCTCTTTGCTGCCACATGTTTGTTTTCATCACTTCCGATTACCTAAAAAAATGTGGCAAACCACAAGGGTGAAACCCATGTTCCAGTAAGAGATATAACCTCTAATAATGTTTATTGATTACAACATTTTAAATAGTAGATAACTAATCAGTTGGAGTATTTAATAATCAATTGAACTGATTGAATAGTTCAAGTATGCTAAACATATTAAGCAATTAATCTTAGCAACAAGTATGATCATCAATGCATATATAGATAGCAAATAAATCAATTTCTTTGGAAGATATCTACTCAAATATCATCAAATTGCATCTAATAACAATCATTATCATTAATCTGACTGTCATCATATTCCTTTCTAATAGTACAAACAATCTAGTAGCATAAGCATCCCTGACATCATGAATATGTCTAGTAACATAACATGGCTATCAATATTGGCATCTCAAATAAAGGGAGCAGATCTATATCATAAGTATAACTAACATCATAACACAATGAATTACGTAGGCATGATTAGTAGTTTAAGCATTTCTAATTACATAGGCATGACTAGCAATATTAAACATAGCTAGCAACAACATCTTAACCATTAGTGTCAGTATATTTGACAACATAAGTATGTTTACAACATGAGCATAACTACAACATAAGCATATCTATTATCTCTTATTATACTATACATGATATTAATGAAAAGAAAGCACACAAGGGTTTTCATCCAATATGAAGCATTGTGTATAACCCTAAACAGATATGATACACGACTATCTTACATCTTTCATTATGCCCTGAGGAAATTGAGGATACCACTCAAAATCCAACTGACCACTGCTAAGTAGAAATCAGTGCCACACAAGATCTAGGAAGAGCCAGACTCCTAAGATCTTCTCCTCCCCCAGTCAGTATGGGTCCACCACAATGACACATATGGTCAAGCTATTAACAGCCTAGTCTGTCCTTGGTACAAGTCACAACACTAGTGAAAGGAGGTGGGTATGCATACCTACCATCTGAGATACAACTGTAGTTGTCCAATCTTGTCACATATATAATCACCGAGACACGACCACAACCCTTCTCAATCACATCAGATGTATGAGGAATGACCATATCCATCCTCCACAACCTGCATTGTGGATGACAAGGATATATCCTCAACATACCACCCCCACATACTCAGCAGTATGCGCTTCGAGTTTCTCTTAGGAATACTGATTTCACCATCTAGAAAGTTCTGACACTTAGATGGATCTATGTCATAGGGAACTACATGATTCGAGTTTCACTTGATTAGTTATTCCAATTGGGTGAATTAATGCTGCATAAAACAATTTGACATACAAACTCTAATTCACTTCTAGAAATCATAAAAATATCACAACTTTTAAAAGATATAAAATGGGTGAAACATAATTTCTCATCTCATCATCACATGGTTCTATTCACTTGCCATTTAGGAGACCACACTAGTCATCATACTATCACAAGATATAAATCATTTTCACAATATCACAAGGTATCAACCCTTGTCAACACAAGAGGATTACACCTCATTCAGGGCTCAACCATACCCAAAGGTCATTAAGACCATCATACTATCACATGATATAAATGTTTTTCACAATATCATAGGGTATTAACCCTTATCAACACAAGAGTATTACACCTCATTCAGGGCTCAACCATGCCCAAAGGTAATTAAGACCATCATACTATTCCACGCAAGCCGTCACCTCCATGTCTATTCACCACAACCACCACCTTGATCAACTTGGCACTGCCAACGACAACGTGTAATGCCAAAACTTCATGCCTCCTTGCATCCTTCACACTAATCCAAAACTTTAACATACTTCTCTCCAAACATGTGGCATCATCTGATCCCCGATAGACTCAAACAAACATCAAGTAAACCCATGGCCTAGGGGCCTGCTGTGATGCATCCACAATCCCTTCTTCATCCTCAAATAACCAAACCTACAGAATTTCAACTCGGTAACTCAGCAACAACTTGACCTTATTCTCACTGACATATATGACTCCTACCACTAAGCCACCATCATCCCTCTCCTTTCCACCTCCTCCGGATCTCAACTCTAAACCCACAACCACCACCAAAGCAACACCTTTGATCTCCTGTCGGGTTCTCACCAACACTAAGAGAAGAAATAGTCTTCCCCTTCTACCACCAATAGTGTGACCAAGGACACCACCTACCAGCAATGACTAGCGATCGGTGTGGATAAAAGCTTCAGCTCCTAGAACCAGGTGCAAATATGGATGATTCTCACCTCCACCATCAAGAGGTATGAAGACCTGGTCACCCATAACCCTATTATTTCTTCTGTTTGATTAGTCTATATACATGTAGCAAAATCTAATAAATCAATAACTAAATCATTAAAGTTCATAATAATGAGAACTTAGGTAAATCAATAATGAATCATGTCAACACACATCAAGACCCTAAAACACATCACTCTCATCTGACTCACATATACATACACAAGTTAGATAATCATATGGAGAAAATTATACTGATCAACCAAAAAAATCAAGGAAAGTGTCCAATTAATATAATCAATTATTTATATTATAGTCAGACTCAAATCCTCTATTCTTTTTAATGTGTCAAATAATGGAGATTTCAACCTTATGAAGGGATAAATGGATACATATAATTTTTTAAGAGATAAATGTGGGGAAATTTATTACGCCGACTTCTCTCTCTAGGGTTTTCCGCTCTGTCTTCTCTCTAGTTTTTTTCTCCAATGGCCACCGTTGGGGGGAGGGGATACCTCCTCGGTGCCTTCCTCCCCTGGCCCATCCATGGAAGGCTAGGGTCTGAAGGTTGTAGTGATTCTCAGGAGGCGATGGAGCAGGTGTCTAGTTCAAAGTTCGTCCCATAGCTTGTTTGGGTCATTTCTTGGCTAGGTAGAGGAGGAGATGCGATGCGCCGCTGTGGAGCCCAGATCCAGGTTGTGAATCGGTGGTCCGACCTTGTCGACTTCATCCTGTTTACTAGTGATGGGTGGAGAGGAGCCACACCCTAGATCCGTCTCCTATGTTGCTGCTCCGTCCAAGCAAAAAAAGAGGATCCCTCAATCTCCTCTTCAGACACCTGGTTCCTCCTCCCCCCTTTCCGATAGCTGGTGTTGTCTAGTGTAAAGGCAGCCTCGATATCGACCTCGACTTGCTTGGATACGGTGATGACGACTGAGCACTGGGCGGCTGTCGAGACTGGAAGATTCACCTCAGGTTGATTTCTCCCGACGACGACGATGCCTCCCCCCCACCAAAGACAACATTGATGGGTGACGATGTCTCCCCTCTCAACCACGATGCCTGGCCCGCTTCTTCAGATTTGGGCAGTTTAGTTTGTTCGATGGTTGGTGGTAGACGAAGACACCACTTGCAATGGGGTGCTCCTCATCCTCTGCCTGACTCAGGGTGGTGGTGGTTGAGTTTGCAGCATCCGGTCCTGCTCTGCTGGCGGATGATCTAAGGCCTCTGGTGTTGCACAGACGGGGTCTAGGGGGCATTTCTCTTCTCCTTCCTGGATCACCTGTGCAGTGTGAAGGAACACCCTCATGGTGTTTGATGATATGATACTGCCAATCAGTAGAGAGAGATCTCTAGGCATCCTCTGCTGATGCTTGTAAGAGCACCAGACAGTTGTTTGACCAAATCATCCTACTATCTAACCACCTCGTCAAGATGCCTAGATTCACTCCCAACGGTGGAATATCTACCTCTTTCTTCTTCCCACTTATTTTAGGGAATGGTTGTAATGTTATGTGTGAGGAAGGTTTGGTGGAAGGTGTTTTTGCCTTTGGTTTCAATGGGTCCTTGGTTTGCTTCATGTTGGTTGGTTTGGAAGGGTGATGGTTGCTGCTGTAGCAGGTAGTTCACCTTTCGGGTGCTGTGCAAACAGAAGCATTTGTGCATCATGCTGGAGCTAACCAAGGATTCTAGCTGTAGTTGTGTTCGCGTTGATGATGATTTGGACCTAGTTTGAGTTCTGGTTATTTGAAGCCTTGATTCTATGTGTTGGTGCTGAGATCCTATATTCCTGGGTTTGTTGGGATGTGGTCCGTCTGCAGAGTCCTTGTTCTCATTCTTTGTGGGTGGTTTTCATGATTTTGAGGGCTTGGCTTTGTTAAGGCTTCATGTTACAGGTCGAGTTGTTTAGGATCTTTGCCTTATGCACAATTTCAGGTTTTTTGTTCCTTTGGCCTTGTTTACCAGCCTGTTGGTATCAAGGTTTTATGTTCTTACTGTAATGGGGTACATTGTGCCCAAAGTTTTGGTAATATAGTAACACATTTTTTGACCGACCAAAAAATTTGGGGAAATTTAATATATTGGAGTAAAATCCTATTTCTAACTATACTTTAATTTTGCAACCCATAAAGGAATGGAAACTAATTCCTAGAAAATGTTTTCATCACAAAAACATGTCTACTATATATATGCATGTGGCTTATACTAGTGTATTTCATAATAAATATATAACACATGAATACGTGAATCATGTATAGAATGAACATGTGTAAATGAATAGAATGTCATATGTGATTACACATACAAATATGAATACTTTACTAATGGGAATGAACATAATGGTTTTAGGATGAGAAATTATAACAAAAAAGGTGATTATTAAATAACCTACTTGCTAAGGGGAAAAATGGTAATTTCACCTAATAATAATCTAGTAAGTGATTTCCTAGACAAGAAACATAAAAAAACCCTAATACATTCTCTCTTTCTTGACTTTTGAGAAATTTGCATCTATGATTATTCTAGAAATCTCGAATGGAAATCCTCATTTGGAGAAGGTATTAGATATTTAAGTATATTTTTGAGCTATTTTATTTCCTCTTGAATTTTGTAAAATATAATTTTGGCAAAAAAGTTCAAATATTGGCTAAACACGTTGTCACACTAGATACAGTTGGTCATATCCCCCAACCCTATGTAATTGGTAATGGACACAAAGGTCCCCCAAAACTGGTTAACCCCACATGAGAAAATGTCATTCTCTCATAGTGGGGAGAACACTAGGCATCTAGCCCTGGCAATGACACAATATAAGATTGCTTGTGCCAATGGATAAATTATTTCATTTTTGAGTTATTTGATATATTGATATTAGTTTTGAGAATCTTTTTATTGTTTCTAGTGACAACTTGAAATTGTTGTACATTTTGAAATTAGCATAGTATTAGACCATCTTCTTGTTATTATCATATTCCACCAAGAAAACTTACCTATATTGATTTCATAAATATTTAATTTTAAAATAGCTCAAGAATGGATTTAGTACCAGCTTTGTTAACTTATGTTTCCTTTCTTAGGTTCCATGTGTGGTTTTATTCCCTATGGGAATTCATGGAGAAGTGATAGAAAGAATACCTAGAAGATACATGCAAGAAATATCCCTTGTTGTGGAGTAGATAGGACTCATGTTTATTTTTAATTTTTTTATCCTATATATAAGCTTTTGTGACTCTGATGTAAATCATGTTTGTAAAAAGATATGATTATAGTTGTTTATAATTTTTTAAAGAATTTGATCATAATGAATATGATACTATTGGAGCCTAAGTAGTAGGTGATCTGACTATTTAATGTTATCCCAGGTTTGGTAAGTAAATAAACCTATTAGGTTGTTGATATGCCTATTATCGAGTCATGGAATGCCATGTAGGGTTGCTATCCTTGACTAAAATACATTTTGGTGACAACCTAATTTTTATCTCTCCTAGATTGTACCATTTCTCTCTTACCAATTGACATGTTACTCAATTTAATGCCAATTTCATGGTTTGATGGTTATGAGACAACAATTTCGTCACATCAATATTCAATTTTACTAAATGTAACATCAATTTATACTTTTAAACTAAATATCATTCCTTAACATGTCACCTTATAGAAAGATAATTTGGAAATCATCACTATGATCTTTTGTCTTATTAGTATATATCATGTTGTATATCTCTCAATTACAAATCCAATGGTGTAAAAATTGCCTCAATAGGACCTTTAGTGCCCAAGTTATGAACCATTGAATATTGGTCAAATTACATGTGATTTTAATGGAATTTAACATTTTTAACCCTAATTGGGCCCAAACTTGGGGTGCAGTCAGAAGCTACCACCCACAAGGGGGTAAACCCTAGCACACACTTTGTTCTTACTGTTAGATCACAGAGCCCCAATCTGACATCTCATAAGTTATCCCCTACCTTGGTCCGTACAACTGTAGAAGGCTACTTTTGGAGAAACCAATCAACTACATTCTTGATCCCTTTTGAACAATTGGAATATTGATTATTTTCATCTTAACTTCCTCTTTGTTTTTGCCCTATTTTCCCCTTCAATAGCACCCTCTATCTCCCCCTTGCACCTCTATTCCTATGTCAGCATCCATGGCGGCCACCACCTATGGAGGTTTGGGGCTTTGGCCCCTAGCCCACCGTCGCCTTGTCCAACCCATGGTTTGTGCTCAATTCTTCACGACGGATTCAACCGGCTAAGTATTGCACCTCCAAGATCCTCCATGACCTTGTTCGGTCATCTTACAGTGAGGAAATTGGTGCAACTCTATCTTCATGGCTCAGGTTAGAAGTAAGTCCATATGTCATTCGATCCACTCATGTCAGGGAGGACCCAGGATCAGAGGGTCGTGAATCATGCTTGTTCCCCAGCCTCGATCAACCATTGAGTAGTTTCTTACCATGGGGCGGGCACCACATGCCTTGGTGGTTAGATGCTCCCATGCGTGTCCAAGAAGACAAGTGTCGTTGAGGTCGTTTGATGAAGGTGCGATAGACTAGATGCTCCGATCATATTACGTTTCTCACTACTACACACATGTGAGGGACCACTCATGGGCAATGGATGACTACTGCCATGCATGTGTGTGGGTGAGCTATAGGGGTAGGCCATCCAATCGCTAGCCAACAGGCTAGAGGCAACCTTGAATGACATGGTAACACCCTTATTCATATTTCTATGGTTTTGATGCTCTTTGTTATAAAAATCATAACTCCCTACTCCCTCATCCATATTTAATGAACCAATATACCAAATGGATCAGCTCAAAAAGACCTACACATTGGGCCTATCCTAGATCCTAAGTGCAAAGTTTGTTCCCTTGAATTATTGAAAATGTTAACTTTAATCATGTTTGAGTATATTTAATCCACTATTATGATCAATCTTGTGTCTTTAATGACTTTTTACCCTCCTAATTATGAAATCAATAAGTTTTTTTCCTTGAAATATGTTGAGATCCTAAACTCCCCTTTTGATCAATGGTTTTCCCTTACACATTTTGTATCTTGTTTATGAACTTTAATACATCGTGTTGATTAAAGTGGAAATCTTATTTCTTTGTGGAATGTAGAGTTACCTAATTTAGAAAATGAAAAACTCTATGACCTCCATGACCCTTGTTTCAGTCATGATCCCACTATATTATCTTGTGTAGGTAATTTTCCATCATATGCATGCATGAATGTATCCATACTTTGTGAATGCTTGATTATGTCTTAAACAAATGTTGTATTTGACATAACCTATGCATCCAACTCTATTATATCTCTAAAATTAGTAATATTGTGATGTTTTGTAACTTAAATGACTATTATCATACCCTTGTGATATGATGATGATGTTTGAAACCCTAGGTATACTGGTTGTGACCTAGTGTGACACATATGGCTGGGTTGTCTTCTTTGTGCCCCAAATGTGATATGGATCTTAGTATCTTCTCTTTCCTCTTCTGAATCAGAGATGGTCTATACTTTATGATCCTCTTGGTATTAATGTCCCATCTTATCCATATGTTGGGACCTTATGACCTAGGTCTTATGTGTTGGTTTATGGATTACATGTTGATAATGTGGAATCATATGATGCCTAGACTTAGGGATTCACATCTATATTTGAATATGATTCATATGTCACTAATTTTCTGACCTATTCCATCTTTTATGCTTGGACCTCTTAACTTGATGGACTATGGCCCTTCTTGCCCTATTATGAGTCTTTTGACCCTAAAAGGCAAGTAAGTAACATGAATCAAGTAATGACCATGTAAGATGAATGGGACATCAAAATGACATGAAACATGAACCACACCTTTATAATGGACCCTAAATAAATAAAGGGCCATCAAATGTGTAATTAACCAACTATGAACCTAACTTGTACAAAACCCTAAAATGTATCTAGTTAGGGTCAATGATGAGTGTAACATCCCTGGCCTGGGTTATGCTTTAACTGTGGGCTCTGATCTCTAAAACACAAGATAAACGTAGGGGAAGCAGTTCGATTAACAGCGGAATACGAAAAATCATGATAAATTAAAACCTTTCGAAAACGAGATCTTGAAAACTTGAAACTCCTTTCATAAAAGTAAGATGAACTGTTTACATCTCTGATAAATCACTTCTCGAGTGATTATATACATCATGACACAAAGTCTCAAGACTTCAAATTCTCATATCAACAAACTCCTAGGACCTGAGTGTACAGAGACGACATAAGACTATTCTATCTACAAGACTAGACAGCACAGTGTTTCCACCTAAAATCACTGCTGCTCTTGGTTTTGCCGCTGCTGCTGCTATCCACCTATAGATTAGTTCCTTCGACCTTGATGTCCACCTAAAGGTAGAATTCTATGGGGTGAGACAATTTTAAATAATTGTCCCAGCGAGAGTTATAACTCTCTTCCAGAAACTTTGTTAAAAGCAATCAAAGGAATATCATGAGCAGGTAACTTTAGATTATTCACAGCAGGCTTGATAACAATTACTCATCTTTATTAAGGAATATGAAGAACATGTATGCTAATACATAAACAGGATATTAAATGCAAGCAATGAAATACCAATCAATGTTCCTCGTAGTTCAACCTAAGCAGTTATGCTACGCGGTTGATTATGTTTTACAAACATCATTATGCCTTGCAGAGATGAGTATACCGCTCATGCTCCAACCGATCACTAGTAAGTCGCATCAGTATCATACTAGGTCATCGAAAGAGCCGGATTCTCATGACCTTCAACTACCTCAGTCAGAATGAGGATAAACATGCAGGACATCTAGTGTCTCTGCTAATATAGCTCACCAGGGTATTCTGGTACTTCTCTATTAGAGTCACAGTGGCATTCTGCACTCTCTTCACTATCAAAAGATTTCATGTTTATCTCTCATCGATGCGGTATAAAAGATTCCCTTGGGAGAATAGTGTTACATCATACCGGTATAAACATATAGTGAAGGGTTGATGGATTAAGATACATCCACATCAACTCCTACACTAGGATGTAAGGATATACACATCCATATTCCCCCACATACTCTAAAGTATGTGATCCAGGAGTTCCCTTAGGAAAACCTGTTTCACCATCATTTAAACTCTGACAATGATGGATCTATGATCAGGGCTCTACATGATATGATTAAACTTGGTTATTAGGTACATTTCAGTATTCTTTTAGCATCATACATGTTTCCAAACATTCAAGTATTAAACATGGCTATAACAGAAAAATACTAAATGTAACAGGTATTACTCATATCGGTTATCAGATGGATATCAATTCTTAATCATTTTATCACTATGATTTAGGAACATGGGTGCTCACACCATTATATCATCATAACACTTGCTATCAAATGACATGTCAGCATCAAGTCATCTATTAGCATGACCTTGATGTCATTCATGGCCCTTAAGGCATATCAGTTTCATATGATGCCACTTGCATCTAGGCAACATAGTTATTTCTGTTCATAAGCTATTGACATGCTTTCAATGAATATGATGTCATGATCCTTACCTGGATATGATTATTCTCTTATAAGAACCTGCATGATTAATTCAATTGATAATAATCAATTCATAATCAGATCAACAGTCAATAAGACAGAATTAACCCTTCAATTCAAAGGTTATACTTTTATGTCCTTACAAAGGGTAAGATTCCCTTGTTTACATCATTTAGGGTTATTCACCCCTTTCATTATGATTGGGAATAATAATTCCTCATCTCATATCTTGATCATACAATTCATGCTTAAAGGAATAACATGAGTTTAGAGTTTATTGTTCATTTCAACATATTACTATGAACTAGGGTTTACTATTCACATTACTCATGATTACCCTAGAATTAGGGTTTACTATTCACATTACTCATGATTACCCTAGAATTAGGGTTTACTATTCACATTACTCATGATTACCCTAGAATTAGGGTTTACTATTCACATTACTCATGATTACCCTAGAATTAGGGTTTACTATTCACATTACTCATGATTACCCTAGAATTAGGGTTTACTATTCACATTACTCATGATTACCCTAGAATTAGGGTTTACTATTCACATTACTCATGATTACTCTGAAACTAGGGTTTACTATTCACATTACTCATGATTACCCTAGAATTAGGGTTTACTATTCACATCATAGGGAAATGAGCTCATAGTATCATCATGAATGAGAAACATCATCATTGATGCTTTCAAATTAGGTTAAGACTCATCAATTATCTTAATTAGGGTTTTCATGATCTATCATAAGTGGATCATGCCCTAATCCTGCATATTCATATACATTGAAGGTACTTTATTTGAGTTTTAACCATAAATGGTACTTTCTCTCTGTCCTTACTAATAGATGGTGATTATATCACTCTAGGTAGGGTTGGTTTAAGTCCTCATTGATTAACATAAACTAAATCACCACTGTCATGTCATTAGGGCTTGAATAAAACAAGGTATCCTTTAATTGAACCCATTTAAGCTTTAAACGAGAGTGAACCCATTTGATCTTAAACAAGTGTGAACCCATTTGAGCTTAAACGGGTGTGAACCCATTTGAGCTTAAATGAGTGTGAACCCATTTGAGCTTAAATGAGTGTGAACCCGTTTGAGCTTAAACGAATGTGAATCCACTTGAACTTAAACGAGTGTGAACCCACTTGAGCTTAAATGAGTGTGAACCCACTTGAGCTTAAATGAGTGTGAACCCACTTGAGCGTAAACGAGTGTGATCCCACTTGAGATTAAATGAGTGTGAACCCACTTGAGCTTAAACGAGTGTGAACCCACTTGAGCTTAAACGAGTATGAACCCACTTGAGCTTAAACGAGTGTGAACCCACTTGAGCTTAAACGAGTGTGAACCCACTTGAGTTCAAACGAGTGTGAACCCACTTGAGCTTAAACGAGTGTGAACCCACTTGAGTTCAAATGAGTGTGAACCCACTTGAGCTTAAACGAGTGTGAACCCACTTGAGTTCAAACGAGTGTGAACCCATTTGAGCTTAAACGAGTGTGAACCCACTTGAGCTTAAACGAGTGTGAACCCACTTGAGTTCAAACGGTTGCAAACCATTTAGACCTATTGGTCCAAGATCGTTTAATAAAGTTGGATATGGACCAACATAGGTATTAACGCCCTTCATCTTCAACCTTGAAACCAAGGTCTGTTCTTCACAAAAAAGCTTGCAAGAGTGCAAAGAAAGATGGGGAAGAAGAAGAACTAACTATTATTTGCAAGAATCAAAGTATGCATAACAAAGCAAGGTGTAGAGTTATAAACCCACCTCAAACGTTGTTCCTAGAACTCCAAGCTTCCAAGCTTCGAAACTTTAATGGTGGCTTGAGCTCCACAGGTCATCCAAGGTTGTTTCTTCAAGGAAAAGTTGGGAAGGATCGGCTAGGAAGAGAAAACTAAGTAAGATAACCATGAAACCAACCTTGTAACCTGGTTTCCTCCATGAATTCGAGCAAGATGATGATAAAAGCTTACCTAGATGAACTTGGTCGTCTTCCTCTACTCCTGAGCTCTGTCCTAAGTCGGTCTAAGCAAGGGAATAAGAAGGGAAGAAAGGAAACGTTGCCTTTGGTTGCAAAGGAAAGGATCATATTTACTTTGAGGTTATTTTCATCATAAGGACAACTTACTCCTCCTTTTCACAACTAAGTCCTTCCTTTCTTTTAGGCACGTCCCTCCTATTCATATCTAAGGTAAAACTTCTTCTAAGAATAAGGACTAAAGGCAAGGAAGGTCAACTTGTCACTATGGTGCACATATACATATAAGGGTCTCCTTTACTTACAACTTTGGTGGTTTAATTACAAAGGTATTTCTTATAATATGATTATTGAAATGAAGTGACTCCTTCATTATTATAACTGGAAATGATGTCAAAAGTCATAAAAGATTTTCTAGAAAGTGTATGTCACAAGTTGCACCCCTCATTTTGGGTAAATTGCACTTTACACCAAAATTAGGGTTTTAAGCACAAGGATTGCTCCACAAGCTGTACCTTGGTGCCCAAACTTGGGAAATCCATCATACCTCATAATATTCATTCATATGATGTATCTTTGTTAGAGGAACATCTTAACCTGTGTAATTTGCAAGTTAACCCCTCTAATTGGGTAATTTGCGCATAGGTCCCTGTATTACCAAACAATACTACAATCATTGTTTTAAAAAGGTCCGAATTGAAAATGTATGTTCCTTAGGAACTTAATTACATGCCAAAAGATAATCACAAGAATTTAATTACATATTTAGGCAAAACACCTAGGGTTAATTCATAACCCAGGTCAGGGATGTTACAAATTATCCACCCCTTACAAGGATTTCGTCCCCGAAATCGATAAAACATATTAAGAGAAAAGAGCAGGGTATTTCCTTCTCATCTCTTCCTCTAGTTCCCAAGTGGCTTCTTCAACACCACAGTGATTCCAGAGGACTTTTATAAGACTTATATCTTTCTTCTTTAGCTTTTTAATTCTGTTATTAAGGATTGACACTGGTCCTTCCTCATAAGTTATATCTTCATTCAATTCTACTTCCATAGGTTGTAGAACTGACTCGGTATCGGGATGACATTTCCTTAACATAGAAATGTGAAACACAGGGTGTAGTTTTTGTAATTCTGGTGGTAACTCTAGTCTATAGGCTACCTTTCCAACCCGTTCAATGATTGGATAAGGCCCCATAAATATAGGAGCTAACTTCCCTTTCCTTCCAAAGAGAAGAACTCCTTTCCAAGGCGAGACCTTGAGATACACTCTATCTCCAACCTGGAACTCCAACGGTCTACGACGCTTGTCAGCATAAGATTTCTTCCTATCCTGTGCAGTCTTAATCTGTTGTTGTATTACTTTAATCTTCTCCGTAGTCTGCTGCACAAGATCTGGGCCTAACAACTGATGTTCACCAGTCTCATACCAGCATAAGGGTGATCTACAACGTCTGCCATACAAGGCTTCATAAGGTGACATATCAATACTATGTTGATAGCTATTGTTATAGGCAAACTCTATCAAGATTAGGTGCAAATCCCAACTTCCTGTGAACTGGAGAACACATGCTCTCAACATATCTTCCAAGGTCTGTATAGTCCTTTCTGAATGTCCATCAGTCTGTGGATGAAAGGCTATACTAAAACTTAACTGGGTGCCTAGTGCCCTATGTAGCCGTTCCCAAAAATGACTTGTGAACTGAGTACCTCTGTCAGAAACTATGGTGACAGGAACTCCATGCAAACGCACTATCTCTTGAACGTATAACTAGGACAACCTTTCATCATAATAGGTTGTTTTGACAGGTAAGAAATGCGCTGTCTTAGTCAACCTATCAACAATTACCCAAATGGAATCATGTCCTTTGTTTGTTCTAGGTAGGCCAACAACAAAGTCCATGGTTACATGATCCCACTTCCACTGTGGTATGGGTAAAGGTTGCATTGTTCCTGTAGGCTTCTGGTGTTCAACTTTAACTTGCTGACACACCGGACACCTCAAAACAAACTCAGCTACATCCTTCTTCATCCCAGGCCACCAATACATCTCTTTCAAGTTTTGATACATCTTGGTGCTCCCTGGATGCATAGCATACATAGAAGAATGAGCTTCCTCCAGGACTAACTTCCTCAGGTTATCCACATCTGGCACTATCATCCTCCCATGATAGCATGCCACTTGATCATCTGATTCATGAAAACCTTCTCGCCTCTCATCACCATACTCAGATCTGATCTGCTGAACTGCAGCATCAACTTGCTGTGCCTCCTTAATCTTCTCTCTTAGGGTGGGTTTGATATGCATCTCAGCCAACAACCCGGCAATCCATGACATGTTCATCTGTACATTGTCTTGCCTTAAGGAGATAAGCATATCTCTCCTAGGGCATACTAAAGAGTTTAATTGTGCCCTATCAGAGGATGATGTTGCTGATTTCCTACTCAAGGCATATGCAACTACATTGGCCTTCCCTGGATGGTAATCTATCGTACAATCATAATCCTTGATTAACTCCATCCAGCGACATTGCCTCATGTTAAGGTCATGCTGAGAGAAGATATACTTAAGACTCTTATGATCAGTGAAAACCTGGAATGTTTCTCCATATAGATAGTGTCTCCAGATTTTCAAAGCATGAACCACAGCAGCTAACTCTAAATCATGTGTCGGATAATTCTCCTCGTGTTTCTTAAGTTGTCGAGAAGAAAAAGAAATCACATGCTTATCCTGCATCAGCACACATCCGAGTCCATTCTTGGAGGCATCACAGAAAACTATGTATCCTTTGCCTTGCTCAGGTAGCACAAGTACAGGTGCACTTGTCAACCTCTCCTTTAGTAGCTGAAAATATTGTTGGCACTTATCGCTCCAGTCAAAAGGAACTTCTTTCCGGGTTAACTAAGTCAAGGGTAGGGCTATAGAACTGAAGTTCTTAATGAACCTTCGATAATAGCCAGCCAACCCTAAGAAACTACGAATCTCCATCGGTGTCTTCGGTTGTTCCCACTATAGAACAAATTCTACCTTTTTAGGGTCAACATGAATTCCCGAGGCAGATACCACATGTCTAAGAAAAGATACCTCCGGCAACCAGAACTCACACTTGCTAAACTTAGCATATAACTCATGTTGTCTTAACAAAGTTAGAGCCTGACAAAGATGTTGTTCATGTTGCTGAGCATCTCTACTATAGATCATAATGTCATCTATAAAGACAAAAACACACTGATCAAGGAAAGGTCGGAAGATTCTATTCATGAGTTCCATAAATGCAGCCGGTGCATTAGTTAGTCCAAACGACATAACTGTGAACTCATAGTGACCATACCTTGTTCTGAAAGCATACTTGGGTATGTCACTGTCCTTAATACGAAGTTGATGATATCCAGGCCTCAAATCTATCTTTGAGAAGATGGTTGCACCACGCAACTGGTCAAAGAGATCATCAATCCTCGGCAGAGGGTACTTATTCTTTATTGTTACTTTATTTAATTGCATGTAATCAATGCACAACCGCATTGATCCGTCTTTCTTTTTAACGAAAAGGACCGGAGCACCCCAAGGTGAAGTGCTTGGTCGGATGAAACCCTTCTCAAGCAACTCTTGAAGCTGCTTCTTGAGTTCTGCCATCTCAGCAGGCGCCATCCTATACGGTGTCTGGGCTATAGGTTGGGTATCTGGGATCAAATTGATCTCAAAATCAATTTCCCGAGGCGGTGGCATACCTAGAAGTTCTTCAGGAAATACATCTTCAAATTCCCTGACTATAGGAACTTCAACAAGGTTAGGACTTTTCATGGTGGTATCTATCACATGGGCTAAGAATGCATAACATCCTTGCCTCATCAGCTTATCAGCAACCATAGCAGACACAAGACAGGTGGGTAGAATCTTTCTCTCTCCTTGAAAGATCCATGTGCTGCTCTCATCAGCAATCACAGCCTGCTTGGATTCACAACCCAAGACAACTCTATACCTTTCCAAGGTATCCATCCCAAGGATTATATCAAATCCTTGCATATCAAGTGGTATAAGATCCACTTGAATGCAATGATCAGAAAAGAAGAGAATGCAGGGAGAGCATACCTCTTGCAAAACAGTAGAACCTCTCAACGGAGTCTCAAGCAACAAGCTATCTGCCCTATGACTAACTGTCATATTGCAGTTACGAATCACTCTTCGAGTGATAAAAGAGTGCGTAGCACCCGGGTCAATCAAAACAGATACAACACAGGATTTAGACATATCAAAATATAAAAGTTTCATCTGACCTGACACAACCCGTGGATTGACCACTGCTTCTGGTGGGTTCATAACATAGAACCTCACTGTCGCCTGAGGTTGAGTTGGTGCTGACGATCCAGCCTGAGACGCTTGCCCACGTCCTCTAGCTGTTCCTTGAGACTGCCTTCTCTGTGATCCCTATTGATTCTGCCTCTGAGGCTGTGTCATACTGACATGCCTAGACCTACAGTCCTTCATCAGATGTCCCACCTTCCCACAGTTATAACAACTTCTTTCCAGTTGTTGTGGTCTTGGTGGTCCTGTGACTGACATTGATGCTGAACTGCGAGTCGCTTGTGGTGGTAAACCTCGTCCTCTACCTCTACTTGGGGACCACTGAGTCTGAGAACTAGATCTGGGTGGTGGAGGTGTAGGTGCAGAGAATCTAGGCTTCTTAAAGTCTCTAGATGAAGATCCCTAGAACTGTGGATATCTCTTTTGGGTTTGTCTTTTCTCGACTACGGATCTCTCTATCCTTCGGACTGACTCAACGAAGGTAGAGAATCTCTCCCAGTTTTCTAGTGCAGACACGGGAGTAGTCATGTCGGCATTCAAACCCTTCTCAAACCTCCTAATCCTTTCTTCATCTGTGGTATCCATATGCGGACAGAATCGTAACAACTCCATGAACTTAGCCTCATACTTGCTAATGTTCATCATACCCTGCCTCAGTCTCTCAAACTGAGAGATCTTCTCATCCAGGAAGGTCTTTGGAAAATATTTGTGGACAAATTCCCGACGAAAGTCTTCCCACGAGATCTCTATTCCAGGCCTCTTCTGCTCTTCCATGGTCCACCAGTGACCAGCACTGCCTTTGAGAAGATAGACAACATGTCTAATCTTCTCACCTTCGGGGATGTTGAGGATTCTGAAAGCTTTCTCCAACTCAGTTAACCAGAGGTCGACATCTGCCGGATCAGCTGTTCCAAAGTATTCGGTCGCTCCGACTTGTCGAAGTCGCTCGAACGTCTTACCGATACCTTGTCCTTCAGGTTGGGTAGGTGCCCTAGGTGCAGGCATAGGAATCCTATCTGTTATGTGTGTCATGGCAGTCATAAACTGCCCAAACATGGTCTGAACAGCTGGGTTTCCCATGTCAGCTGGGTCAAACTGAGGTGGCTCCATAGGTGGCTTAGGTACAGGTTGCTCTATTTCTAGGTTCCTTGCACCTTCTCGAGGTGCAGCAACACTACTTTCTGCCTCGTACTCCTCCTGTGGTCCAGACATCCTTAATTATCTTGTTCTCCTGGGGAGCAGAAGACTCTATTAGATAAGAAAGAAGTACTAAGGATAGCCTTGACATTCTAAGTCCTATGTCTCTGTAGACTCAGCGAACCTAGAGCTCTGATACCACTAATTGTGGGCTCTGATCTCTAAAACACAAGATAAACATAGCGGAAGCGGTTCGATTAACAACGGAATACGAAAAATCACGATAAATTAAAACCTTTCGAAAACGAGATCTCGAAAACTTGAAACTCCTTTCATAAAAGTAAGATGAACTATTTACATCTCTGATAAATCACTTCTCGAGTGATTATATACATCATGATACAAAGTCTCAAGACTTCAAAATTCTAAGATCAACAAACTCCTAGGACCTGAGTGTACAGAGACGATATAAGACTATTCTATCTACAAGACTAGACAACACAGTGTTTCCACCTGAAATCACTGCTGCTCCTGGTTTTGCCGCTGCTGCTGCTGTCCACTTGCAGATTGGTTCCTTCGACCTCGACATCCACCTAAAGGTAGAAATCTACGGGGTGAGACAATTTTAAATAATTGTCCCAGCGAGACTTATAACTCTCCGCCAGAAACTTTGTTAAAAGCAATCAAAGGAATATCATGAGCAGGTAACTTTAGATTATTCACATCAGGCTTGATAAAAATTACTCATATTTATTAAGGAATATGAAGAACATGTATGCTAATACTTAAATAGGATATTAAATGCAAGCAATGTAATATCAATCAATGTTCCTCGTAGTTCAACCTAAGCAGTTATGATATGCGGTTGATTATGTTTTACATACATCATTATGCCCTGCGGAGATGAGTATACCGCTCATGCTCCAACCGATCACTAGTAAGTCGCATCGGTATCATATTAGGTCATCGAAAGAGCCGGATTCTCATGACCTTCAACTACCTCAGTCAGAATGAGGATAAACATGCAGGACATCTAGTGTCTCTGCTAATATAGCTCACCAGGGTATTCTGGCACTTCGCTATTAGAGTCACAGTGGCATTCTGCACTCTCTTCGCTATCGAAAGATTTCATGTTTATCTCTCATCGATGCGGTATAAAAGATTCCCTTGGGAGAATAGTGTTACATCATACCGGTATAAACATATAGTGAAGGGTTGATGGATTAAGATACATCCACATCAACTCCTACACTAGGATGTAAGGATATACACATCCATATTCCCCCACATACTCTAAAGTATGTGATCCAGGAGTTCCCTTAGGAAAACCTGTTTCATCATCATTTAAACTCTGACAATGATGGATCTATGATCAGGTCTCTACATGATATGATTAAACTTGGTATGATTAAACTTGGTTATTAGGTACATTTCAATATTCTTTTAGCATCATACATGTTTCCAAACATTCAAGTATTAAACATGGCTATAACAGAAAAATACTAAATGTAACAGGTATTACTCATATCGGTTATCAGATGGATATCAATTCTTAATCATTTTATCACTATGATTTAGGAACATGGGTGCTCACACCCTTATATCATCATAACACTTGCTATCAAATGACATGTCAGCATCAAGTCATCTATTAGCATGACCTTGATGTCATTCATGGCCCTTAAGGCATATCAGTTTCATATGATGCCACTTGCATCTAGGCAACATAGTTATTTCTGTTCATAAGCTATTGACATGCTTTCAATGAATATGATGTCATGATCCTTACCTGGATATGATTATTCTCTTATAAGAACCTGCATGATTAATTCAATTGATAATAATCAATTCATAATCAGATCAGCAGTCAATACGACAGAATTAACCCTTCAATTCAAAGGTTATACTTTTATGTCCTTACAAAGGGTAAGATTCCCTTGTTTACATCATTTAGGGTTATTCACTCCTTTCATTATGATTGGGAATAATAATTCCTCATCTCATATCTTCATCATACAATTCATGCTTAAAGGAATAACATGAGTTTAGAGTTTATTGTTCATTTCAACATATTACTATGAACTAGGGTTTACTATTCACATTACTCATGATTACCCTAGAATTAGGGTTTACTATTCACATTACTAATGATTACCCTAGAATTAGGGTTTACTATTCACATTACTCATGATTACCCTAGAATTAGGGTTTACTATTCACATTACTCATGATTACCCTAGAATTAGGGTTTACTATTCACATTACTCATGATTACCCTAGAATTAGGGTTTACTATTCACATTACTCATGATTACCCTAGAATTAGGGTTTACTATTCACATTACTCATGATTACCCTAGAATTAGGGTTTACTATTCACATTACTCATGATTACCCTAGAATTAGGGTTTACTATTCACATTACTCATGATTACCCTAGAATTAGGGTTTACTATTCACATTACTCATGATTACCTTGAAACTAGGGTTTACTATTCACATTACTCATGATTACCCTAGAATTAGGGTTTACTATTCACATCATAGTGAAATGAGCTCATAGTATCATCATGAATGAGAAACATCATCATTGATGCTTTCAAATTAGGTTAAGACTCATCAATTATCTTAATTAGGGTTTTTATGATCTCTCATAAGTGGATCATGCCCTAATCCTGCATATTCATATACATTGAAGGTACTTTATTTGAGTTTTAACCATAAATGGTACTTTCTCTCTCTCCTTACTAATAGATGGTGATTATATCACTCTAGATAGGGTTGGTTTAAGTCCTCATTGATTAACATAAACCAAATCACCATTGTCATGTCATTAGGGTTTGAATAAAACAAGGTATCCTTTAATTGAACCCATTTAAGCTTTAAACGAGAGTGAACCCATTTGAGCTTAAACGAGTGTGAACCCATTTGAGCTTAAACGGGTGTGAACCCATTTGAGCTTAAACGAGTGTGAACCCGTTTGAGCTTAAACGAGTGTGAACCCGTTTGAGCTTAAACGAGTGTGAACCCACTTGAACTTAAACGAGTGTGAACCCACTTGAACTTAAACGAGTGTGAACCCACTTGATCTTAAACGAGTGTGAACCCACTTGAGCTTAAATGTGTGTGAACCCACTTGAGCTTAAACGAGTGTGAACCCACTTGAGCTTAAATGAGTGTGAACCCACTTGAGCTTAAACGAGTGTGAACCCACTTGAGCTTAAATGAGTGTGAACCCACTTGAGTTCAAACGAGTGTGAACCCACTTGAGCTTAAATGAGTGTGAACCCACTTGAGTTCAAACGAGTGTGAACCCACTTGAGTTCAAATGAGTGTGAACCCATTTGAGCTTAAACGAGTGTGAACCCACTTGAGCTTAAATGAGTGTGAACCCACTTGAGTTCAAACGGTTGCAAACCGTTTAGACCTATTGGTCCAAGATCATTTAATAAAGTTGGATAAGGACCAACATAGGTATTAACGCCCTTCATCTTCAACCTTGAAACCAAGGTCTGTTCTTCATGAAAAAGCTTGCAAGAGTGCAAAGAAAGATGGGGAAGAAGAAGAACTAACTATTATTTGCAAGAATCAAAGTATGCATAACAAAGCAAGGTGTAGAGTTATAAAACCCGCCTCAAACGTTGTTCCTAGAACTCCAAGCTTCCAAGCTTCGAAACTTTAATGGTGGCTTGAGCTCCACAGGTCATCCAAGGTTGTTTCTTCAAGGAAAAGTTGGGAAGGATCGGCTAGGAAGAGAAAACTAAGTAAGATAACCATGAAACCAACCTTGTAACCTGATTTCCTCCATGAATTCGAGCAAGATGATGATAAAAGATTACCTAGATGAACTTGGTCATCTTCCTCTACTCCTGAGCTCTGTCCTAAGTCGGTCTAAGCAAGGGAATAAGAAGGGAAGAAAGGAAACGTTGCCTTTGGTTGCAAAGGAAAGGATCATATATACTTTGAGGTTATTTTCATCATAAGGACAACTTACTCCTCCTTTTCACAACTAAGTCCTTCCTTTCTTTTAGGCACGTCCCTCCTCTTCATATCTAAGGTAAAACTTCTTCTAAGACCAAGGACTAAAGGCAAGGAAGGTCAACTTGTCACCATGGTGCACATATACATATAAGGGTATCCTTTACTTACAACTTTGGTGGTTTAATTACAAAGGTATTTCTTATAATATGATTATTCAAATGAAGTTCCTCCTTCATTATTATAACTTTAAATGATGTCAAAAGTCATAAAAGATTTTCTAGAAAGTGTATATCACAAGTTTCACCCCTCATTTTGGGTAAATTGCACTTTACACCAATATTAGGGTTTTAAGCACAAGGATTTCTCCACAAGCTGCACCTTGGTGCCCAAACTTGGGAAATACATCATACCTCATCATATTCATTCATATGATGTCTCTTTGTTAGAGGAACATCTTAACCTGTGTAATGTGCAAGTTAACCCCTCTAATTTGGTAATTTGCACATAGGTCCCTGTATTACCAAACAATACTACAATCATTGTTTTAAAAAGGTCAGAATTGAAAATGTATGTTCCTTAGGAACTTAATTACATGCCAAAAGATAATCACAATAATTTAATTACATATTTAGGCAAAACACCTAGGGTTAATTCATAACCCAGGTTAGGGATGTTACATTAACCATAGGTGTTTTTCTTAAGAAAGATAATTATATTCTTAATATTATCTTTTGAAAAGTAATTAAGGCTCAAGAGGAACTTATATTTCAATTTTGGTCCTTTTTGAATAATGTTGAAAGTAATGTTTTACTTGTTTGGACTAAAGTGCAAATTACCCAAGTTGAGGGGTTAAATTGTAAATTGTGCATGATATTGTGTTCATCATGGGTTGAAGCATCATGAAAATGAAGATGATGCAGAGGTATGGCTAGTGAAAGCCTGAGCACCAAGAAAGAGCTGATAAAGCAAGGTTTGTGCATTAAAACCTAGTTTTGGTGTAATGTGCAATTTACCCAAAACCCATGGTTAAATATGCAATTTACCAATTCAATAAGGTCCTTAATATTATTGGCATCTTGTAGAGGCAATAAAATGAGAGGGGCATCTCATTTGAGCTACTTTGAAGGAGAGAGAATCTTGATATTAAAATAATCAAGATTTAAGCATAATTGAAATAATGCAAAAATAATTATATTAAATGGATTGCCCTTCAACCAAAATTGTGTTGGTTGAAATCCACACATATGGACGTCCTTGTTCCTTGCAAAGGCAAAGGAAAAATCAACGTGAGTGGAGAACCCACTCACATTAAGAAACTAAAAAGAATTATCCACTCACTTATGGATAAATACTATTATAAAGGTTGATGTGCTTAATTTCTTTTCCCTTAATTCTTGGATAATGGAAGGGAGTTAGGTGGAGATAAAGGTACCTTTGAATGCAAGGAACCAAGGTGGAAGAGGTGGCACCAATTTCAGAATTAAAGGGATTGGTATGAGACATTTTCTCTCTCATTGATTTTCTTATAAAAGCACCCTTTACCACTCAAACGAAAGACTTTTTCGAATCCATTTCTTCTCTTTTCTTGCTAAAATGATCAAGGAAGCTAGGAGCGGCAGGAGGACAACCCCCAACCTGTTGGTAAGCTTCTTGACCTTCGTTCATCTTGATTTCATGGTGGAAATCACAAATCAATGCATGATTTCTTCTTATTTGAATCCCATCTTCACTTCTAACCATCCCTTTTCACTCAAAAGCTTGAGGAATGAACCTTGTGGTGTGGAAAAGCTTCTTCCACCATTGTTGATGTGAATCTCCAAGCCTTGAAGCTCAATTGGAGGCGGGTTATATAACTTGAACCCCTATTCATTATTATTGAATTCACTTTCTCAATCAATTATGTTCAATTGCTCTTCCTTCAATTCTTTTGATTAGTTGATGCAATTACCATGATAATGGAAGTAGTTTTCGAAGGACTAAGGCTTGATGATTATGACATCATCTTAGGTTCACATTCCAACAAGTTTTTAGTGGAAACGGTTTTAAGACCTTGGTCCAAACGATTTCACCAAATCGTTTGGAGACCAAATGGTTTCCAAACCGTTTAGAAGAGTTGACCATTTGGATGGGTTGACCGTTTAAGGTCAGGTACCTAAAACATATTGTATGATGATCCATTTGATCCAATTGATTAATTCAATATATGGGCAATCCATCAACTAGAAACCCTAAATCGGTTAACTGCTGAAATTGCAATTGTTTAATTTAAAAAGTTTGGGTTGATTTACCCAAACGGTCTCAAGACCATTTGGAAGTCACCCCAAACAGTCTCAAGACCATTTGGTGGTCAACCAAGACCGTTTGGAGGTCTAGGGTTGAGTATGGTTGAGTAATTGAAGAGTTAGAGATACCAAATCAAAATGCAATCAGTAGCTATATTGATGATCAATCCAATGATCTAAACCCTAATTGGATTTCACAACTTTTTAATGAATGATGAGGCAAACGGTCTCAAGACCATTTGGAGGTCATCCAAATGACCTCAAGACCATTTAGAGGTCATCCAAACGACCTCAAGACCATTTGAGGTCAGGTCATATCATAATTTGATGATGAATCGTTGATTGCAATTGGATTAGTTCCACAATGATAATCATTGATGGTTCCTCGATTCCCAAACCCTAATTTATGGGTTCTTGATATTAAATCTTAGTTCAATTGGGTTCAAAACCCTAATTGATGGTCCAATGAAAGGATGGTTTAATAGTTCATTTGAAGAATGAATCAAGGAGTCAACTAATAGGTGATTCATTGATGGAAACCTTGAAATGATTAAGTGTTGAAAGACCTTTTTGGTCCATTCAGTTTTGAGAGGGTTTGGACCAAACGTTCTCAAAAATGACCCCAAACCATTTGGAGACCCAAGCCCAATCGGTTTCAACACATTCTTGCTTAAACGGTTTCAAGGGCAATGTGCCCAAACAGTTTCAAACCGTTTGAACTCTGAGAGTCTAAGACCGTTTAAGGTTTAAGTAAGCAACACCGTTTGAGGTCCAACATGATTAATCCATTTGGATATATAACGTAACTAAAGACTCAATTGGTTAATCCACTTTGACACATATTATCATTGAAGATTTGATTGGTCAATTCATTTGGATATCTCAAGTAACTGAAAGTTCAATTGATCAAATCTTCTATACATCCTAGAGGAGGATGAGAGAGAGATTTATACATGTAAGATAATCATGTAGCAATCAAGCCTAACACATTTAAAATAAGTGTGATATACAATTAGGGTATGATCCTTGACAAAGAGATCATAAAACCCTAATTGAGTTGATTGATGAACTCAAACCCTAATTTAGGGCAATTCTGAGTGAAACCCTAATCTAGGGAGGTAATGTAATATGAATATAGGGTGATGACTTGAGTAACCCTAATTCAGGGTATTTTGATGTAAAAACCCTAATTGTAGGTTATTGAATATAAACCCTAATCTAGGGTGATGTGATGTGAATAGTAAACCCTATTTTCCAAATGGGGTGAAGGTATATGAAACCCTAATTCTAGATATTACCATACAACATGAAACCCTAATCTTGGACAATGGAATGATGAATAATTGGTCCTAAATGAACAAAGGGGATGAGTAACCCTGATTGAAATAAAATGGGAAACCCTAACCCTGGTAAGGGAAAAGGTGGTGTTACCCTTGAATAGCATGGAACTGAAATATGATTGACATATATGTTATCATGTGTGCTAACCATGCAAGTATCCTGAGATGGTGAACATAGCCATGTATGAGCTATGATGCTTTATTTGTTGAAATTAATTATTGGGCCTTGTGCCATAATATGTCTTGTTGCTTAGAAAGAGGTAACAAGAGAGTTAATGGGCCTCAAGTGCCAGATAAGATGCTTGTATAGCAAGTGTCATGTTTACCTTGGTCAGATGACCTGAAGGTGATGGTTACCTAAAAAAGTGGTAATAGTGCTCAGTGATGAGATAAGGGGTTGAATACCCAGAACCATATGTTTATGGCATTGAGTTTGAAATGAGGGACTGAAATCCCAATGTCTTTTAGAGACTGAGAAGTAACAGATGAAAATAGTACATGTTTCTTTATAGCATTTGTCCTAATAAGTTATGTTTGAAAACTTGACTGATGCTAAAAGAATATGATAATGTACTGAATTAATCAAGTGAAAGCTATTCATGTAGTGCTCTGACCATAGATCCATCATCGTCAATAGTTGGTGATGGTGAAATAGGTTTTCTTACAAGATCTCCTGGAGTTCACATATTTTTGAATATGTGGGGGTCGATGGGCAAAAATATCCTTATGTCCTAATTGGGGAATTGATGGAAGGTAAACATTAAACCTCTCAATCCTTCATTAAATGTTCCAGGATGGATGTATCACGAATCTCCCGATGATGTTAATGCCATATCGATGGAGGTAAACATGAAATCTCTCTATCACAAAGAGAGTACAACCACCACTGTAACTCTATAGCGAGATGCCATTATACCATGGCAAGCTATGTAGCAGAGACACAAGATGTCCTGCATGTGATCTCGTACTGACCGAGATGTGGGAAGTCATGGAAACCGACTCTTCCATTCACTTTGTGTGGTACCGATTTCGATTTCACAATGGTCGGTTGGAGTATGAGCGATATACCTCATCTCCTCAGAGCTTAAGTATGTTTGTAAAATGTAATCATCCGTGTAGCGTATTTGCATAAGATTGAAATATGAGAACCACTGGTTGATGTTATCCTACTTAACATGTCCCTGATACATAAATATTACATATGTTCTTCAATTCCATATTGAATAAGAGACATGTTGCCTTATAAAGTAATAACTGAAATACTTGAATAAGATTGTTGCTCTAATCTGCATAGATATTGATTTATCTACCATTTAAATATATTATCCCACTGCTCAGTTTATTTTCATTAAACTGCAATAATAATGTTTTCGGCGGAGAGTTATATCTCTCGCTGGGGCAATTATATAATTGTCTCACCCCCGTGGGATCCAACGTTTTTAGGTAGACGCAGACAAAGAGGCAGAACCTCTGTAGTAGGAGAAGAGCAGCAACAACAACAGGGACATCGGTGATATCCCAGGTGGGGATACTGGTGGACAAATTTTGGAATAGATAGTCCTATGTGTCGTCTCTATACTCTTAGGTCCTAGGAGTCAGTTGATAGTGTTTTTATAATCGATCTGAGATTTTGGTTTGATGCTTCAAGGATTTTGTTACTTGTGATGTTTAGCAAAGTAATGATGCATATATATTCCTCAAGAAGAGATGGTACATGGAATGTACAATGTGGACCAATATGTAAATATAATACTGTGGTTCCTGTTTACAGAGTTTTCTGGTAATGAATCTTTTTATAAAATGCTTTTAATTTTATGTGATTTTCAGTAATTCTGCTGCTAACGATCGCTTCCGCTTTAGTTAATCTTATTTTTGTGATTTGGATGCCACAATGAGAGTCTAATTCATGTATGCAATCCTATGATTTATTAGGTGGTTGCTTGTGATCTAGACGGTCAGGGATAAGTTATGAATCTCTGAATCAGGTACGGGCTATAAATAATTATATGACTATGGCTTTCTTGCTTGCAATGTGATATGTATGCTTGTTTACTTGTTCAAATAATACCATGTAGTATTCAAGTATTGTAATCGATGTTTGTCTCGTATCGTTGTTTTATAACTTTCTACCATAATATAGAAACTCCATTATACTAACCTCATGCATCTGCCAGAAGTTTTGGGGTAAGGACACATGGATGGGCGTCCTACTTGAGTTATTAATATAGGGCGGATGGTTGGTAAAAGGGTTAGCTAATCTTGAGCACCCTCATAAACCCTTCTAGTGGAAGTTGTCCATAAAAGTCCTTACAGATACATGATATTGATGAATGCATGAAATGATGGTATAATGGGAGTGAAATGAAACAAAACACATGCTCTCATTGTATGGAGGTTATGGATCCTTCTTTGGTAGAAGTAATTTTTCTTATTGTTCATATGTTATGGTTTGAATATACCATACCAATTAATTATGTATGGATGGTAAGACTCCATTGAGAGACTAAATACTTAACTTGTTTATTTCTTGTTCATTACTTTTGTAAATCATTTCAAATTATGAAAAGCTTATGTATATGTATCTATCATCCTTGTACTCGGTGCCTTGTGTGCTTGACACACCTTGTTTCACATATTTTATGTAACATCCCTGACCTGGGTTATGCTTTAACCCTAGATGTTTTGCATAATAAAGTGGATTATATGCTTGCTCTTATCTTTTGAAAAGTAATTAAGGCTCAAGAGGAACTCATATTTCAATTTTAGTCCTTTTTGAATAATGTTGAAACAATGTTGAAGCATCATAGGGATGAGCATGATGTAGTGGTATGGCTTCCGCAAGCTTGAGCACCAAGATAGAGCTTGCTAAGCAATCTTTGTGCATTAAAACCTAGTTTTGGTGTAATGTGAAATTTATCCAAAACTTAGGGTTCAATATGCAAATTACCACTTCAATATAGTTCCTAATGTTTCTTAGCATCATGTAGAGAAAAGAAAATGAGAGGGGCGCCTCATTTGAATCACATTGTAGGAGAGAGAATCTTGATATTAAAATAATCAAGATTTAAGCATAAATGGAACTTTACTTCAAATTAATGCAAAAAAAAAAAATATATCAATTGAATAGCCCTTCAACCAAAAGGTGAGGGAAGACTGTAGTCCTATACAACAACTTAGATGCAACCTTTGCACTCAACTAATGCATGAACATGACTACCAAAAAGACACCTATAGAAGAGAAGGTAGTCGCGTGCGTCGAAGCAGTCGTTGAAATGCTAAAAAATTGTGGAAAAGGGTACCAGCATAAAGAAGGCAAAGACTTAAAGAAGACATAGTTCTTCCATAGAAGCCCTCAACAAGTACCACTGTCAAATGACTGTGGCTTCTATTGTCTGGAATGGATGACCACCCTAGTACTATGAATATGAAGGTGGAGGGCATGCAACATGAACAATACCACCCACTACACAGAGTATACACCAACATGCTCCTCAAGTCAATGTGGGCAACAACAAACAACTAGCAGTAATAAAGAAAGTCTGTTTATAAATCCAACTCAAATTTTGACACCCGGGTTGGGGTGAATGATGAGTTTGGGGGAGGAGTCATAAACGAGAATGAGAAGTACAATTGCATCACCAAAATTTTCAAAAATTTTCTTGTACATATTCTCATTTCTGCTACAATCAAGTATGAGAAACAAGTTTTTCTAAAATTTTCCTTTCAGAAATTTTTCTATAAGTCACATTTTTGCTTAGCCCCTTCTTAGAGTTGTCAGTACCCCTGTTGTATGTTGTGGTGCTATTGTTTCTAGAGAGGCACAAATGAGCAACCAATACACATAAAAGTAAAAACAAGGAGCATAACAATATGGTTTTATTTCATTATAATGGCAAAACATTGTGTGTGGAACAATCCTAATTCTATGGAATCTGGAAACTGGAGGACTTTACCAAGATATACTCCCGACCAATCACCCTAACCTGATAGTTCTAGCTAGAAAATCCTCACCTCCCTCGAGAAGGAAACAGTTGTGTTGTGTGTGTTTTATATCGACTTTTTACACTTCTTCACACACAGTTTCAGCTCATTTTGTGCCATATTAGCCTCTATTTTTATTCATTTTGTCACACCTTTTAGTTTCTTTTCTTATCACATGATGTTGATTGTAGAAAAATATTAAAAAGGTCAAATTGGAGATAACCTAACTCAGATCCAACCTCAATGGAATTTCTCCCCAGTTTTATAGTTGACCAAAAGCAAATTTCTAAAGTAATGACAGAAGACACGGTGTGTTCTATTAAGACACAGTGTGTTCATTTACAGACAGTCTCACAGGAAAAAGAACACATCGTGTATTATGAAACACACTGTGTGTGATTCTCTAGCTGCATTTTTTCCAGATCATAGAAAAGAGGTAACATGACATGTACTTTATCAGACACATCATTTCCTGGTACATGAAGACTGTATGCACCTTTCTGCCAAAGAACACAGTGTGTGCTAATTCAAACACATCGTGTGCCCTTCATTTGATTCACTCCCTGAAGATATAAACATGGTGTGTCTAAATTCAAATACACTATGTGCCTCAATGCAGTGATAATTCTGAGCAAGCACAAACAAAATGACATGGCGTGTTTGATAAAAGACACGCAATGTCGTTGTCAGTTTCTGCAAAAATGAAAACGACTGCCTTTCATTTTAAAAGTAAATGGGAGCCTATGAGGCAGTTTGGCTCAGTCATTTTGAAGTGTTTTACTCCCAAGAGAAGTTCCAGAGCATAGGAAGGTGATTTTGATGTGGAAGAAGGTGGTTTCTTGGAAGAGAACCCTCATTTTATTTCATTTCTTATCCATTTTTCCTCTCCAAAGGTGCAACAGAGTTACTCTCTTCATTCTAGCTTTCCTGGAGGGAAGTCAGTCTGAGTTGGAGCTTTCTAAGTGGTGGAACTTTGTCCTCAAGCTGGAGTTCTCACCTCTTAGCCTGCATCTGTGGTTCCTCTAGCTTTTTCCTTCTCTTAAGCATGCAAAACTCTAAAATTACTATCAGTATCTGCATATCTTCATTATGGATGAGTAGAGATCTTTTCTTGAGCATGGGAGAGTATCTCCCATGCCATTGATCATGTAAACTCGAATTTTATGTTTATTACTATTTAGTTTGCTTTCTTCCATGGATGCCTATGGTGTTTTCTTGGTTGTATGCCAGGATGGCCTCCTTTTATACATGTTTTATGCTTGCCTTGTGCTTCGAGAGAATGCATTAGGAAGTATGGAGTAGGGTCTACAATAATATTCTCTTGACCACAAGAGTGGCTAGAGATTATTGAGGTTTCAGTTGTGTTTGATGCTAAGCATAGACGCGGGATCATTATGTGAAGTTGAGAACCATCTCATGGAATTGGGAAATGCATGACGATGACAACCTCCTTGCTTATTAAAGAACGATCTTGTTTCTTATGTTCATGTGATATAATGGCAATGGTAGTGAAATCTTATGCTAATTATTAAATCAATTCTGTTATTTAAAACTTTGCTTTGTTTTCCTTTTCTTAAGTCTATAAATGATCAAGACATTGAAATTTGATTCATATTAATGAAAGTTAACATGTTTTGCACCTAACTAACCTAGTTCCTTGTGTTCAACACTCAAGTACATTGATTTCTTTATAGTTGTGGTTAATCAGTGGGTTGAAATCTTTCCCTTTTTAAACTATCATCAAGTTTTTGGCATCGTTTCCAGGGAGCATCAGTATTTTTAGTTAGAGTAAAAGTGTTAACTAGTAATTGAGACTAAGTCATCATTATCACATTTTACCATGTGATATCTCACAATCTTGTGAATCTCACTCAAATCCTACTTTTCAGGTTGCATGTGTCGTTTTAAGAGAGGTCTATAAACCTCTATCTTCTTAGATCCATTGAACGCACTTTTAGTAGCCATAGATGAGCAAGGAGGAGTGAGAATTCTTCAAACTTGGGAGGATAACAGCCATCATCACCACCACCATCTTCTTCATCCTTTAAAGTAGTCATACAAGAAGAACCAACCATGGAGGACAACCATCCTTTGAAAGACTTCGCTATGTCGGCTGCCACAAAGTTTTTTTGTAGAGCCATTGATCTACCTTCAATAGAAGCAAACAATTTCTCTATTAGCCCTTCTATGATGCAGATGATCCAACAAACCTATTTTGCAGGTACGACCACCGAAGACCCAAACCTTCATGTAGCTGAATTCCTAGCGTACATGAGCACCTTTAAAATCAATGGTGTATCCACTGATGGAATAAGGCTTCTACTATTTCCCTTCACCTTGAGAGATAGAGCTAAGGCGTGGCTTTTATCTCTTGCTACGAAGTCCATCAAGAGCTGGGATCAACTATTAAATGCTTTCCTTGCAAAGTATTTTCCGCCAAGTAAAATAGCTCAACAGAGAAACCAGCTCACAAACTTTTCTCAATTAGATGGAGAAACTTTGTATGACACATGGGAGAAGTTCAAGGACTTGCAATGCCTTTGCCCTCACCATGGATTGACTAATTGGTTGCTACTTCAAACATTGTACAATGGATTGTTCTACAACATCCGCATGACATTGGATGCCCCAGCTAATGGAGCTTTAATGAATAAGTCTTATAGGGAGGCTTATAATATCATTGAAGATGTAGTACTCAACCATTGACAATGGGGGTCGGATAGAAAAGCACAATCATCTTCTATACTGAGTTATTCAACCAGAAAGCAAGGAAGGAAGCATAGTGTTGATGCAGTTGATCTAATTACAGCTAAGCTCGATGTCCTTACACAGAAGTTTGAGAAGATGACTACAATGTAGATTCAAGTAGTCGAGGTAACTTGTGAAGCTTGTAGTTTTTTCAGACATACTTCTTCTACTTGTTTTGCTCCTAATATGAATCAAGAGAACCACGAGCAAGTGAATGCCACGGGGATGCATGGGAACAAGTAATACAATCCCTATTCCAACACATACAATTTGGGGTGGAGGGATCATCCTAATTTCTCTTACTAGAACACTAGCAATGTGCAAAACTTTCAACAATGACCACAACAACTGCAACAACAACAACAACTCTTTAACCAAAAATCAAATGGGAATCCACCAGGTTTCAATAACAATAGGGGTTACCAACAGCAGCAACAACCCCAGAAATCTTCTTTGGAGACTATGATGGAGCACTTGATCTCTACTCATGCATAGAAAAATGAAGAGTTTTGAGGCACTGAAAAATTGCTAAAAGATGCAATTGCTCAACTCTCTGCTAAAGTGGATGGCATTTCCACCCATACAAGGATGTTGGAAAACCAAATCACCCAAAAAACTTTAGTGCAACAAAAAAACACATTGTCTGGTTCCTTTCCTAGCCAACTGGAGGTGAATCCAAGAGGGCAAGTAAATGCTATCACCTTAAGGAGTGGAGATGAAATCCAAAAGCCTTCTCCACCCAAGGAGAAGAGCGTTGAGGTTGTTGAAAAAACACACTCCCATTGATGACAAACTAAAAGGTACGACTGAAGTACCACCTTATTACAAAGCAAGTGCACCATTTCCACCAAGGCTTGCAAATAAGAAGGAGGATTCAAAGTTCAGAAAATTTATGGAGATTCTAAACAAACTTCATATCAATCTTCCATTGATTGAAGTCATAGCTGAGATGTCGTCATATGCCAAATTTCTAAAAGTCATCCTCATCAAGAAGAGGAGGACATACCAAATTGAAACTGTCACGCTTTCTAAGAGAATGAGTTCAATAATTCAAAATAGACTTCCCGCAAAGATATATGATCTGGGGGCATTTACTCTACCTTGTAAGATTAGCAACACCACATTTGACAAAGGTCTTGTTGACCTTGGAGCTAGAATTAGCCTCATTCCTTCTACCTTGTGGTAGGCATTGGACCTTGGATATTTGAAACCTACAAAGATGTCTATCTAGTTATCCGATCACTCAATCAAATATCCCAAAGGTATTGTGGAGAATGTACCAGTACAAATTGATAAATTCTACATTCCTTACAATTTTGTTGTGTTAGGCATGCTTGAAATCCCTTCCAATCCCATTCTCTTCAGGAGACCTTTTTTGAGGACTGTCAGATGCCTTATTGATTTCTGAGAAGGAAAGCTTACACTATAGCGGGTCGGGGAAGAAGCTATGGAGTTTTATGTGTTTAATGCTATGAAGGCACCTTCACAAGTGGAAGAACTTTGTATTATCGACTCTATTGACTCTATTGTGTAGGAAGACCATAATGATGCTAAATTGATATTTAACTATTGTGATGATGAAGCTACAGATGATAACTTTAAAAATTCTGGAATATTTTCTATTGCTCAATCAAATGCTATTAATGAAGATACTTCATTTCTTGATGATAAAGCCAAAGAAAATGCAGCTGGGAGAAAGGTAGAACTCAAAGCCCTTCCACCTGGGCTGAGGTATGCATTTCTTGACACTGATTCCATTTCTCCAGTCATAATCAATGATGAGTTAACTAATGAACAAGAAAATTAATTGCTTGTTGAATTATGTTTATATAAAGATGTCATTGGTTAATCCATTGATGATTTAAAGGGCATCCACCCTTCCATTTGCATGCATAGAATACACATGGAAGATGATGCTAAACCCACTATTGAAACACCTAGACATTTAAATCAAAACATGCTGGAAGTGATTAAAAAGGAAAATTTTAAGTTGAAAGATGGTGGCATCATTTATCCTATAAGTGACAGTCCTTGGGTTAGTGCCATTCATGTGGTACCTAAAAGGGGGGGGTGCAACTATCATTAAGTGGGATAATGATGAGTTAATACAAACACGTATGGTCACATGTTGGCATATGTGTATTGATTACTGGCGTTTGAATAAATCAACTCGCAAAGACCATTTTCCCTTGCCTTTTATCGATTTGATGCTTGAGTGACTTACAAACCATTCTTACTTTTGCTATTTGGACATGTATTCTGAGTTTTTCCAAATTCCAATCTACCCTCCTGATCAAGAGAAAACCACATTTACATGCACCTATGGGACCTATGCTTACCGTCGCATGCCCTTCGGTCTTTGTAACGCCCCAACCACGTTTCAACGTTGCATGATGGCTATTTTTTCCGATTTCATTGAAAATATAATGGAAATATTCATGGATGATTTTAGCATTTAAGGAGATTCTTTTGATCATTGCTTGTGCAATTTATCTAAAGTCTTAGCCTGTTGCAAAAAGGTTAACCTAGTACTAAACTGGGAAAAGTGCCATTTCATGGTACAATCTGGTGTAGTACTAGGCCATATCGTTTTAATAAGGGTATTGAAGTTGACAGGGTTAAAGTGGAATCTATAGAGAAGATGTCTACCCCTTCTTCAGTCAAAGACATCTGTAGTCTCCTTGGACATGCATGGTTCTATAGGAGATTCATCAAAGATTTCTCTAAGATTGCAAAACCATTGTGTTCCTTACTTGTAAAAGATGCCAAGTTCATATTCGATGATGCCCTTCATGCATCCTTAACGAAGCTCAAAGAAGCTCTTGTGTCAGCCCCAATCATACAACCATCAGACTGGAGTGCTCCTTTTGAATTAATGTGTGAAGTGAGTGACTACGCAGTAGGATCAGTTCTTGGACAACATAAAGATAAAAAGCTTCATGCTATACACTATGGAAGGAAAACCTTAGATGAGGCACAAATCAACTATACAACCACCGAGAAGGAGATTCTTGCTATAGTATATGCTTTTGACAAGTTCATACAGTATTTGGTAGGATCCAAAGTCATTGTGCATACAGATCATGCTGCAATTAAGTACTTGCTTAACAAGAAAGATGCTAAACCCCATCTCATCCACTGGATATTCCTCCTTTAAGAATTTGATCTTGAAATCTGGGATAGAAAAGGGATAGAGAAAAACATTGCAGATCATCTATCTGGATTGACTACAAGTGCTAAAAGTTCATTGCCTATTGAGGACTGATTGCCAATTGAGAAACTCTATGCCTTGTCTTCCACACAAGCACCATGGTTCACAAATCTTGCAAATTTTCTCGCTACAGGACAACTACCTCTAGATTTAATGTATCAATAGAAAAAGAAGTTCCTTCATGATGTAAAATACTACTACTGGGATGATCTGTTATTATTTAAGCAATGCGCTGATGGACTCATAAGGAGGTGTATCCCAAATGAGGAAGTTGGTAATGTGATTTCAGATTGTCATTCATCTCCCTATGGAGGACACTTTGGAGCCCATAAAACAACAAAAAAGATCCTACAACCCGACCTTTATTGGACAAGTCTATTATGTGACATACACACATTTGTCAAGGCTTGTGATAAATTCCAAAGTGGTGGGGGAGTTTTAAGGAGAGATGAAATGCCATTAAACTCAATTCTAGAGATAGAAGTTTTTGATGTGTGGGGTATAGACTATATGGGCCCTTTCCCATCTTCATACAACTACAAGTTCATATTGGTGGCCTGTGATTACATGTCCAAGGAAGCAATTCCCACTAAAGCTCCAGATGCAAAGTCAACTGTCAAACTTTTTCAAATGATCATCTTCCCAAGATTTGGAATTCCAAGAGAAATCATTCAGATGATGGTAGCCGATTTAAGGAAAGAAACTTCAACAAATTGCTTAGAAAATATGGGTTAAAGTATAAGATATCCACACCTTTACATACTCTAACATCCATCCAAGTGGAGATCTCCAAAAAGAGAGCATAAACTCTAAAAGACATGACGTGTTAGAAACAGACACGTCATGTGTTTATAAAAAAAACCAAAGTAATTCTCCATCTGGAAAAGAACACGACATGTCTTCATTCAAACACAGCGTGTACTTCAGCAGCAACAGGGGGCATAATTTATCTGAAAAATAACATGATGTGTCTTTATTTGAACATGGTGTATCGTTATCATTTAAAAGGACACAATTTGAATTTCTAGATTCGAACACGACATGTTCGTAATAGCACACGAGATGTCTTATAACACACAAAGCAAGTTTTGTCAAGGGACACGTCGTGTGTTTCGACAAACATGCTGTGTCTTTTGATGAGAATAGGGGTTTTAAACCCGAACTGGCCACCATGTTCCTCACTTGTTTCATTCCAAACGTGTTGCCAATTGTGTATGCGCCTCCTCCGTCGAAAACTAGCCATGTATGATTTGGAGAAAGAAGCCACATCTCCCAGCCGCCATTGACATCACCAACTCCGTGAAGCTCCCTCTTCTATGCCAATCTTCTTAACCGGTGCCACCAAGAAGGTTCTTCTTCTTCTTCTTCTTCTTCTTCTTCTATTCTCAAGCTCCAAGAAGAAAAAGATTCAGCTCAGGCTCTGTTTGGCCCTTTAAGGTGTGAAATCACTGCACGAAGCTCCGTTGATCCCATCTCCGCCATATCTTTCTTTTCCTACACTAGAGACATGTTGTGAAAGCCGCAAATCAGACGTGTTCTTCATCTTCGAGCTGCCATAGTCGCCTAGGTACATGAGTGTCTTTCGATAGACATGCCGTGTCTTTCTTCTGGTCAGTGAGTTCTACAACAATAAGCCACTCTGACACATTGTGTTCACAAAAAGACACTCCGTGTCTTTTGACGTTTTAGCAATGACACCTCTCAAGCAAACATCCAACCACAAGCATGGTGCTAGCTCCTCCTCCGCACCAACATACATCTCCACAACCCAGTTTTGGGTCACTCTTGAGAAAGACCCGACATACCAGTTCCTCATAGCAAGGAGGGTGCTTCATATGCGATTTGCTTGTGAGTAGACTCTCACCACCCTTGACTTTAAGGATGAGGTCTTCATGCTCCTGGAAGATTTGGGGCTAAGCTACGTATGTTGCATGGTAACAAACACTTACCCCTATTTAGTTTATGAGTTCTTGATGACACTCACTATAGAGCAAGACCCATAAAAGAATATGGAACCTTATGGTATTATCTGTTTTTGCCTTTTGGTTGTGGTTTTAAGTTTACCTTTAGTTGTTTTTGTGAGGTTTTAGATTGACACAACGAAGGGGCAATTAGTTTCTGCCAACTTTTGACAATGATGAATTTTGGTTTAAGATATCAGATGAGAAATGTCATGACGCCAAGCAAGCTAGGGCATCTGCTATTCACAACCCCATTGTTCTGATACATGCACCGCCTTCTTAGTACATGAGTCTTTGCTAAGAAAGAAACTCAAGGGGTCGTCATAAAACTAGATATTTTATTTTTGTGGGAATGATGCATGACTATCATATCAAGGAAACTTATTATATCCTTACACGTTTGCTAGACATTAAGAGAGTGAAGAAGAGGGAATCTGGAGACATAATGTGTGGTGGCTTGATCACTTTGATAGCACAAAAATTAGATGTTGATCGGACAGGTCTTGAGGATGCACCAGGTAGAAACCTGGTAGACACTTAGTATCTACTTACTACATGATTGATATCAAGGGTTTCCAATAGTAATACCAAATTTCTGCAATTCTTTAACAAATATCAGTACATCGACATTCTAGATCCTAAACATATCACATTGGAGAACAAGGATAACTGGAAAGTCATTCTAAACACTAAAGAATAACTTGATGCAGCCAGAGCTATTGATGATACTGAGGCATCTCCCACTACTCCACCACCTCCCTCTACAAGCACATAGATGGAGTACTCCTGGGCAATGCCTGATGTCAGGCATCTATATGAGTATGTGCAGCAGTGATTTGACCACAGACAACCGCATGGACCTGATGGGTCAACAATATTCTACTATGAATGACATGGTTCATTGCATGGATAGTTGGCACCTTTCTCAAGGCCACTACTCCATGCCACAGTAGGACCAGCATACTCCTCTACAACAACTTGAGTTTGTTCCACAGACAATGTGGGTTGATATTCCAGATGACGATGATCTCGTCAGCCAGTTCTTCCCCTCTAGTCACATGGGCCCTGGCCTATCCCACTAATGCCCCACCCCATGACAGGTACCCAGTTGTTTCCTTCATAGGTTTGATTGATGCAGTGAGGACACTGCAAATTTCAATCTTAGGGGGATGCAACCGGATGGTAATGTAGTTTACTTTTATTGGTTTTCGTGTTGTCATGTCTTTTTTGCTTTCATGTGTTCTTTGTTTTTTCTTTCCTTTTGTGGAAAAATCATGTATGATGTGAGGCTATATTGATGTAATGAACTAATTTTTCTACCAAGTTTGAACCATCTTGTCCTTTTGCACCTTAATTTTTTATTGAAAGAATTCTAAAGACCATGCATAGATTAGTTGAAATCCTTTGGCCTTCAACACACATTTATTTTTGGTTTATAATTGTAGCTTGAACACTCACCTTTTTCATCATTGATTGCCTAAAACATGTAATGGTTTCATTTTTGTGAGTAAATTAACATCACTACATCATTTGGAATATGAGATACCTTTGCCAAACTCTTAGTGCATCTTTCAACCTTTCTTTCAGTGATTTTTTTTGAAAACAAATGGATGAAATTTAGCTAATGTTGCTATTTAGTTGAGTCTCCCATGTTGTCGAAAATATTTAAAATACCTTTTATCTCATTTCACCTTCTTACCCCATAAAAGACAACTTATTCACCCACATATCATGCTAGCCTAGTGTAAGTCTGATCTGGCCACGATGGTTAGGTGGTATGTTTTAAAAAGAGGGTAAAATATCCCAACAGACACTCCACATGAGCATAAGCCTACATTAGCAGTCGAGTGCTTGAACCCATAATCCATTGCCATATCATTTTTTTGGAAAAAAGGAGAGTGCAACTAATTATGTTAATGTTAGCTAAGACATCATCATTTGCATCCTTAATAGATGAGAAATAGTGTTGTGCATCCACTAGTTGTTTGTCTTGGTTATCAAAATTTTGTTTAATGTTGTTGAGTTGATTGATTCATTAAATTGAAACCGCCCTTGACGAACTTAAAAATCTTTTTCATTGATTTTTAATTTGAGTTGATGGCCATGAGTATAAACCATTGATCATTGTTGGCTGAACATTGCATATCTTTCTTTCAACTAATCATTACATGATCTTGAAAATTCTTTCATGTGCATTTCTATGTTCTTTTTGCTTGAGGACAAGAAACGGTTCAAGCTTAGGGGGATTTGTTGTGTGTGATTTATATCGACTTTTTACACTTTTTCACACACAGTTTCAGCTCATTATGTGAAATGACCGTCTCACAAAAATAGGATTAACTAATGCGGAAGCGAATTATTTGCAGCAGATTACTGAAAATCACTGAAAATTTAAAACTTTTTGCAAAGAGATCCATTCATAGGAAAACTCTTTAACCATGAACCAAAGTATTCCAAATTTATCCTGGTTCACAAGTACACAACCTGTACCATTCCTTTTCAAGGATTACAACATTGACTGCCTGTTAACAAATATACACAGGCAGTATAAAAACTTCGAGGCACTAAGCCAAAACTCAGATTGATACATTTAAAACTCCGAGGACCTGAGAGTACAGAGACGAAACATAAGACTACTATCTATATGACTAGACAGACAATATTTCCACCTAAGATCTTATTGCTGTCCCTGCTGTTGCTGCTACTCTTTCCCTATTCTAGGGTTTCTGCTCTGCCTTCCATGCATACCTAAAAATGTTTCCCACGGGGGTGAGACAATTGAAAATTGCCCCAGCGAGAGATATAACTCTCCGCCAAAAACATTGTTATTGCAGTTTATCAAATTAAAACTGAGTAGGGGTTACTTTTACATTATCAGGAAAAATTATTCATCATAGAACAGAATAAGATAATCTCCATTCTCAAGGAGGTCATTGCATCTACCCATGGTAGATAAGTAATTCATCTATCTACTTTGCAGAGAATATAAAGAAACATAATTAACATTTATCTACTAAGGAATGCACAAAGAAATGCAACATCAGCCAATGAATCTCCGTATTCAATCCTTAAGCAAACATGCTATACGGCTGATTTCATTTTACAATCACACTTATGCTCTGAGGAGATGAGATATACCGCTTATACTCCAACTGACCATTACGAAATCGCCTCGGTACCATACATAGGTCATCAAAAGAGACGGATTCTTATGACCTCATCTGTCTCGGTCAGTACGAGACCACATGCAGGACATCTCGTGTCTCTGCTAACTAGCTAGCCAGGGTATTCTGGCACCTTCGCTACAGAGTTACAGCGTCAACTGCACTCTCATTGGCAATCGAGAGATTTCTTGTTTATCGCCTCGATCCGACATTAAGTATAACTGGGAGATTCATGATACATCCATCCCGACATATTCATGAAGGATTGAGAGGTTTCTTGTTTACCTTCCAACAATCTCTTCAAGAGGACGTAAGGATATTTTCTCCCATTTACCCCCACATATTCAAAATATGTGCTCCGGGTTTTGCCGCAGGCACCCGTTTCACCATCACCTATTCCTGATGATGATGGATCTATGGTCAGAGCACTACATGAATAGATTTCACTTGATTTATTAAGTACATTCTCATATTCTTTTAGCATCAGCCAAGTTTTCAAACATAACTTATTACAACAATGCTATATAGAGACATGTACTACTTTTATCAGATATTTATCAGTCTTTCAAAGACCCTGGGAACTCAGTCCCTCATTTCAATACTGGGAATTATCATCCCTTCACTTTCTCATCACCATAATCATATGGTTCTGGGTATTCAAACCCTTAACTCATCATTGAGCTTTATTATACCTTTTTCAGGTAACTATCACCTTCAGGTCATCTGACCAAGGCATTCATGATACTTGTTACACAAGCATCACACCTGGCTCACAAGGCCATGAAATATCTTGTCACCTCTCATTGGGTAACAACTTACTCATGTGACTCATAAAAGTCCATGCATATTGATTCTTTTACTAAGCAACAAAAACATTAAGGCACATAATGCCAATCAACATTTATTATATAAATGTCACAGCTCACACTAGCTATATACATCATCTCATAATATCTGTATGGTTATTAGGCATGATAACAGTCATACAAGATATTCATCACATCATATGATGTGATAGCAACACCATTATTCCTCTACCAGGAATTAGGGTTTACTATCAAATAGGGCTTTTCATTCCCTTTACCCTAATTAGGGTTAGGGTTCCCGATTTCTCATTAATAAAGAGTTCATGATCTCATTATTTGTTCAACCCTTAATACATTATTCCATACCTCTGGGGCATTCAAGGATATCATATTTGATTATTATAGAACATTACTTTCATCATATAGCATTAATGATCATCAATTCAAGGTATGAGTTCATTTCTCATCCTTATCATGGTATGATTATATCATACACATCATTTGGGCTTAACCCCATTCTCAAGGTACATTAATTAACACTCATCAAGGTGTAACGACTCATTACATTTCATTGTAATAGTTTCATAACACACTTCATATGTTTCTTACCCAATTATATTGGATTTGAAGTACATCAAGGCATATAAACCCTGAAATGCTGAATGTGATAACTATGATATCTTGATGTATCACTTTCTCATCATTTCAAACTCTGTTGAGTTATCCATCTTATCTTGTATTAAGGTATTTCCCTCTTAATACATCCCATCACTAATCTCTTACCTTTAGCATATAATGCAAAGGCCACACATTAGAATTGTACAACTATCTCACATGATATGGACTTATCTTAGTTTAAGGCATGACTTTATTATAAAGTTGCTTATAAATAATCACAATGATACACCCTCAACTAGGGTTTCTCATCACATATCTTATGTATCCTTCATCCAATTATATTGGACTTATAATCATATCAAGGTATACGATCATATGAGGTCACTTTCAAATAACCTCTAAATCAAGCATAGAGCACCACGACCGTGCAACCAAGAACGGTCGTGCGAAGGGAAGCCACCACGGCCGTGCTACCTTGCACGGTCGTGCAAAGTGAATCTACCACGGTCGTGCTACAGAAGTTCCCCTCATGAATCATATTCAAGTATGAATTCTATTCTTTCATTAGGGATTAGGGTTTCACATACCATCTCTCTTCTTTAGAATAGGGATTACATATAGCATCACCCTTCATTAGGGTTTCATATCACGTTTCCCATATTCAAGGTTTGCTAATCATTCCCAATTAGGGTTTCTCATGAAATCACCCTCAATTAGGGTTTCACATGGATACACCCTCAACTAGGGTTTCACATGGATACTGTAAGGCCCCTGAACTTTCTTAATGAGTTGAAGGAGCTTAATTACCATACTTTAAAGCTTATAACTCTAATATAACCTTTTGATATGTTTTGAAATCATAACGCAAGCTTAAGTTTCAAATTTGGTCCAATTTGGACACTGTTTGAGAAAGTTATGCAATTTTCCATATATTTCAGACTTTTCTGCAATTTACCCAATTGAGGGGTTTTCTTTGCAATTTGTCACATACATTATATTCATTAGTTGTTATATTATCATTCTTGAGATTTTTGAGCCATGGGGACCCTATTTGAGTCATGCTTTGAAGGTGTTTTTATCAAGGGCATTTTAGGGTTTTCCCCCTTCATGGATGAGCTACCTTTAGTAGCTATCAACTAAGGAATTATGTGATTGGCTGAGAATTTCGTCAAAGGCAAGCCAAGCAGGTCTAGAGGGACGGTGGGAGAGCTGTGTGTGTGTGTGTGTGCTTATGTATTTTAATAATATAAAGCCATGGATACTTGGATATATATTAGAATTTCAATTTTTTTTCTTTTTCTTAATATTAAAGTGTTATATACTTATCCAAAAGCCCACAAACGAGCCATTTGCTCTCCATTCTCTCTCTCCTTCTCCCAGCCTCGTCCTCCCTCTGTTCAGCTGCGATTTTTGCTGCCCAAGGAAGAAGAAGGTGGGGATCCTCTTGGAAACAAATTCTAGGGTTGAAATTGATTCTCTTTTTGGGTGTATGATGCTTCCCCCAAGTGATACTAACCTAAAAGTGTAAGTTTTTTCTGATTTCCTCCGTCCAATTCTTTGTTCCTCTTCCTCCTACATCTCTCCAGGTCGGAACCATGGTTTTCCATGGTGAAAGTTCCCCTAGAACTCAAAACTCCTTCCTTCTTGTCTCTTTTCTAGGGTTTTGCTTGTTTGTGGAGAGAATTGCATAGTTGGCCAAGTTCAGATCTGAATACAAGGTTTCCTTGCCCTATTTGCTCGAGATTTTTGCTGTTGGATATCTGAACTACTCTATAGAGGCGAGTTATATAACATTCTTCACTTATATTGCTTATTAGAAGCTTGTTAGTTCATGATTATGCTTGAATGTGATGATCTAAGCATAGTGGAATTATGCTTGTTTAGAATTACGAATTTTGTGGTGTTTCCTATTTTATTCCAGTTCTATATGAACCTGTAAACTTGTGTAAAGCCTTTATAAGGTGTAACATGATTTGGGACAGGTTGATAGCAACAACCTATGGCATTATGTACAAAACAAATGATGGTGCAAATTAGGGTTTTTAAACTATTTCCTTCCCTATCACATAATTGATTGTTATACCATTCAATAACCAATAGTGTTGCTATCTTAGCAACTTAGGTTCGTGATCAAGGGTGTAAAATTTATAGTTACAACCTATGGTTACCACCTTAGGACAGGTTTTGACTCAATTATACATTTAATTATCATCCACTAAGTATTTTAATGATGTTATCAATCGATGATGATATTGGCCTATTATTTGATGATGTTAATTGAATGTATTACTGATCTAACAACCAATGGTGACTTAATGATCACAATTAATGGTGGATCAGGTCATCACCATATATGATGAATTAGGAATGAAATTGTAGATTTGACTATACCTTGAACCAATGGTTCCTAGGTTCAATTGATCTAATGGTTAGACCTATACTTCAATTGATAACCTTGAACAATGAACCTGATCCAATGAATAATATTGGATGCTTTAACATCCAATGGATTTGAATAAATCACATGTTATTATATGTGGTTCCTAGTGAATATAATTCAATGGTTCATTACCATTAATTGGCAGCATTACCTTTGCCATTGTATAGTTATATTTGATAAATCACTATAATAAGTGGATGTGTAACTCCCGTGTGATCTAGCTTGTTATACCTAACCTTGATGTAATTATTTGATGTTGATTGGTTATAATCCGACCTCTTGAATGATTAATGTGATAATGAATTACATTCTTCTTGTGTTGAAACCACATTGTAGTACAATTTCAATATCATAGTGCATTGCCATGTTAATATCTATGGATACATATGTGCTAATGATCTTTTGAGCCTTGTTTAAGGCATGGAATGATGATGATAACCTTACTATACATAATGTGATGGTCTTAATGACCTTTGGGCAAGCTTGAAGCCATGATTGAGGTGAAATCCTCTTTATGTTCCAATAAGGGTTAAAACCCTGGAACTTGTGATAAGATATTGGTATCTTGGAAATAGTATCATGATAAGTGTGGTCCATTAATTTGCAATGAATGATAGGATGTGGTAATATGATTAAGATTTTTACATCAAATGTTTTATATCCTTTGAATTCATTATACATATATTCTTGTTAGAAAATAATTAGGGTTTGAATGTCCACTTGTATGATAAAGCCTTAACGCATTCAATTGGCAGTAATTAATCAAGTGTAACCCTAATCATGTAGAGCCCTGTGCCGTAGAGCCATCTTCAGTGTCAGAATTTACTGGATGGTGAAACGAGTATTCCCAAGGGAAACTCGGAGCGCATACTGTTGAGTATGTGGGGGTGGCAAGTTGAGGATATATTCTTGTCATCCACAATTGCAGGTTATGGAGGATGGCTATGGTCATGCCTCAGACATTTGATGTGATTGAGGACAACTGCGGTTGTACCTCGGATTAGAGGGTTTTGTATACCCTGTGTTCTAGTGTCGTAACTTGTACCAAGTACGAACTAGTTGTTATCAGTTGACTATATGTCACTGTTGGCAGTTTGACTGGTATGTCACTGCGGTTTACTCGTACTGACCGAGGGGAAGAGATCTTAGGATACCGGCACTCCTAGATCTTATACGGAACTGAATAGCACTTCGCAGTGGTCAGTTGGACTTTGAGTGGTACGACTCAAACTCCCCAGGGCATAATAATAAAAGATATAATACCAGCCGTGTAGTATAATTGCTAGGGTTTAAATACGTATCACATTGGTTGACTAACCCTTGTATTGTCTTTACACTACATATTTCTTACATGATGTAGACTTATGAAAACTGTGTAATTCTACTTGATGCTTCAACTTATTTGCTTAACTTCTTAGTATGCTTAAATTGTTCAATATGTTCATATTGCTTATTCAATACCCTAACTACTCTATGTAATTACTGTTAATTAATAAGTTATAATCAATATATGTTGGAGAGAGTTATATCTCTCGCTGGGACTGGGTCTCACCCGTGGGTAACCACATTTTTTTTAGGTGGTCGCGGGCAGCGTGGTCGAGGTCGTGCTGTGGAAGAGAACCAACCTGGTGATCAATAGATTCAGAAGGTTGGTTAGTTGTAGATGTTAGTTATAGATGTTAGTAGTACAGTCCTAGGGTCGTCCCTGTACTCTCAGGTCCTGGTATAGGATGTGTTTTCTAGAAGATATACTTGTATCGACATGAGATTTTGGTCGTATGCCAATGTTTGTAAATATATGGCATGTACATGTGAAATATCTTTTGTATGCAGGATGTGACTGAGGTCTTTGGACCCTTATGCAAATGCTTGATACAATATATGAGAATGGAATGATGGACATTTTATCAATGTTCTAAAGTTTGTTTACACCTTTGGAATCGGTTTTAATTATTCTGCATTTTTGACAATGTGATTAATTAGTAGTTGATCGTGTTTTGAGTTTTGAGTAATCTCGTTTAACGTGATGAGGTGTCACAGTTAAGTTGGTATCAGAGCTCTAGGTTTACCGAGTCTACAGGGACATAGGACTTAGGTTTGAGTCTGTTCTTATGTATCCAACATATCTGATCATAGTTTATGCTTATGCAGATATGTCTGGAGGACATGAAGAACATGTTGAGAGTAGCTATGTTGCACCAGGAGGAGGTGCAGGGAGGCAGGCACGCAATGAGAGAGTGCCAGAAGCAGGGCCAGAACAGCCCACAATGACTCATCTAGACCCGACAATGATCGCCAATCCTGAGTTTCAGCATATGTTTAGACAAATGATGGCCACAATCACACATATTGCTGACAGAGCACCAGCACCTCCAGCTAGGGCAGCCGCCTCTAATGTGGAGTCCCTAGGTATCGGGAAGACATTTGAACGTCTTAGACGTGTTGGGGCAATTGAATATGCAGGTACTTCTGATCCAGCAGACGCTGACATGTGGTTGACTGAGCTGGAAAAAGCTTTCAAAATCCTAAACATCATTGAAGAAGACAAAGTTAAGCATGCAGTATACTTGTTGAAGGGCAGTGCTGGCCACTGGTGGGCCATAGAAGAGGAGAAAAGGCCAGGAGTTGTGATAGGATGGGAGGAGTTTCGGAGGGAATTTGTTAGTCGATATTTTCCAGAGACCTATCTAGATGAGAAAATCTCTCAGTTCGAGAAGATTCGTCAAGGAGCTATGAATATCAATGAGTATGAATCAAAGTTTATGGAACTTCTGAGGTTTTGCCCACACATGGCAGCAACAGACAAGGAAAGGATCCGGAGATTTGAGAAGGGTCTGAGTACAGAGTTGACTACTACAGCATCAGCCTTGGAGAACAGGGAAAGGTTTTCCACCTTTGTGGAATCTGTCAGGAGGATTGAGAGGTCTGCCATAGAGAAGCGTGATGCTAATGCTAAGAAGCGACCTATGCAGTTTCAAGGGCAATCATCTGGAGGCTTTAAGAAGCCAAGGTTTTTCCCATCATCGTCACAACCAAGGTCAACCTTCACTGAACCAAGATCACATGCACCATCACAGTGGACCCCGAGCCAGGGTAGAGGTCACAATTTTCCACCGACGGGAGCCCGCAGTACCTCATCAGTTTCAGTGACAGGGCCATTTAGGCCATATCAGGACACCAGAACATGTTACAAGTGTGGGAAAGTGGGGCATACAAGACCTTATTGCCCTATGAAAGATGAGGAGGTGACTCAGCAGGCAAGGCAAAGTCAACAAGGTCCACAACAACGACAGTTTCATAGTGGTAGTGGCAGAGGACGTGGTCAGGTGTCCCATGCAGGATCCTCAGGACAGGTGAGCAGAGGACGTGGACGGCAGCAGGCAACAGCTAGGTTCTATGCCATGACCCAGCCTGAAGCAGTGGTCAATCCACGAGTCGTGACAGGTCAGATGGAGTTATTTCATTCTGATATGTCTGCTTCCTGTTTCATATCTGTGTTAGTAGACCCGGGTGCGACACACTCTTTTATTACCAGAGAGGTGATAGATAGTTGTTATCTACCTGTTAGCCTTAGATCTGATAGCCTGCGGCTAGAGACTCCTTTGGTTGATTCTGCCGAGTTGCTAGAAGTGTGCTCTTCTTGTGTTATTTCTTTCTCTGGACATAACATTCAAGTGGATCTTCTGCCACTTGACATGCATGGTTTTGATGTAATCCTAGGAATGGATACCTTGGAGAAATACAAGGTAGTCTTGGACTGTAGTACTAAGGTGGCGACATTCCATGATGGAGATGTACAGTGGATTTTTCAGGGTGATAGGAAGATTCTTCCTACATGTTTGATGTCAGCCATGACAGCTGAGCGGTTGATGAGACAAGGATGTGAGGCTTTCTTAGCTCATGTTGTGGATACCAAGGCGGTAGGTCCTAGTATCCAGGAGTTACCAGTGGTGCGAGAATTTGAGGATGTCTTTCCTGAGGAATTTCCTAGCATTCCCCCTCCTAGAGAGATTGAGTTTGAGATCAATCTTGTTCCTGGAACACAACCCATAGCACAGTCAGCATACAGAATGGCACCAGCAGAGATGCAGGAGTTAAAGAAACAGTTACAAGAACTATTAGAGAAGGGTTTTATTAGGCCGAGCACTTCCCCTTGGGGTGCCCCAGTGTTGTTTGTTAAAAAGAAGGATGGTTCAATGAGGCTGTGTATAGACTACAGACAATTGAACAAGGTGACAATAAAGAATAAGTATCCTTTGCCGAGGATTGATGATCTTTTTGATCAGTTGAGAGGTGCCACTGTGTTTTCAAAGATAGACCTGAGGTCAGGTTACCATCAGTTGAGAATTAAGGCTGATGACATACCTAAGTCAGCTTTTAGGACTAGGTATGGTCATTATGAGTTTGTGGTTATGCCATTTGGGCTAACCAATGCACCTGCAGCTTTTATGGACCTAATGAATAGGGTGTTTAGACCTTATCTTGATCAGTGTGTTGTCGTGTTCATAGATGATATTCTGATATACTCCAAGGATAGTCATCAACATGAGCAACACCTTCGCCAAGCATTGACTTTGTTGAGACAGCACCAACTTTATGCTAAGTTCAGCAAGTGTGAATTCTGGTTAGCTGAAGTGTCTTTTCTGGGCCATGTTATATCTGCAGAAGGCATTTGTGTTGATCCCAAGAAAGTGGAATCTGTACTAGAATGGGAGCAACCAAAAACACCGACAGAGATCCGTAGTTTCCTTGGTCTGGCAGGTTACTATAGGAGGTTCATCAAAGACTTCAGTTCTATAGCGTTACCCCTAACTAGGTTAACCAGGAAGGATGTTCCTTTTTCTTGGAATGACAAGTGTCAACGTTCTTTCCAGATTTTGAAGGAAAAGTTGACTAGTGCACCGGTGTTAGTACTGCCAGAGCAAGGGAAATGTTATATTGTCTTTTGTGATGCTTCAAAGAATGGGTTGGGATGCGTGTTGATGCAGGATAAAAATGTGATTTCTTTTGCTTCAGGACAGCTTAAGAAACATGAGGAGAATTACCCAACACATGATTTGGAGCTTGCTGCAGTGGTCCATGCCTTAAAGATCTGGAGACACTATCTTTATGGTGAAAAGTGTCAGATCTTCACTGACCACAAGAATCTACAGTATATCTTCTCAAAACAGGAGTTGAATATGAGGCAGAGGAGATGGATGGAGCTGATTAAGGATTATAATTGCACAATAGACTACCATCCAGGGAAAGCTAATGTGGTAGCTGATGCATTGAGTAGAAAGTCATCTTCATCATTAAGGGTAGATAATGCACAATTAAATTCCTTGATGTGCCATAAGAGAGATATGCTAGTATCTCTTCGCCAGATGAATGTACAACTAGAAGTTTCCTTGCTGGCAGGATTGTTGGCACAGTTACAAGTGAAACCTACCTTGAGACAACAGATTCATGATGTACAACAAAATGATACTGTGATACAGAATATCCGATCAGGGATTGGTAGTGAAAAGTATGATGGCTTTCACGAGGCAGATGATGGTACAGTTTGTTACCATAATAGGATAGTAATTCCTGATGTTGATGGGTTGAGGAAGATGGTACTTGAGGAGGCTCACTCCTCCATGTATGCAATGCATCCTGGAAGTACCAAGATGTATCAAAACTTGAAAGACATGTATTGGTGGCCAGGTCTAAAGCGTGATGTGGCAGAGTTCATTGCTAAATGTCCAGTTTGTCAGCAGGTGAAGGCTGAGCACCAAAAACCTGCAGGGACATTACAATCCTTGCCAATACCACAATGGAAATGGGATCATATTACTATGGACTTTGTGGTTGGTCTTCCTAGGACAACCAAGGGTCATGATTCCATATGGGTGATAGTAGACAGATTGACTAAGTCAGCTCATTTTCTGCCAGTTAAAATGACATTTACAGCAGAGAAATTGGCACAAATATATGTTGATGAGATAGTCCGTCTGCATGGCATTCCAGTGACTATAGTTTCTGATAGAGGTCCACAGTTTACAAGTCATTTTTGGGAGCGTCTGCATTCAGCAATGGGAACACAGCTGAGATTCAGCACAGCTTTTCATCCGCAGACTGATGGCCAGTCAGAAAGGACTATTCAAACTTTAGAGGATCTCTTAAGGGCATGTGTGCTACAATTTCTTGGTAGTTGGGATGTACATCTAACTCTGATAGAGTTTGCGTACAACAATAGCTATCAAAGAAGCATAAATATGGCTCCTTATGAGGCTCTGTATGGGAGACGATGTCGGTCTCCTCTTTGCTGGTATGAGACCGGTGAATATCAACTTTTGGGTCCTGAGCTAGTACAACAGACTACAGAAAAGGTTAAAGTGATACAACAACATTTGAAAGCAGCCCAGGACAGGCAGAAATCTTATGCAGATAATCGACGCAGACCACTTGAGTTCCAAGTGGGAGATAGAGTATATCTTAAGGTTTCTCCTTGGAAAGGTGTGTTGAGGTTTGGAAAGAAGGGTAAGTTGGCTCCTAGATTTATGGGACCATACCCTATCCTAGCTCGTGTTGGAAAGGTAGCATATAAGTTGGAGCTACCACCAGAGCTACATAGATTGCATAATGTCTTTCACATCTCTATGTTGAGGAAATGCCATCCAGATACTGAACAGACAATTCAACCAGTAGAGGTTGAGTTAGATGAGGATATTTCCTATGTTGAGGGTCCTGTGTTAATCCTGGATAGAAGGGTGAAAAAGCTGAAGAGAAAGGATATAATACTAGTGAAAGTTTTGTGGAATCACCGTGGCATTGAGGAAGCCACATGGGAACTAGAGAATGAGATGCGTAGAAAATACCCATCTCTTTTTGCGTAGGATTTCGGGGCGAAATCCTTGTTAGGGGTTTATAGTTGTAAGGCCCCTGAACTTTCTTAATGAGTTGAAGGAGCTTAATTACCATACTTTAAAGCTTATAACTCTAATATAACCTTTTGATATGTTTTGAAATCATAACGCAAGCTTAAGTTTCAAATTTGGTCCAATTTGGACACTGTTTGAGAAAGTTATGCAATTTTCCATATATTTCAGACTTTTCTGCAATTTACCCAATTGAGGGGTTTTCTTTGCAATTTGTCACATACATTATATTCATTAGTTGTTATATTATCATTCTTGAGATTTTTGAGCCATGGGGACCCTATTTGAGTCATGCTTTGAAGGTGTTTTTATCAAGGGCATTTTAGGGTTTTCCCCCTTCATGGATGAGCTACCTTTAGTAGCTATCAACTAAGGAATTATGTGATTGGCTGAGAATTTCGTCAAAGGCAAGCCAAGCAGGTCTAGAGGGACGGTGGGAGAGCTGTGTGTGTGTGTGTGTGCTTATGTATTTTAATAATATAAAGCCATGGATACTTGGATATATATTAGAATTTCAATTTTTTTTCTTTTTCTTAATATTAAAGTGTTATATACTTATCCAAAAGCCCACAAACGAGCCATTTGCTCTCCATTCTCTCTCTCCTTCTCCCAGCCTCGTCCTCCCTCTGTTCAGCTGCGATTTTTGCTGCCCAAGGAAGAAGAAGGTGGGGATCCTCTTGGAAACAAATTCTAGGGTTGAAATTGATTCTCTTTTTGGGTGTATGATGCTTCCCCCAAGTGATACTAACCTAAAAGTGTAAGTTTTTTCTGATTTCCTCCGTCCAATTCTTTGTTCCTCTTCCTCCTACATCTCTCCAGGTCGGAACCATGGTTTTCCATGGTGAAAGTTCCCCTAGAACTCAAAACTCCTTCCTTCTTGTCTCTTTTCTAGGGTTTTGCTTGTTTGTGGAGAGAATTGCATAGTTGGCCAAGTTCAGATCTGAATACAAGGTTTCCTTGCCCTATTTGCTCGAGATTTTTGCTGTTGGATATCTGAACTACTCTATAGAGGCGAGTTATATAACATTCTTCACTTATATTGCTTATTAGAAGCTTGTTAGTTCATGATTATGCTTGAATGTGATGATCTAAGCATAGTGGAATTATGCTTGTTTAGAATTACGAATTTTGTGGTGTTTCCTATTTTATTCCAGTTCTATATGAACCTGTAAACTTGTGTAAAGCCTTTATAAGGTGTAACATGATTTGGGACAGGTTGATAGCAACAACCTATGGCATTATGTACAAAACAAATGATGGTGCAAATTAGGGTTTTTAAACTATTTCCTTCCCTATCACATAATTGATTGTTATACCATTCAATAACCAATAGTGTTGCTATCTTAGCAACTTAGGTTCGTGATCAAGGGTGTAAAATTTATAGTTACAACCTATGGTTACCACCTTAGGACAGGTTTTGACTCAATTATACATTTAATTATCATCCACTAAGTATTTTAATGATGTTATCAATCGATGATGATATTGGCCTATTATTTGATGATGTTAATTGAATGTATTACTGATCTAACAACCAATGGTGACTTAATGATCACAATTAATGGTGGATCAGGTCATCACCATATATGATGAATTAGGAATGAAATTGTAGATTTGACTATACCTTGAACCAATGGTTCCTAGGTTCAATTGATCTAATGGTTAGACCTATACTTCAATTGATAACCTTGAACAATGAACCTGATCCAATGAATAATATTGGATGCTTTAACATCCAATGGATTTGAATAAATCACATGTTATTATATGTGGTTCCTAGTGAATATAATTCAATGGTTCATTACCATTAATTGGCAGCATTACCTTTGCCATTGTATAGTTATATTTGATAAATCACTATAATAAGTGGATGTGTAACTCCCGTGTGATCTAGCTTGTTATACCTAACCTTGATGTAATTATTTGATGTTGATTGGTTATAATCCGACCTCTTGAATGATTAATGTGATAATGAATTACATTCTTCTTGTGTTGAAACCACATTGTAGTACAATTTCAATATCATAGTGCATTGCCATGTTAATATCTATGGATACATATGTGCTAATGATCTTTTGAGCCTTGTTTAAGGCATGGAATGATGATGATAACCTTACTATACATAATGTGATGGTCTTAATGACCTTTGGGCAAGCTTGAAGCCATGATTGAGGTGAAATCCTCTTTATGTTCCAATAAGGGTTAAAACCCTGGAACTTGTGATAAGATATTGGTATCTTGGAAATAGTATCATGATAAGTGTGGTCCATTAATTTGCAATGAATGATAGGATGTGGTAATATGATTAAGATTTTTACATCAAATGTTTTATATCCTTTGAATTCATTATACATATATTCTTGTTAGAAAATAATTAGGGTTTGAATGTCCACTTGTATGATAAAGCCTTAACGCATTCAATTGGCAGTAATTAATCAAGTGTAACCCTAATCATGTAGAGCCCTGTGCCGTAGAGCCATCTTCAGTGTCAGAATTTACTGGATGGTGAAACGAGTATTCCCAAGGGAAACTCGGAGCGCATACTGTTGAGTATGTGGGGGTGGCAAGTTGAGGATATATTCTTGTCATCCACAATTGCAGGTTATGGAGGATGGCTATGGTCATGCCTCAGACATTTGATGTGATTGAGGACAACTGCGGTTGTACCTCGGATTAGAGGGTTTTGTATACCCTGTGTTCTAGTGTCGTAACTTGTACCAAGTACGAACTAGTTGTTATCAGTTGACTATATGTCACTGTTGGCAGTTTGACTGGTATGTCACTGCGGTTTACTCGTACTGACCGAGGGGAAGAGATCTTAGGATACCGGCACTCCTAGATCTTATACGGAACTGAATAGCACTTCGCAGTGGTCAGTTGGACTTTGAGTGGTACGACTCAAACTCCCCAGGGCATAATAATAAAAGATATAATACCAGCCGTGTAGTATAATTGCTAGGGTTTAAATACGTATCACATTGGTTGACTAACCCTTGTATTGTCTTTACACTACATATTTCTTACATGATGTAGACTTATGAAAACTGTGTAATTCTACTTGATGCTTCAACTTATTTGCTTAACTGCTTAGTATGCTTAAATTGTTCAATATGTTCATATTGCTTATTCAATACCCTAACTACTCTATGTAATTACTGTTAATTAATAAGTTATAATCAATATATGTTGGAGAGAGTTATATCTCTCGCTGGGACTGGGTCTCACCCGTGGGTAACCACATTTTTTTAGGTGGTCGCGGGCAGCGTGGTCGAGGTCGTGCTGTGGAAGAGAACCAACCTGGTGATCAATAGATTCAGAAGGTTGGTTAGTTGTAGATGTTAGTTATAGATGTTAGTAGTACAGTCCTAGGGTCGTCCCTGTACTCTCAGGTCCTGGTATAGGATGTGTTTTCTAGAAGATATACTTGTATCGACATGAGATTTTGGTCGTATGCCAATGTTTGTAAATATATGGCATGTACATGTGAAATATCTTTTGTATGCAGGATGTGACTGAGGTCTTTGGACCCTTATGCAAATGCTTGATACAATATATGAGAATGGAATGATGGACATTTTATCAATGTTCTAAAGTTTGTTTACACCTTTGGAATCGGTTTTAATTATTCTGCATTTTTGACAATGTGATTAATTAGTAGTTGATCGTGTTTTGAGTTTTGAGTAATCTCGTTTAACGTGATGAGGTGTCACAGATACACCCTCAGTTAGGGTTTCACATGGATACACCCTCAACTAGGGTTTCACATGGATACACCCTCAACTAGGGTTTCATAAGGATACACCCTCAACTAGGGTTTGAGTTCAATAACCCTGTCAATTAGGGTTTATGTTCATGTTTAGGGTTTCATGATCTCTTTACTTAAGGATCATAACTCTTAACCACCACATGAATCATATTCATGTATGAATTCATGCTATCAACTTCTCAACTTGAATAGGTCATATCACCCTTTAGTTGAGTACATACAACTATGATTAACATAGTGTATCAAGTCATTGACCCTATAAGCAATTAGGAATTCATCCCTTAATTGGCACTAATCCCTTAGGTACTATTCAGGTTTCAACCTTTGTACCTTCTTTGATTATAATTACTAATCAACATTGGATCAATGGATCATTCATCATCTTGATTCTCAAGAGATTCAATCACATTGGACCTCCATTACATAGGGTATCCAATTGAATTAGGGTTTTCAATGTTGATTCCTTCAATCATTGAATCCATGGAACCATTCATCAATTGGACCTACCCTCATACTTCAATTGAGTTTAATAGGTCAACCTTCAACTGATTTGACTCTCAATTGACCCTCAATTGATCATCAATTAGGGTTTGATTCAATTGAATTAGGGTTTGGAATCGATGATTCAACAACACTAATCAATGTAAGACTAGTTTCTTTGAAACCATTGAACCATCATCCAAATTGGGTATGACCTGACCCCAAACGGTCTTGAGGTCGTTTGGATGACCTCCAAACGGTCTTGAGACCGTTTTCCCATCATATCACTCAAAACCAAGCCATTCAAGTAGGGTTTGGATTATTGATGTGCTCACCAATTCAGCAATTTATTGCAGATCAACTTGGTACCTTTAGGCCTTCAAACACCTAATCATACTCAACCCTAGACCTCAAAACGGTCTTGGGTGACCACCAAACGGTCTTTAGACCGTTTGTATGAGCTCCAAACGGTCTTGAGACCGTTTGGCTCATCCAACCTTTGGACTTTAGTGAAAAATCATCATGGATTGGTCTATCGAGTTGATCAACAAATCAACATTGAGTTGCAGTATGATTTGGTACCTTTGGACCTTCAATTGGTCAACTATACTTAACCCCAGACCTCCAAACGGTCTTCGGGTGATCCCCAAACGTTCTTGAACCCGTTTGGATGATCCCCAAACGGTCTTGAACCCGTTTGGGCTAATCAACCCAAAATCGCAACTTAACTCATTGGAATTTCAGCACTGATTTCAATTAGGGTTTGCCTAATTGAATAGCCTTCAACTCACGATTCCTTTGGATTTAACCCATCAAATTTGGATAGTAATTAACCAACATAATTATGAACAGGAATCCCAAACGGTCAACGCTTGGTCAACCCACTCAAACGGTCTTGAACCCGTTTGCCCAAGCAGGTCAAGTTAATCAGGTTGAAAATCAGCACTTAATCCAATTAGGTTTTCGTAATTGATTAGCCTTCAACCTATGATTACTTTTGAGTTAACCCCTAAAATTTGGAGGGTCATTAACCAACATAATTATGAACAGGAATCCCAAACGGTCAACGCTTGGTTAACCATCTCAAACGGTCTTGAACCCATTTTCCCAAGCAGGTCAAGTTATTCAACCTATGATTCCTTTGGCGTTAACCCCTCAAATTTGGAGGTTCATTATACTACATAATTAGGAACGAGATTCCCAAATGGTCAACGCTTGGTCAACTCCTTCAAATGGGTTTCAACCCGTTTGCCACCAAACAGTTTGCAACCCGTTTGGTCACCAAACGGTTTTGGTGAAACCGTTTGGTCCCAACTTTTGAGATCGTTTGCTCCCAAGATATTTGGTGAGGTGCTTTATTATGATGATGTCATCATCATCTTCCTTCGTGCACCCAAGAACAGCAACCGTTCTTGATGGAATTTGCAGCAAAGAAACAAAAGTGCATAAAATTGAAGAAATCAATCAACAAAGCATAGAGAATTGATGCAATAGCAATGTTTAAGGGTTTGACTTATAAAACCCGCCTCCAATTGAGCTCCAAAGCTCCAAGCTCATGCCATTAATGGTGTATGAAGCTCTTGCAACTCCCCCTAGGCTCGTCCTCAAGCTTTTGATTGTAAAAATTGGCTAGGGTTTAAGAGGAGATCGAAATAAGAAGGAATCCATAATTTATTTTCGATTTCCACCATGAAATCATGGAGAACGAAGGTCAAGGGCTTACCCACAAGTTCGGGACATGCTCCCTGCTCCTCCTTAGATCCTTGGTCGGTTTTGCAAGCAAGGAGAGGAAGAAAATCCGAAAAAGGCCTTGGTTTGGGCTTGGAAATGGCACTTTCATAAGGAAATTGATGAGAGAGAAAATGCCTTATAAAAATCCAATTAATCCCAATAAAGTGGCCGCCTCTTCCCCCTCAACTACCTTGGGTACGAGGCACCTTCCTTGACTTTAACTCTCCTTCATTATCCTAAATTTAAAGAAAAGCAAATTAAGCACCTTAATGCTTATAATATAATATCCCACATGTGAGTGGATATTACTTTTCTTTATAAAAAGGTGAGTGGAATTTCACCTACTTAAGATATTTTCGTTCCTTATCTTGTTAAAGGAACTTCTATCCTTATTAAAAATCAACCCAAAACATTTTGGTTGAAATCCCTTCAATTATTTTTATTCATTTTTGCCCTAAATCGAATTAGGGTTTCAATTAGGCATTATTCTTGATTATTTTAATGTCAAGATTCTCTCTCCTACAACTTAATTCAAATGAGGAGTCCCTCTCATTTTATTTTCTCTAAATGATTCTAAGAAACATTAGGGACCTTGTTGAAGTGGTAATTTGCATATTGAACCCTAGATTTTGGGTAAATTGCACATTACACCAAAACTAGGTTTTAATGCACAAGGATTGCTTTACAAGCTTAATCTTGGTGTCCAAGCTTGTGGAAACCATACCACTACATCATATTCATTCTTATGATGTCTCAACATCATAGGAACATCTTATAATGCAACATTTGCAATTTAACCCCTCAACTTGGGTAATTTGCACTTTAGTCCAAAATAAGCAAACATTGCTTCAACTCACGATTCCTTTGGAGTTAACCCCTCAAATTTGGAGAGTCATTAACCAACATAATTATGAACAGGAATCCCAAACGGTCAACGCTTAGTCAACTCACTCAAACCGTCTTGAACCCGTTTGCCCAAGCAGGTCAAGTTAATCAAGTTGAAAATCAGCACTTAATCCAATTAGGTTTTCCTAATTGATTAGCCTTCAACCTATGATTCCTTTTGAGTTAACCCCTAAAATTTGGAGGGTCATTAACCAACATAACTAAGAACAGGAATCCCAAACGTTCAACGCTTGGTCAACCATCTCAAATGGTCTTGAACCCATTTTCCCAAGCAGGTCAAGTTATTCAGGTTGAAAATCAGCACTTAATTCAATTCGATGTGTCTAATTGATTGGCCTTCAACCTATGATTACTTTAGAGTTAACCCCTCAAATATGGAGGGTCATTAGCCTACATAAATAGGAACGAGATTCCCAAACGGTAAATGCTTGGTCAACTCCTTCAAACGGGTTTCAACCCGTTTGCCACCAAACGGTTTGCAACCCGTTTGGTCACCAAACGGTTTTGGTGAAACCATTTGGTCCCAACTTTTGAGATCGTTTGCTCCCAGGATATTTGGTGAGGTGCTTGCTTATGATGATGTCATCATTATATTCCTTCATGCACCCAAGAAAAGCAACCGTTATTGATGGAATTTGCAGCAAAGAAACAAAAGTGTATAAAATTGAAGAAATCAATCAACAAAGCATAGAGAATTGATGCAATAGCAATGTTTAAGGGTTTGAGTTATAAAACCCACCTCCAATTGAGCTCCAAAGCTCCAAGCTCACGCCATTAATGGTGGATGAAGCTCTTGAAACTCCCCCTAGTCTCGTCCTCAAGCTTTTGATTGTAAAAATTGGCTAGGGTTGAAGAGGAGATCGAAATAAGAAGGAATCCATAATTTATTTTTGATTTCCACCATGAAATCATGGAGAACGAAGGTCAAGGGCTTACCCACAGGTTGGGGACGTGCTCCCTGCTCCTCCCTAGATCCTGGGTCGGTTTTTCAAGCAAGGGGAAGAAGAAAATCCGAAAAAGGCCTTGGTTTGGGCTTGGAAATGGCACTTTTATAAGGAAATTGATGAGAGAGAAAATGCCTTATAAAAATCCAATTAATCCCAATAAAGTGGCCGCCTCTTCCCCCTCAACTACCTTGGGTACGAGGCACCTTCCTTGCCTTTAATTCTCCTTCATTATCCTCAATTTAAAGAAAAGCAAATTAAGCACCTTAATGCTTATAATATAATATCCCACATGTGAGTGGATATTACTTTTCTTTATAAAAAGGTGAGTGGAATTTCACCTACTTAAGATATTTTTGTTCCTTATCTTGTTAAAGGAACGTCCATCCTTATTCAAAATCAACCCAAAACATTTTGGTTGAAATCCCTTCAATTATTTTTATTCATTTTTGCCCTAAATCGAATTAGGGTTTCAATTAGGCATTATTCTTGATTATTTTAATGTCAAGATTCTCTCTCCTACAAATTAATTCAAATGTGGAGTCCCTCTCATTTTCTTTGCTCTAAATGATGCTAAGAAACATTAGGGACCTTGTTGAAGTGGTAATTTGCATATTGAACCCTAGATTTTGGGTAAATTGCACATTACACCAAAACTAGGTTTTAATGCACAAGAATTGCTTTACAAGCTTAATCTTGGTGTCCAAGCTTGTGGAAACCATACCACTACATCATATTCATTCTTATGATGTCTCAACATCAGAGGAACATCTTATAATGCAACATTTGCAATTTAACCCCTCAACTTGGGTAATTTGCACTTTAGTCCAAAATAAGCAAACATTGCTTCAACATTGTTCAAACATGACCAAAATTGAAACATAGGTTCCTTTTGAGCCTTAATTACTTTTCACAAGATGAGATTAAACATATAATCATCTTTCTTAATCAAAACACCTAGGGTTAAAGCATAACCCAGGTCAGGGATGTTACAAATTATAAACCCCTAACAAGGATTTCGTCCCCAAAATTCCAGATAAAGGGAACAGATATCATTCATTCATCATATCATCATGTCTCTTCATAACACCTCATTGTTATGTAGACATCATAGAACTTTGATCAGCACAAAGTTCATTCACACAATATTCTCATAGAGTCAAATGAGAACTTATCTTAAAGACATATTTAGTTGTTATGTTTATGCAAAGCATAAACCCCTAACATATGATGTTCATATCATTATATATAATCAGACTGATTTCATAGTTGACCATTCCAGGTAGCGAATCTAAACCATCTGATAATTCTCAGATACCAGAATCTCTTACTGATGCGATGATTTTGAGTCGCATTTATAGACCTTTTTCATATGTGTTTTATGCTCTAATTAGTCATTTTTATGGATAATATTGCATAATTCACTCATTTCGGTCTTTGCCATCATTCTATGTCAAATCCCCTTTGTTTTACCATTTTGAGCATTATTTATCATATTATCATAATTTGTGTGGATTTACTTGGTCTTATTGTGAAATTTCAGGAAAAACAAGTATCTGCTTCCGTCGATACCATCGACAGAAGTCGATACCATCGACCAAGCCACAAGTTGCCAGCCGAGAAGAGCAGCGCAGAGTCGATACCATCGACACACAAGTCGATGGTATCGAGATCCCTTCAGGTTGCTGGTGAGGAATCCGTCGATACCATCGACCCAAGTCGATGCCATCGACGCATGGAGGCTACAACGTCGCTAAACGACAACAACCGACACTAAAGAGAGTCGATACCATCGACCCAAGTCGATGGTATCGAGATGATCACAAGCACTCAGATGAAAAGAAAAGAAGGCTGCCGCTAATACGCTGGGTCGATACCATCGACCCGCGTCGATGGTATCGACGCCCGCAGATATGCGTTGGATTTGTTTTGATCTCAATCGGACGGCTGGAGTTATTTGACGACCTAATTAGGGACTTATACCTAATGACGGCCGCCGAGAGGGAGGGATCATCTCATATCGCATTGCACGAGTGCCGAGGAAGGGGAGAAAGGAGAACGGAGGCCAGAGGCTCATCCCGGGTGATTCGGACACTGCCGAAGACGAATTCCACCACCGACAGGAGGGGAAGCTCGTATTCTACGCCAAGGATCTGCCGGTTCTTCTCCGTTCAGGGGTTTTTCCACTTGTTTCACGTTTTTCTTATGAAGTCCCCTATTTCTACCATGTATTCGTGTGAGATGAACATGAGAGGCTAAAACCCTCCATCTTTAGGACCGGGAGTAGCCCGGGAATGCATTGTATGACAATTTTATATTGATAATTCACATTTTCTCTCTCAAATATGTGGTATAGATTCGTTTTCTCCATATATATTGTTATGCTTGATCACCATAATAATAACTTAATGCCCTTAACCACTTCGACAGAAGGATTAACAGTTGAAAAGAGACGAAACCTACATTAATCAATAAAACCCTTGACAAAGGAGTTGTAAAATTAATGGTGGGAACTGAGAGACCGCTTATAATGCGCTTAGTTTAGGGGAATGTTTACTACGACGGTGGAATCAACCTAAACCTAAGTAGTGAATTACACCACGACAGTGGGTAATTCTGTTTTCAGGCCACTACCCGGATAGAGAGAGAAGAGTGAGGAATTATATAAAACCTAATATAATGTTGACCCGCGGTGAAACCGCCATCCTAAAGATATCCTTTTGAATTGATTAAATTAACCTTTAATCAATTGTTTTCTTTGTTTCATTTTATTTTCTTTTAATTTCGACAACAAACCTTACTTTGTTATTCGGCCTAGCTGATTGCGATTAGTTAGTAGAAGTCTCCAATAATTCACGTATCCCTGAGTTCGACTCGGGCCTCACAAAGGCCTATATTACTCGACGCGTATACTTGCGTTTAAGCGCGTAGTAAAATACACGTCAAGTTTTTGGCGCCGTTGCCGGGGATACGGAGAATTATTGGCACTTCGAGTGCTAAGAGCGGCCACTCTAGGCCACATTTTTTTTATTATTTTGAAACAATTTTAAATATTCTTAAATCTCTCTATAATTGTGTTTATTCGTTCAAAGCATAGTACTGAACCCCGATTTTCTTATTTCAGGTACTTTGCATGGTGCATACACGTAGCGCAGACTACGCGAATCGCACACCTGAGGTTCCATCTCCGGGACCAGAGGACGAGGACTACTACGAGCAAGATCACCAAAGCGACATAGATTCTGAATCTGAGCAAGAGCAAGTAGAAGAAATGGCCGAACCACAGACGATATGGGAGAAGATCAAAGCGTCTTCTTCATCAGCTTCAAAGGGGCCTATAAAGAAAAAGGGGATCGACATACCTACATACAAGATCGATCCGGCGCTGATGAACTTGGTAAAATCTAATGCATTTCACAGGCTGAAAAATGAAGATCCGGTTGCACACATCAGCCAGTTCGTGGAGAACTGTGATATGGTGAAGATAGACTGATTTCCACAAGATGCGTTGTACCTCAAGATGTTCCCAAGTTCACTTGCGGGAGCAGCAAGAGAGTGGTTACATAACCTCGACGATGAGTTCATTGAATCTTGGGATCATATGGTGGAGGTTTTCTTCGAAAGGTTTTTCCCTCCTGAGAAGACCAACGACATGATCAGGAAAATTCACAATTTCACCCAACAGGCGGGTGAAACGTATTCTGAGACCTGGGAGCGATTCCAGGTTATGCTGAGGAGGTGCCCACATCATGGGCTGGACAGGGAAACACAAGTGAAAATCTTTTATTTTGCTCTCTCCGAGCATGATAGAAGTAATCTTGATTCAGCCGGATCCGGATTTTTTCTGAACAATACGGACACCAGATGTTGGGAGATACTAAAGAACATGGCTAGGAAACAGTCATGGGGCGACAGAGGTGCAGTGGAACAAGTCAAGGCTACTGGTGAATCCAGAATAGTTAGGGAGCTAAATGATAAGTTAGATCTTCTAGCTAAGAAGCTGCTAACTAAGGAAGATGCATCTGAAGATGAGGAGGCCCAAGTGAAATTCATGCAACAACAGGGTTATAGAAATAATGACTACGCATGGAGGAAGGATAAAAAGTTCTCATGGAAGGATCCAAATAACTTTCTGCAGGATCCGGATGCCAAGCCACAACCTAGAGCCGAGGATAAGAACACTGAATTACTGAGTCGAATGGTCTAGCAAAACCAAGAGATGATGGCCATGTTTGGTAAACAATTGCAGTCTCAAGGTGATATTTTAACTAAGTTTGGGCAGACGCTGCAAAGCCATGGAGCACAAATGCGGGCATTAGAGACCACCGTGGCTCAGATTTCAAGTGAAGTGGCGGCCATCAAGCACGCCAATCAACAGAAACCAGCAGAGAATGCGAACGTGGCCCAAGCACACCATCAGGTCAAGTACATGTCTGTGGTGAGCAATGAGGAGGAATCTCAAGTGCAAGAAGCTGTAGAAGAAAGGAAAATGACTTTCAATGTGAATGCAATACCAGCAATACCATATCCACGCACTTACTATGGATTGTCGGGTGGAAACCCTTTCTTCAGGAAATCACAAAGAGTTGTGAATACTATATCTCCATGTAGGCAAGATGAAGAAGTGCAAGTTGTTTGTGCATGTGCAGAGACAGAAAATATGAAAGAGAATCCACAACAAGCTGCTACCATTGGGGATATCTCGTCAAGGCCCACGTCCGAGGGGATGATTGAAGCAAGCTTAGGGGAGGTACCCCCGAAAAGCTCTTATGTGCCACCTCACAGGCGTGTTGATGCAGCTGATGTTTCACATCCGGTAAATTCTAAGTCAAAGAAAGAGCATCGTCACTTTAAGAAATTTCTGGAGATATTCCGAAAACTCCACATCAATATTCCATTAGTGGAGATGATCGAGAAAGTACCCGCCTATGGGAGGTTCATCAAGGAAATCATCAATAAGAAGAGGCGGATAAAAGACGATGAAATTTATTGGATGAATGAGACGGTGAGCTCTATGATCCAAGGGAGTTCACCAAAGAAGAGAAAGGACCCAGGAGGTTTTTACATACCGTGTTCAATAGGTGGTCAACATTTCCCTAAAGCGCAATGTGATTCTGGCGCTAGCATAAATCTCATGCCTTTGGCTACATTTCAAAAGCTGGGGTTAAAAGAGATAAAGAAGTTGGCTGCAACAATTGAATTGGTGGATGGGTCTACAGTGAGACCCTATGGAGTATGTGAAGATGTTCTAGTCAAAGTGGATAGATTCATATTTCCGGTGGATTTTGTTGTCATGGATATGCCACCGCTCCAAAGCTGTGAAATTCTTCTAGGAAGGCCGTTTCAAGCAACAGCGGACGTCGTGACTGCCCTAGGGAGAGGGACTTTGTCCTTGGGCATTGGAGGAGATCGTGTTGAATTCAAATTACCGGATGATCCTCTAAGTGTAGTTCCCAAGGTAAAAAGATGATGATTGTCACACCGTCTAGCCTAAGACGTTAAACAAGGGCGCTTGTTGGGAGGCAACCCATCCATTGGTACATTAGGATAGGTTAATTTTAGTCATAGATTGCTTTTATTTCGTTTAAATTTTAGTGTAAAGAAGATACCTTGATCCGTTTGTTCAATGTGCAGGCACAGGCAGGGTCGATACCATCGACACACTTGTCGATGGTATCGACATAGGTTCAGGTTGACAGCTGCAAAAATCGCACTGAGTCGATACTATCGACGGTCCCGTCGATGGTATCGACATACCTACAGGCAGGCTGCGCTATAAAGGTCGATGGTATCGACATGCCAGTCGATACCATCGAGATCTCTGGAGATTTTCAGAAGAAATTGACTCAGTGGAGTCGATACCATCGACGGGTGTGTCGATGGTATCGACATTTTCAAGTGATAAAGGCGGCGGCCGGACTCGCGAGGCAGTTGCCCTAATCAGTGAGTCGATACCATCGACTTCCGTCGATGGTATCGACGGGCACACAACAGTGTTGGGGTCAGTTATTCAAGACGGGGTTATTGGTCAAATGAAGTCACATCTTCAACGATTTCTTCCTCCACTTGCGCCAAGTGTCATCCAGAGCAAATCCGGACCCCACGACCCTGGCATACCCACCTCCACCACCATCGGACTGATCTGGTATCTCTATTCCACTCTTAAGATTGTTTTTGACTATGAGGCCATAGTCGAATTCAATCTTAGGGGGGTAGCTGGAACAGCTCTATCTTTTTCTTTTGTTATTTTTAGTGGTTATTTGCTATTTGTTTCTTGCATTTGTAGTTTTTTGTTTAGGATCCACATCTATCTAGTGTAACTGTGGATGTCGTAAAAGTTGTCATCTCGCTGTGTATTCATGGGAAATTCAAAGGAATTTTAAAATTTTTGTGTCTTTTGGATAGCTTGACTTGGTTGTCCTTGGGGAACTTATCCTATGAAAATGATTGATTATGTCAACTTTAAAACAATATGTCACACATATACTCCCATTGACTCATGAAAAGTGGATAGTAACGGTTGTTTGAGCCTAATCTAACCAAATGGTAATGAGACCTTAATTGGATGTAAGAGAGAGAACCCTCTAAACTACTACACATGTCAGTAAGGAGGGACACATAATACTCTTCTAAGGTTCAGTCATCTAATCTTGTGATCATTCCACTTTATTTTTCCATAATCCACCTAAGAATTGGAAGTAAAGTACAGTTTTAATTCTATCTTGTGTGCATAGCATTTAGATAGGAATTGCATTGATAATTTCTATACTTTTGCATAAAAAGAGAAAAATATAGGGATTCATGCACATTACCTCTAGGTGCATTCCATGTAGTTGCACTCATGACTTTCATGATTATCATGCATAAAGTACACCATGTATCTCAATTTTTCCTCAAAAGTGATCTAAACTGTTCCATACCTTTGAAATATTGCAAAGATTTCAAATCATGAAGAAAATAGCCCAATACATGTATCTCTAAGCAATTATGGATATGTGGCTAAAAGAAAGAAAAAAAATAAGAAAAACAAAGAGAATTTAGAAGGAAATGGAATAAGAGGGAGAAAGGAACATGATATCACTCGCATTACAGGAAAATTGAGTACATGATGTGGCTTAATTAGATTTCCATCTCATTTTGAGGTGGAAAGTTAGTGCATGCATCATTTCACCCAATTTAGGCATTAGGGCAATTTTAATGTGCATTTGCATCACGTAGGACATTTTGTTTTATGCATATTGAAACTGTGCAATACTTCCAAGTTCTTCCATGAACCACCCATTTCCATCCACCCGTTGCTCGGATTGGTAGGCCACTGTGAATTTCTCCTCACTAATGATTATCAGGAGAACTGCTTCCATGTAGATGGTAGTTAGGGTGAGCAATGTAGTGTAGGCGATCACAAGATGCACCAATGCTGAATCGGCAAATTTTATTATGTTAACTGCCTTATGTGATAGTGTTCATCGGTTTTAAGGATAATTTCTCTTATTGATGATTATTGTCGCCTTTAGGGTAATTACTGTTCTGTGGTTAGAGAAGGCCGGTTTGAGAATGTTCAGTGGGAGTCACATGGGATGTGGGTTGGTGTGTTGATTTTTAGTTGACATCTGCAATTCTATTCTAAGGATTAGTTGCTCGAGGGCGAGCAATGTTCAAGCTTAGGGGAGTTTGATGCGATGATTTTAAGTCACATTTATAGACCTTTTTCATATGTGTTTTATGCTCTAATTATTCATTTTTATGGATAATATTGCATAATTCACTCATTTCGGTCTTTGCCATCATTCTATGTCAAATCCCCTTTGTTTTACCATTTTGAGCATTATTTATCATATTATCATAATTTGTGTGGATTTACTTGGTCTTATTGTGAAATTTCAGGAAAAACAAGTATCTGCTTCCGTCGATACCATCGACGGAAGTCGATACCATCGACGGAAGTCACAAGTTGCCAGCCGAGAAGAGCAGCGCAGAGTCGATACCATCGACACACAAGTCGATGGTATCGAGATCCCTTCAGGTTGCTGGCGAGGAATCCGTCGATACCATCGACCCAAGTCGATGCCATCGACGCATGGAGGCTACAACGTCACTAAACGACAACAACCGACGCTAAAGAGAGTCGATACCATCGACCCAAGTCGATGGTATCGAGATGATCACAAGCACTCAGACGAAAAGAAAAGAAGGCTGCCGCTAATACGCTGGGTCGATACCATCGACCCGCGTCGATGGTATCGACGCCGGTAGATATGCGTTGGATTCGTTTTGATCTCAATCGGACGGATGGAGTTATTTGACGACCTAATTAGGGACTTATACCTAATGACGGCCGCCGAGAGGGAGGGATCATCTCATATCGCATTGCACGAGTGTCGAGGAAGGGGAGAAAGGAGAACGGAGGCCAGAGGCTCATCCCGAGTGATTCGGACGCTGCCGAAGATGAATTCCACCACCGACAGGAGGGGAAGCTCGTATTCTACGCTAAGGATCTGCCGGTTCTTCTCCGTTCAAGGGTTTTTCCACTTGTTTCACGTTTTTCTTATGAAGTCCCCTATTTCTACCATGTATTCGTGTGAGATGAACATGAGAGGCTAAAACCCTCCATCTTTAGGACCGGGAGTAGCCCGGGAATGCATTGTATGACAATTTTATATTGATAATTCACATTTTCTCTCTCAAATCCGTGGTATAGATTCGTTTTCTCCATATATATTGTTATGCTTGATCACCATAATAATAACTTAATGCCCTTAACCACTTCGACAGAAGGATTAACGGTTGAAAAGAGACGAAACCTACATTAATCAATAAAACCCTTGACAAAGGAGTTGTAAAATTAATGGTGGGAACTGAGAGACCGTTTATAATGCGCTTAGTTTAGGGGAATGTTTACTACGACGGTGGAATCAACCTAAACCTAAGTACGACAATGGGTAATTCTATTTTCAGGCCACTACCCGGATAGAGAGAGAAGAGTGAGGAATTATATAAAACCTAATACAATGTTGACCCGCGGTGAAACCGCCATCCTAAAGATATCCTTTTGAATTGATTAAATTAACCTTTAATCAATTGTTTTCTTTGTTTCATTTTATTTTCTTTTAATTTCGACAACAAACCTTACTTTGTTATTCGGCCTAGCTGATTGCGATTAGTTAGTAGAAGTCTCCAATAATTCACGTATCCCTGAGTTTGACTCGGGCCTCACAAAGGCCTATATTACTCGACACGTATACTTGCGTTTAAGTGCGTAGTAAAATACACGTCACTTACCTTGGTATCAGTCGCATGTGTTGAAAACACATTATATTCTCATCTTTCTTTTATCATATTTGCAACTTTATAGAACAGGGATCACCTCCCTTGTTCTCTTTCTCATCATATGAGGGTCATACTTTTACTTCCTCATATACACATACTGATCTGAATTCCTTTCAGATCCTTCTTTCTTGTTCTTAAGATATGATACATTTATCCATATCATATTTCCAATTTCATGATACTCTTTAGATTGTATCAGAATGATTGCTTGATCAGGGCAATAAAAAAGATATCAATCTAAGAGTTTCCATACTCACTTTATCATCAATAGTTGTACACCTGATCAGGGTTTACAAGTACTGAGATCAAGTAGTATGCACTTACATGCTATCATATTCCTTTCTTTTCATATTACCATAACATAAGATTTAACATCCCTGGATTTTATCCACGCATCTCTTCTATACCTCTTCCTCTTTCATGGAGGTAAGATCAATATAGAGCATTTAAAAGAATACTGAACATAATTCAAATTCTAGTTCTCATCATTTCATCCCTATATAGCAACCAATGGGGAAAACAATATCAACAATCCTCCTTTTTATAACAAAAAGGGTTTAGTGTACTCAACATGTACACATTTATAACAAACCTTGTACTCATATCATGGTCTTACTAGTCTTATTACTGAAGCAAAAACTAATTCATAGAATCTTACAGGTGAAAGGTTAAGACCTTTGCACTTACTTAGTGGCTACTTCCCTGGTACACTAGGCATTTATTGCACTATTAGTACCAAAAACTTGGCTTTTTAAAACCATTAGGCAAATGTCTCTAGAATTATAGAGACCATTCCCTACTTCTCAGCTTATTGCCCCTTCTTGGGCACTACCATCACATATTTATTATCTGTCTAAACTCATAGCAGAGTCCACTTTCTTGCTATAAGTTAATCTTTTCCATATTTTCCCTTGTTCCAACATGACTAAGTCATTTAGGAACTCATTTAAAGCTCAAGCTTTCTGTATTAAGGACTGATAACCTAGGTTGTAAGCCTAGCATCCAGTCCACTCATATGCATTAATGTTGCCCTAATCTTCCCAAAAAGAGCATGATCGTAGGATTCTCTATCCTGATCAGGTCTTAATGGGGATTCTCAGGCACTCATTCTATTCTTGCATGATCCCTTGCACCTCTTCTTGGTGCAACAACATTGCCCTAAGCAATGTGTTCATTGTGCTCTCCAGTCATTTTAAACTTTACCCTTTCTCTGCACAAGCAGAAATCATTATAGGGTATACTGGAGGACACTAACACAGACTCAACAACTTAGTCCTATGTCTCTGTAGACTCAACAAACCTAGAGCTCTGATACCACTAATTGAAATGACCGTCTCGCAAAAAGAAGATTAACTAATGCGGAAGCGAATTATTTGCAGCAGATTACTGAAAATCACTGAAAATTTAAAACTTTTTGCAAAGAGATCCATTCATAGGAAAACTCTTTAACCATGAACCAAAGTATTCCAAATTCATCCTGGTTCACAAGTACACAACCTGTACCATTCCTTTTCAAGGATTACAACATTGACTGCCCTATTAACAAATATACACAAGCAGTATAAAAACTTTGAGGCACTAAGCCAAAACTCAGATTGATACATTTAAAACTCCGAGGACCTGAGAGTACAGAGACGAAACATAAGACTACTATCTATATGACTAGACAGACAATATTTCCACCTGAGATCTTATTGATGTCCCTGCTGTTGCTGCTGCTCTTTCCCTGTTCTAGGGTTTCTACTCTGCCTTCCATGCATACCTAAAAATGTTTCCCACGGGGGTGAGACAATTGAAAATTGCCCCAGCGAGAGATATAACTCTCTGCCAAAAACATTGTTATTGCAGTTTATCAAATTAAAACTGAGTAGGGGTTACTTTTACATTATCAGGCAAAATTATTCATCATAGAACAGAATAAGATAATCTCCATTCTCAAGGAGGTCATTGCATCTACCCATGGTAGATAAGTAATTCATCTTTATACTTTGCAGAGAATATAAAGAAACATAATTAACATTTATCTACTAAGGAATGCACAAAGAAATGCAACATCAGCCAATGAATCTCCGTATTCAATCCTTAAGCAAACATGCTATACGACTGATTACATTTTACAATCACACTTATGCTCTGAGGAGATGAGATATACCGCTCATACTCCAACCGACCATTACGAAATCGCCTCGGTACCATACATAGGTCATCAAAAGAGCCGGATTCTTATGACCTCATCTGTATCGGTCAGTACGAGACCACATGCAGGACATCTCGTGTCTCTACTAACTAGCTAGCCAGGGTATTCTGGCACCTTCGCTACAGAGTTACAACGTCAACTGCACTCTCATCGCCAATCGAGAGATTTCTTGTTTATCTCCTCGATTCGACATTAAGTATAATTGGGAGATTCATGATACATCCATCCCAACATATTCATGAAGGATTGAGAGGTTTCTTGTTTACCTTCCAACAATCTCTTCAAGAGGACGTAAGGATATTTTCGCCCATTTACCCCCACATATTCAAAATATGTGCTCCGGGTTTTTCCGCTGGCACCTGTTTCACCATCACCTATTCCTGACGATGATGGATCTATGGTCAGAGCACTACATGAATAGATTTCACTTGATTTATTAAGTACATTCTCATATTCTTTTAGCATCAGCCAAGTTCTCAAACATAACTTATTACAACAATGCTATAAAGAGACATGTACTACTTTTATCAGATATTTATCAGTCTTTCAAAGACCCTGGGAACTCAGTCCCTCATTTCAATACTGGGAATTATCATCCCTTCACTTTATCATCACCATAATCATATGGTTCTGGGTATTCAAACCCTTAACTCATCATTGAGCATTATTATACCTTTTCAGGTAACTATCACCTTCAGGTCATCTGACCAAGGCATTCATGATACTTGTTACACAAGCATCACACCTAGCTCACAAGGCCATGAAATATCTTGTCACCTCTCACTAGGTAACAACTTACTCATGTGACTCATAAAAGTCCATGCATATTTCTTCTTTTACTAAGCAACAACAACATTAAGGCACATAATGCCAATCAACATTTATTATATAAATGTCACAGCTCACACTAGCTATATACATCATCTCATAATATCTGTATGGTTATTAGGCATGATAACAGTCATACAAGATATTCATCACATCATATGATGTGATAGCAACACCATTATTCCTCTACCAGGAATTAGGGTTTACTATCAAATAGGGCTTTTCATTCCCTTTACCCAAATTAGGGTTAGGGTTCCCCATTTCTCATTAATAAAGAGTTCATGATCTCATTATTTGTTCAACCCTTAATACATTATTCCATACCTCTGGGGCATTCAAGGGTATCATATTTGATTATTCTAGAACATTACTTTCATCATATAGCATTAATGATCATCAATTCAAGGTATGAGTTCATTTCTCATCCTTATCATGGTATGATTATATCATACACATCATTTGGGCTTAACCCCATTCTCAAGGTACATTAATTAACACTCATCAAGGTGTAACGACTCATTACATTTCATTGTAATAGTTTCATAACACACTTCATATGTTTCTTACCCAATTATATTGGATTTGAAGTACATCAAGGCATATAAACCCTGAAATGTTGAATGTGATAACTATCATATCTTGATGTATCACTTTCTCATCATTTCAAACTCTGTTGAGTTATCCATCTTATCTTGTATTAAGGTATTTCCCTCTTAATACATCCCATCACTAATCTCTTACCTTTAGCATATAATGCAAAGGCCACACATTAGAATTTTACAGCTATCTCACATGATATGGACTTATCTTAGTTTAAGGCATGACTTTATTATAAAGTTGCTTATAAATAATCACAATGATACACCCTCAACTAGGGTTTCTCATCACATATCTTATGTATCCTTCATCCAATTATATTGGACTTATAATCATATCAAGGTATACGATCATATGAGGTCACTTTCAAATCACCTCTAAATCAAGCATAGAGCACCACGACCGTGCAACCAAGAACGGCCGTGCGAAGGGAAGCCACCACGGTCGTGCTACCTTGCACGGTCGTGCAAAGTGAAGCTACCACGGTCGTGCTACAGAAGTTCCCCTCATGAATCATATTCAAGTATGAATTCTATTCTTTGATTAGGGATTAGGGTTTCACATACCATCTCCCTTCTTTAGAATAGGGATTACATATAGCATCACCCTTCATTAGGGTTTCATATCACGTTTCCCATATTCAAGGTTTGCTAATCATTCCCAATTAGGGTTTCTCATGAAATCACCCTCAATTAGGGTTTCACATGGATACACCCTCAACTAGGGTTTCACATGGATACACCCTCAGTTAGGGTTTCACATGGATACACCCTCAACTAGGGTTTCACATGGATACACCCTCAACTAGGGTTTCATAAGGATACACCCTTAACTAGGGTTTGAGTTCAATAACCCTGTCAATTAGGGTTTATGTTCATGTTTAGGGTTTCATGATCTCTTTACTTAAGGATCATAACTCTTAACCACCACATGAATCATATTCATGTATGAATTCATGCTATCAACTTCTCAACTTGAATAGTTCATATCACCCTTTAGTTGAGTACATACAACTATGATTAACATAGTGTATCAAGTCATTGACCCTACAAGCAATTAGGAATTCATCCCTTAATTGCCACTAATCCCTTAGGTACTATTCGGGTTTCAACCTTTGTACCTTCTTTGATTATCATTACTAATCAACATTGGATCAATGGATCATTCATCATCTTTATTCTCAAGAGATTCAATCACATTGGACCTCCATTACATAGGGTATCCAATTGAATTAGGGTTTTCAATGTTGATTCCTTCAATCATTGAATTCATGGAACCAGTCATCAATTGGACCTACCCTCATACTTCAATTGAGTTTAATAGGTCAACCTTCAACTGATTTGACTCTCAATTGACCCTCAATTGATCATCAATTAGGGTTTGATTCAATTGAATTAGGGTTTGGAATCGATGATTCAACAACACTAATCAATGTAAGACTAGTTGCTCTGAAACCATTGAACCATCATCCAAATGGGGTATGACCTGACCCCAAACGGTCTTGAGGTCGTTTGGATGACCTCCAAACGGTCTTCAGACCGTTTTCCCATCATATCACTCAAAACCAAGACATCCAAGTAGGGTTTGGATTATTGAAGTGCTCACCAATTCAACAATTTATTGCAGATCAACTTGGTACCTTTAGGCCTTCAAACACCTAATCATACTCAACCCTAGACCTCCAAACGGTCTTGGGTGACCACCAAACGGTCTTGAGACCGTTAGGATGATCTCCAAACGGTCTTGAGACCGTTTGGCTCATCCAACCTTTGGACTTTAGTGAAAAATCATCATGGATTGGTCTATTGAGTTGATCAACAAATCAGCATTGAGTTGCAGTATAATTTGGTACCTTTGGACCTTCAATTGGCCAACTATACTTGACCCCAGACCTACAAACGGTCTTGGGGTGATCCCCAAACGGTCTTGAACCCGTTTGGATGATCCCCAAACGGTCTTGAACCCGTTTGGGCTAATCAACCCAAAATCGCAACTTAACTCATTGGAATTTCAGCACTGTTTTCAATTAGGGTTTGCCTAATTGAATAGCCTTCAACTCACGATTCCTTTGGAGTTAACCCCTAAAATTTGGAGAGTCATTAACCAACATAATTATGAACAGGAATACCAAACGGTCAATGCTTGGTCAACTCACTCAAACGGTCTTGAACCCGTTTTCCCAAGCAGGTAAAGTTAATCAGGTTGCAAATCAGCACTTAATCCAATTAGGTATTCCTAATTGATTAGCCTTCAATCTATGATTAATTTTGAGTTAACCCCTAAAATTTGGAGGGTCATTAACCAACATAATTAAGAACAGTAATCCCAAACGGTCAATGCTTGGTCAACCATTTCAAATGGTCTTGAACCCGTTTTCCCAAGCAGGTCAAGTTACTCAGGTTGAAAATCAGCACTTAATTCAATTCTATGTGTCTAATTGATTGGCCTTCAACCTATGATTCCTTTGGAGTTAACCCCTCAAATTTGGAGGGTCATTATCCTACATAATTAGGAACGAGACTCCCAAACGGTAAACTCTTGGTCAACTCCTTCAAACGGGTTTGAAACCGTTTGCCACCAAACGGTTTGCAACCCGTTTGGTCACCAAACGGTTTTGGTGAAACCGTTTGGTCCCAACTTTTGAGATCGTTTGCTCCCAAGATATTTGGTGAGGTTCTTTCTTATGATGATGTCATCATCATATTCCTTCTTGCACCCAAGAACAGCAACCGTTCTTGATGGAATTTGCAGCAAAGAAACAAAAGTGTATAAAATTGAAGAAATCAATCAACAAAGCATAGAGAATTGATGCAATAGCAATGTTTAAGGGTTTGAGTTATAAAACCTGCCTCCAATTGAGCTCCAAAGCTCCAAGCTCACGCCATTAATGGTGGATGAAGCTCTTGAAACTCCCCCTAGGCTCGTCCTCAAGCTTTTGATTGTAAAAATTGGCTAGGGTTGAAGAGGAGATCGAAATAAGAAGGAATCCATAATTTATTTTCGATTTCCACCATGAAATCATGGAGAACGAAGTTCAAGGACTTACCTACAGGTTGGGGACGTGCTCCCTGCTCCTCCCTAGATCCTTGGTCGGTTTTGCAAGCAAGGGGAAGAAGAAAATCCGAAAAAGGCCTTGGTTTGGGCTTGGAAATGACACTTTTATAAGGAAATTGATGAGAGAGAAAATGCCTTATAAAAATCCAATTAATCCCAATAAAGTGGCCGCCTCTTCCACCTAAACTACCTTGGGTAAGAGGCACCTTCCTTGCCTTTAATTCTCTTTCATTATCCTCAATTTAAAGAAAAGCAAATTAAGCACCTTAATGCTTATAATATAATATCCCACATGTGAGTGGATATTACTTTTCTTTATAAAAAGGTGAGTGGAATTTCACCTACTTAAGATATTTTCGTTCCTTATCTTGTTAAAGGAACGTCCATCCTTATTCAAAATCAACCCAAAACATTTTGGTTGAAAGCCCTTCAATTATTTTTATTCATTTTTGCCCTAAATCGAATTAGGGTTTCAATTAGACATTATTCTTGATTATTTTAATGTCAAGATTCTCTCTCCTACAACTTAATTCAAATGAGGAGTCCCTCTCATTTTCTTTGCTCTAAATGATGCTAAGAAACATTAGGGACATTGTTGAAGTGGTAATTTGCATATTGAACCCTAGATTTTTGGTAAATTGCACATTACACCAAAACTAGGTTTTAATGCACAAGGTTTGCTTTACAAGCTTAATCTTTGTGTCCAAGCTTGTGGAAACCATACCACTACGTCATATTCATTCTTATGATGTCTCAACATCAGAGGAACATCTTATAATGCAACATTTGCAATTTAACCCCTCAACTTGGGTAATTTGCACTTTAGTCCAAAATAAGCAAACATTGCTTCAACATTGTTCAAACAGGACCAAAATTGAAACATAGGTTCCTTTTGAGCCTTAATTACTTTTCACAAGATGAGATTAAGCATATAATCATCTTTCTTAATCAAAACACCTAGGGTTAAAGCATAACCCAGGTCAGGGATGTTACATTATGTCGCAAATTAGCCTCTATTTATATTCATTTTGCCACACCTTTTAGTTTCTTTTCTTATCACATGATGTTGATTACAGACATGTATTAAAAAGGTCAAATTGGAGATAACCTAACTCAGATCCAACCTCAATTGAATTTCCCCCAAGTTTTGTAGATGACCAAAAGCAAAATTCTAAAGAAATGACAGAAGACACGACATGTTCAACTAAGAACACAGCGTGTTCACTTACAAACAGTCTCACAGGAAAAAGAACACATCATGTGTTATTAAACACACGACGTGTGATTCTCCAACAGCATTTTGTCCAGATCGGAGAAAAGAGGTAGCATGACGTGTCCTTTATCAGACACGACATGTTCCTGGTACATGAAGGCCGTCTGCACCTTTCTTCCAAAGAACACGACGTGTGTTTCTTCAAACATGTCATGTGCCCTTCATTTGATTCACTCCCTCAAGATCGAAACACATCGTGTCTAAATTCAAATACGCTGTGTGAATCAATGCAACGACAATCCAGAGCAACCACAAATGAAATGACACAGCATGTTCGACAAAAGACACGCCGTGTCATTGTCAGTTTCTGCAAAAATAAAAATGTCTGCCTTTCATTTTAAAAGCAAATGGGAGCCTATGAGGCAGTTAAGCTCGGTCATTTTAAAGTGTTTTACTCCCAAGAGAAGTTCCATAGTAGAGAAAGGAAATTTTGAGGTGGAAGAAGGTGGTTTCTTGGAAGAGAACCCTCATTCTACTTCATTTCTTCTCCATTTTTCCTCTCCAAAGGTGCAATAGAGTTACTCTCTTCATTCTAGATTTCTAGGAGGGAAGTCATCCCGATTTGGAGCTTTCTAAGTGGTAGAACTTCGTCCGAGTTCTCACCTCTTAGCCTGCATCTATGGTTCCTCTAGAGTTTTCCTTCTCTTAAGAATGCAAAACTCTGAAATTAGTGTCATGTATCTACATATCTTCATTATGCATGAGTAGAGCTCTTTTCTTGAGCATGGGAGAGTAGTTCCCATGCCATTGATCATGTGAACTCAAATTTTATGCTTATTTCTATTTAGTTTGCTTTCTTCCATGGATACCTATGGTGTTTTCTTGCTTGTATGCCAGGCTAGACACCTTTTATACATGTTTTATGCTCGCCTTGTGCGTCGGGAGAATGCATTAGGAAGTATGGAGTAGGGTCTATGGCAATATTCTCTTGACCATGAGAGTGGCTAGAGATTATTGAGGTTTAGATTGTGTTTGATTCTAAGCATTGACATGGGAGTGTTATTTGAAGTTGAGAACCATATCATGGCATTGGGAAATGCATGATGCTGAAAACCTCCTTGCTTATTAAACAACAATCTTGTTTCTGATGTTCATGTGATATAATGGAAATGGTAGTGAAATCTTATGCTCAAGTTCCTAATCTTTAAATCAATTCTGTTGTTTAAACCTTTGGGTTGTTTTCCTTTTCTTAAGTCTATAAATGATCAAGCCTTTGAAATCTAATTTAGATTAATGAAAGTTAACATGTTTTGCACCTAACTAACCTAGCTCCTTGTATTCAACACTCGAATACATTGATTTCCATATACTTGCGGTTGATTAATGAGTTGAAATCTTTTCCTTTTAAAACTCTCATCAAGTTGTCCTTTCCAAGTTTAATTATCGCCGCTTTGGGATGAAAAGAGGCTTGGCCGTCGAGAAAATCATTTAAAAACCCCTCACCCAAACCTGAGAGTAGATATGAAAAACTAAAAAGAAAAAAGTAGTGAGAGTTATGCCTAAAAGATGTTGAAGGATCCCACACAACCGGTGTATTTCTACACTCATGAATGCAGATATGGCATGCCCATAAGTGGAGTCCTGAAGCCAAGTATATCCACCTACACTCCCAAGCAAACCTCATGCAACCACCTGACTTAACGTGAGGAGCCCTTGGGGAAACACTATCCTTATGAAAACTTGCGGGTGAGGGAAATTGAGGAGAGTAGGAAAACACTTAAAGCCTAAAACCTACCTAGGCACATTAGCATACGACCAACTAAAATAAAGGAAGGGTGTGAAAGCTACCCCTCAAGGGGATGTTGTACAAGTATGGTTAGTAACCTAGCGCAGGGAAGGGTAAGTCATTGAGATAGAGATCCCTTTACTACCAAAAGGCATTGATAGGGATTCAAAGTCATGCAACTATAGATACAAAAGGGAGGAAATAGAATCTCAAGATTCAAATAGACATACCACGAGAGTTTTGACGTAAGAATGAGATAACTCTATAATGGTAGGTTTTTTGAAATTTTTTGTTATCCACACCTCATCTCTCTATGATTTCGGGCCTACCATTAGCCTGAGGACAGACTTGATCCTAAGTTTGGGGGAGTTGATAACATCTCATTTTTGTTTACTTTTTGCGTATGATTTATGCCTTCCCTAGCATACCTTTTATGTATTTCTCAACTTATTTTAGTACCTTAGTGTCAAAATCTTAATTTCATACATCTTTTACTTTTACAGGGTCATGCTAAGATATGGATGCGGTCAACATCGTGACCGTGACTATATAGCCCACTAATGACCCTACCACAGTCAATGCCTCCATTCCCACTTCTTCACACCACGACCACAACCCTCCCACAAAAGAAATGCCCCACGGTCATGGTCATACTGCAACCAAGTCCCCCCTTGACTTCGACAGACAACCAGCACACTGTGACCACAATGGAGGTCACGACCAACCTATCCTTTGCGACTATGGCCCAGAGGTTAAGTGGATGGGCAACATCTATAAATAGACCCCCACCTCAAAATGTCAAATCATCAGATCATCATGCACCACGAATTGCTGCCAAACTAGAGAGTCACCCACATCCATACCCATCTATCTTGGAACTTTGAAGATGAAAGTCAGAGGGAGAGAAGATTGATGGCCCTCTTCTTCAAAGGAAGAAGCTGCCAAAACTGTACCTGCTCTAGATCTAGATTTGAAGAAGTACAGTTGGTGTATTTCCATCTTCTTTCTCTACCTAGATCTATCATCTTCATCATGTTGTACTCTTCCTCTTTGTGGTTATTGATGTATCTATCATTTTATGATGTCATTATGCTGCCCGTCAACATGTGTGGCTAAACATCTAACTTGGGTTGGAAGTAGACACTAAGGCTTTCACAACATGTATATTCTTTCTCCTCTTTGAATATATATATATGCTCGTATCATGATTATCTCCATACTCTTATTTTTAATGCTTCACTTGTATGTTAGCTACCATCTTGTGATGTTTGATTGTTGGTACCTCGAAAGAATTGTACCAACCTTATCTAGTGTTATGGAGTAGTATGAATGCATGAAAGAGTTGGAATGCTAAAGCTAACAGTCATATGGTTTGCTTCGTGGTTGTTGGGCCATCATCTTGAGAGAGAGGCTACCTTAAAACCTAGATCTATCCTAATCTCGAGAAAGGAGGGAATAGATGTTTTTGATGATTGCTTGTAATCTTGATAGGAGTATACAAAGGGGTGTGAGTTTTGCATGTTGGTGAGAGACCTTAGTAGGTGAAACTCGATCCAAGTTTCCTTCCATATCTTTTTTTTACCTCTTGTTTAACATTTTTCTCTTGCTTCATTTTCTTTCTTTTACCTTTCTTAGTTTTTTCTAGTGCATCATCGTTCCTTAGGGAATACCCCTATTAACCCACCTATTCATTTGGAGTTTACAAGTGTGAGACTCTGCATACTTCACACTTACCGACCCTATCCTTGTGGTTCGACCCTGAATACTAAATCAGACCCCGTATAATAGTTCCAGGGGCTTGAGTGTCAGGTGATAATCTTAAAAGTCTGATTACTCTAGATCTGCTCCATTTTAGACGTGTGATTTAGGTTGGTTAATGACCCATTCTCCTAGTTATCCACCATCGAAGGTAGACCGTAGGGAGAAGGACCATTGTCCAAGAATCATTTGTTACCCAAAGTCCCACTACTACAGAAACAACGATCAATGTCACTTTTAGAGGTGTCAGTTATTTACAAAAACCGACGTTGTACACCTTCAACGTTGACGATTTAAGAAATCTGACATCTATGTTTGAAGACTAGCCAGAAACGGGTATCACTTTTAATTCAGCGTCGACTGAAGAATAGAAACCGACGCCTAAAATAGCCCGCGAAATCCAATTTTTCGAGCGAAAAAAATTGCCCCCTAAGTGTCACATACAATGTCGGTGTTTTACCGAATAACGGATGCCTAAAGAAGCCAAAAATTGCATGCAAAGTTCCAATATGGGTGTCGGTTTTCTTGGTGTAACTGATGTGGATAATGGTTCCTGCCAAAAATTTTAGGGTAAAGTTTGTCCAATTGAATGTCAATTTTTAGTAGCAACCGATGCTTATTCCAATTAGGTGTCGGTTTTTTAAATAACCGATGCCCATTGTTAACTTAACACCACCCGCTCAAGCCAGACTCTCCCCTGTCTCTCTGTTTCATTAGCTAAGATAATAGGGCTGGCGATTTGCGATTCTCCTGCTACCATCGTCATCGCCTACTGATGTAGCCTTGTTTTAGGGCTCCATCCTGTGCCATTTTGTACTTAAATTACATCTAAACATGTTAGATTACAAGCGTTTGCCCCTAATGTTCTTATCATTGCAAATATGCTTATGGATGTTCTTTGCACTATTTTTAGGTACTTGGACCATGTTTAGATGGACGAGAGAGAAAGGAGTTCTAGGGTTCACCCAATCATGGATGGACCCAAAGAAGGCCCCAAAGTCTCCCTCAACCTACCTACAATGGCCAAGAGTCATCCCCAAGCAAAGACATCCAAGAATGATGGAGTTTGAAGTGCAATCAATTAATACAATCCTCACCACGGTCGTGGCCACAACACCACGGTCGTGCATTTTTTAGCAAAGAAGTGCCCTTTTCAACAGGGTTTTTCCACAGAATCCTATGGCCGTGGCCACCTGCCACGAACGTGGCCGTTGAAGACACCATGGTCGTGGCCATCAGCATGGTCGTGGTCAGAAGAAGAGAAAAGGATTGTGGGCAACCACCACTGTCGTGGGAATTAATGACCAAAGTTCTAGTTTTCAATAGGGTTTTCACCCACGGCACCACGACCGTGGTTCACTGCCACGGAAGTGGCCGGAGAAGTACAAAATGCCCGTGGTGCTGCTCCACGATCACCTCTTCCTCCTCTAAAACAGTTGTGTTACCCAACACGGCCATGGTTCACCTCACCCACCACGCCCGTGGCACTCCGCCACGGCCTTGGCCACCACCATACTTGGCTTTTCACCACTCCCTCCATTCCCAAGACCATGCCCATCCACCACGGCCATGGTCTACCCTAGCCACCACGACCGTGGTGACCCACCACGACCGTGCTACTCACAAAATCCACCCATTTTTCCACTGCTTTCTCCATTTTACCCCTACCTTAACCCTAGACCCCCTAGACACCTATATATACCTAGGTAGTGGCTGGGGAATGAGGCTAGCTACCTTCTACCACCTCCTAGCTCTCCAAATCTCCACCCACTCCATTCCACTCCATATCCACCTCAAATCCACTCCATTTCACCATTTCCACCACCAAAACACTAGTTTATACTAGTTCCTACCCATAATCCCCTTCATTTCACACCCTTGAACCTTACAGGAGGGAGGAAGACATCCTACAACTGCTGGAGAGGAGTTCTTCATCTACACCGAGCTCCATGGTTTCTTCTACCTCTCTCTCCTTTCCTTTGTATTTTTCATTTCCATGAGTAGCTAGGCTCCCTTGGGTGGCCTGTTTGGGGGAAATTATGTTACTTTGATACCATGTTGGGGGAAAATGACATGTAAACATTGTAATTCCATTTGATAATGATTATATTCTATTTGCATCTCATTCTCCATGGATTGCTTGTTGGTTTGTGTGAAAAATCACCTAGGAATTTAGGCAAATTGCTTATATGTGTGAATTTTGGGATTTGCCCCGAGGTCCAATTCTTGGATCCCAAGGTTTCCTCCCATCTTCCTACATCCTAATAAATCTCCCTAAACCTAAGTGAGAGATCTAAGTATCTAGATTGGATAATTCTAGTGCAATTAGCATGGAGCCTTCTCAAGGCTAGAATGTGGGGGAATTGGGGTCCAAAACCCTAATCTCACCTCCCTATTACTACCATCGGCCCCTAATTGCCCTAGGAATGCCTAATCTAGAAACCTAGACTTGATTAGAGTCTAATTGAATTGTACCTAATCCCTAACCCAGTTGAGCCTCATAAGGGTAGTAGGGGGTGTTAGAGACTAGTTCCCCTATGCACAACCTTGCATATCCATGGACAGTTAGTAGCTTAGGTTAATTCATTAGAATCTAACTTTTTGTTTGGTTTGGATAATCTAAATGGAATCATAATGTTCATATGTCAACACCCAACTTAAGTGATAAGTTCATACCCCTAAACAACCCACACATCTCTTTATTGCTTAAAACCCTAGTTTTGTGCTTGCGTAGCTTAATTAGTTCTTTCCTTGCTTAGTTAGCTTCTTGTTTTGCTCTTGTCTCATTCATGCTAATGTAGCTCTTTAATTGCTCTTTTAATTCTCTCTTGCTTGTCTTAGTGTAATTTGCCTTTTCATACCTAGCTTAATCCTTTCTTTCATTTTTAGTCTTAATCTGACCTAGGGTTAACATAGATTTCATTCTTGCCTTTAATTTCTTTCTTGTTCATCCTTAGTTAACAATAAAAATCACCTTTAAACCCTTAACCCTAGTCTCCGCAGTAGGAACCTAGCTCTAGCGCCCCCTCTTTTCCCTGTGGATCGACCCTTTACTTGCCACCTTCCTATACTACAACACGACCCCGTGCGCTTGCGGGTGTAGTGTTTTAGTAGATGTAGGTAGCTAGTTTAGGTTTATAAATTTCGAAAGCAAATTCCCATCACATGTGTTCCGACCTCGTGGGGCGCATCTAGTCGGGTCAAATCGGCTAGTGTGTTGCACCTCTAGTGGAATCACACTTGACTTTGTACATGTGCATCACCTCTCTCATGATTGTGATTGTTTTGGCTTAATTGTGAACTTGAGCAAGCTTTGAACGCTTAGTGTTTGTGGAATCACTTGTTTGATATATCAATTTCATCTTGTTCATTCATGTGGTGTGATATCTAGGATGAAGTATTAGATTAAATTTCAAGCAGGATGTCTTATATGGAAAATCATACCAATGACCCCTCTTTGACCTGACTCTTCTTCCACCATCTTCATACCCCTCCGCCTCATAAAAAGATGCCCTAGTGCACATAATCAGCCTTGGCCACCTCCAAAAATTTGGGGTGGCCACATATCTACCTCCCCTCTTCATTCTATCCACCATATGCCCTATCTACACCAAGGGCAAGAAAGAAAAGAAAAAAAAAATGCAAAAGACACTGTTAAGATCTTGGAGGCAAAACACCCATACAAGCCACCTCCTTATATTCTAGACATTCTATTTTCTGAAGCCCCCATGGTTGCAGATGTTGACACTATTCTTCATTGTATTAAGTCCTTTCCGAAAGGGACTTCTTGTGGTAGAGTCAGCTTGAGGGCTCAACACCTTTTTGATGGTATGTGTGGAGAGGGTTCTGTTGTGGCCACTGAACTTCTACGTGCTATCACTCTGGTTGTCAATCTTTGGTTAGGAGGGAGGTGCCCTTCGAGTCTGGAAGAGTTTCTAGCTTCTGTGCCGCTTACACCGTTGCTTAATCCTGACAATGGTATACACCCTATTGCAGTCGGTACTATTTGGAGATGTCTTGTGTCCAAAGTTGTCATGGTGGGAGTGTCTAAAGACATGACCAAATACCTTTACAACTTCCAGTTCGGAGTTGGTGTTTCTGGTGGGGTGGAAGCAATCTTGCATAGTGTCAACAGGGTGTTAAGCGAGCGGCACAATGATAGCTCTTTGTCCATGTTAACAGTGGATTTCTCCAATGCTTTTAATCTGGTGGATAGGACAACATTACTATATGAGGCCAGGACAAGGTGTCCATCTATTTCTCTGTGGGTTGAGTTCTTATACGGTCACATAGCTAGGTTGTATCTCAGGGATGGTCATATTTGGTCATCCATGGGTGTACCACAAGGTGACCCCTTGGGCCCACTTATTTTCTCTCTTGTATTGCATCCACTTATACATAAAATCAGGGACGAATGCAAGCTTTTGCTTCATGTCTGGTGTCTTGATGATGGTAGTATCATTGGTGAGACTGAGGAGGTGGCCAAGGCACTGGATATCATTCAACGAGATGGACCAAGTTTTGGTCTTCTTTTGAATATTCATAAAATAGAGATTTTTTGGCCTACCAGTGTTGGTAGGGAGGATTTGTTTCCAGCAGACATAGGGAAGCCTATTCTAGGGGTGAAGCTCTTGGTGGTTCTATTAGTAGAGATAAAAGTTTTATTGAGGATTTGGCTATGAAGCGGGCTGTCAAAGTTGTTGATTTGATGCATCTTCTTCCTCAATTGGGTGATCCACAGAGTGAACTCCTTCTGCTTCATTCTTGTATGGGTATCGCCAAACTCTTGTTTGGGTTGCGGACTTGCCAACCCACACACATGAAGGAGGTAGCCTTGTGTTTTGATAGAGGGTTAAGAGAGTCTATTGAGGACATTGTTGTTTGTGGAGGTCCATTCTTTGGAGACCTCCAATGGAGAGTGTCTTCACTTCCCATTAGTCTTGGAGGTTTGGGATTGTATTCTGTAATTGAGGCTTATTCATACACTTTTGTTGCATCTAGAGTCTAATCTTGGAAGCTTCAGGATCATATTTTGCGAGACAATGATATTTATGGTATGAACACTGACTTTGATTGCGTCTTAGATCATCTTTGTGTCATGCTTCTATCTTTTGACTTTAATTGTTTTTCGAACAAAGACACCGTCCCCACAAAAGCCCAAAATGCTTTGGCGAGTGCTCTTTTTAGAAAAATAATTGAGGACATGGAAGTTAAGTATGATATGATCGTTAGATAAAAGGCTATTTTTGGATGTTTACAAGATGATCATGCTCAAGATTTTCTTCTTGCTACCCCTATTGATGGGATTGGTTTGCACATGTCCCCAGTGGAATACCGTACGATACTCAAATATCATCTCATGATTCCTCTTTTTCCTACTGATGAGATATGTCCAGTTTGTCGAAAGGCTTGTTTAGACACTTTCGGGGAACATGTTGTCCACTACAGGGAGCTTCCTGGCTTTAAATATAGGCATGACCTTGTTAGAGATGTTCTCTATGATGTCCTCAGGCAAGCAAGAGTTGCTGCTAAAAAAGAGGCCCCTGTTAACTTTTTAACAGATCCACAAGAAGGGAGATCGACACTTAGACCTACAGACATTCTGATTTTTGGATGGGCTAGAGGAAAACATGCATGTGTAGATCTAACTGGAGTTTCTCCACTTGTGGCATTATGGAGCGGTAATTTTACAGTTGGACATGCTGCTCTTAAAGCTGCCTCAGCAAAAGTTGCCAAACATGACAAAGCATGTACTGAAAATCAGCATGTCTTTGTTCCTTTTGGGGTTGACACTTTAGGTTTCTTAGCACCAGATATTGTTGCTCTTTTGAAGAGGGTACATAAAGTAATGAATAGTAATGTTATGTCCCCTAAGTGTATGAATTTAGTATTTCAGAGGATTGGCTTTGCCATACAAAAAGGACTAGCGGCACAGCTTGTTGCCCGCCTGTCACCTACTGTAATGTAAAAAAAATGATATCATTAAGTTCTTTATCATCTTATTATCATCAAATGAATTTTATGAAAAAATGCAAAAATAAAATAAAAGGATGCTCCTATTTAAGAGCATTCAAATAAAGAAAAGATGAGTGTGTAAAAACACTCCAAAAATCTTACCGCAACCCTTTCTTCCACTTTCATACCTATTGAGCTAGGTAACATCAAACCTAGCTCATTTTGCCCTTTTCCACAGCCACGTGGGTCATTTGGTGTGATTTGAAACATAAGATTGAATGCAAGAATGCGAAAGAATACTCCAAGTCGTCCTTGATTAACACCATCATGAAACAGTTTACCCGGAACTTAATGAAAGAAATGTGGATAACTTGTATATTCTATGCACTATATTTGAAGTTCATGTGATTTGTTCTCTTTTCATGATTGGATTGTGAAAAAAGGAGAGGAGAGAGGTGGAATGCCTGTACTTAGTCACTATTGATCCTATTCAACAATAATCATCCTGTACATTGCATTTGTCATTTCTTGCTTGTGAAAATTTTGTAGAGAGATTGAGTTGGAGCATACTTGAGGACAAGTATGTTTTAAGTTTGGGGTGGTGATGTAGCCCTATTTTAGGGCTCCATCTTGTGCCATTTTGTACTTAAATTACATCTAAACATGTTATATTACAAGTGTTTGCCCCTAGTGTGCTTATCATTGCAAATATGCTTATGGATGTTCTTTGCACTATTTTTAGGTACTTGGACCATGTTTATTGGACGAGAGAGAAAGAAGGAGTTATAGGGTTCCCCCAATCATGGATGGACCCAAAGAAGGCCCCAAAGTCTCCCTCAACCTACCTCCAATGGACAAGAGTCATCCCCAAGCAAAGACATCCAAGAATGATGGAGTTTGAAGTGAAATCAATTGATACAAGCCTCACCACGGCCGTGGCCACAACACTACGGTCATGCATTTTTTAGCAAAGAAGTGCCCTTTTCAACATGGTTTTTCCACAGAATCCCACTGCCGTGGCCACCTGCCATGACCATGGCCACCTGCCACAACCATGGCCATTGAAGACACCACGACCATGGCCATCAACACAGTCATGGTTAGAAGAAGAGAAAACGACCGTGGGCAACCACCACGGTCGTGGGAATTAATGACCAAAGTTCCAGTTTTCAATAGGGTTTTCACCCACGGCGCCACGACTGTGGTTCACTACCACGACCGTGGCCGAAGAAGTACAAAATGCCTATGGTTCTGTTCCACGATCACCTCTCCCTCCTCTAAAACGGCCATGTTACCCAACACGACCGTGGTGCACCTCACCCACCATGACTGTGGCACTCTTCCACGGCCATGGCCACCACCATACTTGGCTTTTCACCACTCCCTCCATTCCCACGACTGTTCCCATCCACCACGGTTGTGGTCTACCCTAGCCACAACGACCGTGGTGACCCACCACGGCCGTTCTACTCACAAAATCCACCCATTTTCCACTGCTTTCCCCATTTTACCCCTAACTTAACCCTAGACCCCCTAGACACCTATATATACCTAGGTAGTGGCTGGGGCATGAGGCTAGCTACCTTCCACCACCTCCTAGCTCCCCAAATTGCCACCCACTCCATTCCACTTGATATCCACCTCAAATCCAGTCCATTTCACCATTTCCCATCTTCCTACATCCTAATCAATCTCCCTAAACCTAAGTGAGAGTTCTAAGTAGCTAGATTGGATAATTCTAGTGCAATTAGCATGGAGCCTTCTCAAGGCTAGAATGTGGGGGAATTGGGGTCCAAAACCATAATCTCACCTCCCCATTACTACCCTCGGCTCCTAATTGCCCTAGGAATGCCTAATCTAGAAACCTAGACTTGATTAGACTCTAATTGAATTGTACCTAATCCCTAACCCAATTGAGCCTCGTAAGGGTAGTAGGGGGTGTTAGGGACTAGTTCCCCTATGCACAACCTAGCATATCCATGGCCATTTAGTATCTTAGGTTAATTCATTAGACTCTAACTTTTTGTTTGGTTTAGATAATCTAAATGGAATCATAATGTTCATATGTCACCCCTCAACTTAAGTGATAAGTTCATACCCCTAAACAACCCACACATCTCTTTATTGCTTAAAACCCTAGTTTTGTGCTTGCGTAGCTTAATTAGTTCTTTCCATGCTTAGTTAGCTTCTTGTTTTGCTCTTATCTCGTTCATGCTAGTGTATCTCTTTAATTGCTCTTTTACTTCTCTCTTGCTTGCCTTAGTGTAATTTTCCTTTTCATACCTAGCTTAATCCTTTCTTGCCCGTTTAGTCTTAATCTAACCTAGGGTTAACATAGGTTTCATTCTCACCTTTAATTTCTTACTGAAGGAAACGAGTTGCGGGTGTAGTGTTTTAGTAGAACTAGGTAGCTAGTTTAGGTTTATAAATTTCAAAAGCAACCTTCCTATACTAGGGCACAACCCCATGCGCATGCGGGTGTAGTGTTTTAGTAGATATAGGTAGCTAGTTTAGGTTTATAAATTTCAAAAGAAAATTCCCATCATGTGTGTTCCGACCTCGTGGGGCACATCTAGTCGGGTCAAATCGGCTAGTGTGTTGCACCTCTAGTGGAATTGCACCACTTGCTTACTGTGCTCCTGCCGTCGTCGCCTACTGCCGCGTGTACTTCCGCCGCTTTCTACCACCACCGCCTGCTACCGCCGCTACTCCTGCTCATACTCCTACTCCCGATGTCATCCTTCTCCTTCTCCTGCTCCTGCTCCTGATGCCCTTTCCCGCCGGTCCTGCTCCTGCCCTGCTCCCGCCTACCGCACGACCGTGGTCAAGCCACCACCGCCCGATCAAGCCTCCGCCCCTGCTCCTCACACCGTCAGAGCTCGAGACTGAGGTTGCCGAAGGAGCTGTTGCACCATAAGAGCTTGAGCCTGAGGTCACTGGAGCTAGCTTCTACTTCCCCTACTACTAGGTAGGTTACATATCTTGATTTTACTGATTTCCATCAACTGATTAGTATTTACTTATCAACTCATTTGTATCTACTCATTTGTATTTACTTATCTATTGATTTGTGTTTATTATCTACTAGTTTTTAGTCATTTATCTACTAATTAGTAATAATGTACTATTTTAACTTGTCTAATTCTCATGCTTGACCTAATTCAATAAATTTTGATGCATGTTGAAATAAGATTCAGACTTGTCCATTCTAGCATCCTAGTTTGATTTGATTATGTGCTTTGAACCCTTGAAACATGCGTGTTAAATATACATTGATGTTGAATGTCAAAATTGACTCACATGTGGGTCTTCTAAATGATTATGTGAACTCCTAAATCAGTAACATATATTATTCTTTGTGCACCCCAATACCTTGTGAATCATGTATGTGCCATAAGGTGATTAAATGCCTAAATCTTGACTTGAAATATGACCTAGTATGTATGTTGATATTTGAAGCTCTAGTTAAAACTTCAAGATGGACCTCTGATTCAAATCTTTGATATATGGAACCAAGGTTTATTTACTATTTAGTATTTATTAAAAAGCATGATTAATGATGTTACACAAAACTTAGGATATGAATGATGAAATTAGGTTTGTAGGTATAAGATGACAACATACATGTATTTGTTGGCCTAGAAACCCATCCAAGATTTACTCATTAGGAGTAAATCTTGGATAGTCCCCAGTTTGGGACTATTCTTGAACACCTAATCTCACTTAGGATGTAAGTGTATAATGTGTATTGGGTTTTCAAGAAAATTTCAGTAGCATTTCCCCATTTGTTCTCTAAGTACATATGTACTTGGAGAACAGCGGGGAAATGCTGCTGAACTTTTCTTGAAAACCCAATACACATTATACATTTACTAGTGAGATTAGGTGTTCAAGAATGGGATAGGTGGTATACATTTATTATATATAAGAATGACAACACATGTATTTGTTGGCCTAAAGTTTTAACCATGCATAAACTCTAATCTGTTAACCCTAGACCCTAATCTTGTTGTAATATATACTTGTTTTCTCTTTGATCATAGAATGGATAGATCATGGATGTCCATTCGCAATCGCTACACCCCAGAGTTTATTTATGGTCTTGACCAGTTTATTAGATTTGCCGAGGAATATAGGAAACAACCTGGATATAGGTTCTACTGTCCATGTAGGCATTGCGGTAACAACTTGAAAGTCAACATTGGTGACGAAATCAAAAGTCATGTAATGTGCAACGACATTGTATAAGGCTATACAGAATGGCACTGGCATGGATAGATTTCAAGACCGAAACTAGTGGATGTCGATAGCAGTGCTTGTGTGGAAGAAGAAATTGCCACCGATGACATAGATGTGAATGAACCATTTCCAGTAGACATCGTTGATGTGATGCTGGATAGTTGTGGGGTAGAGAACACCGATCCACCTCCCATGTTTAGAAACATTGTGCATGATGCTGAGATACCGTTATACATAGGTTGTACTAAGTTTATGAAGCTTAGTGCTGTGTTGAGATTGTATAAGCTGAAAGCTAACAATAGATGGAGCGACAAAAGCTTCACGTCATTGTTGTCTTTGTTGAAAGAAATGCTTCCTGAAGGAAACGAGTTGCCAATCTCAACATACCAGGTAAAGAAATTGTTGTACCCAATGGGAATGGAGGCCAAGAAGATACACGCATGCCCGAATGATTGTGTATTATTTCAAAAGGACTATGTGGATTTGAAAGATTGTCCAAAATGTGGTGTGTTACGGTATAAATTGATGACTTCGGGGGAGTCCAAAACTGGTTCTCCTACCAAGGTGATGTTGTGACAAAGTGGTTTTTCTGGCTTAATTCTGAGGACGGAATTTCTTTTAAGGTGTGTAGGATGTGATGGAGTGAATCTTTGGAATTCCTAGATACTTAATGATACAAGTGAATTCATTCATGTTGAGTTATTGTGAGAGTTATAAGTACTTTGGAAAAACCATGAATCTCATGATGAAATGAGCTTGCTAGAACAAGTTATTGAGGATTGCAGTTAGCTAAATGTTTAATAAATGGATGGATCGATTTACATGATAGTACAAACGTTACTATGTTTATTAGCCTATGTCCATACTTATGATGAATCACACGGTCTTAGTCTGTGTTTTGCGGCAGATTGGTGACATGGATAAATCCCAACCCAAGGACAGCACATACCAGGTTGCATAGAACTCATCTCCCTTACCTCCAACAGATATGGAGACGTGGGAGTTCTGCCAAGTAGCACCCTGTATACCTACGATCCAGGATCGTGCTGGGTGGGGAGAGATAAAACACATCGACCCTTGAGATAAGAGAAGTAGAGTTGAGAGTGGGGAGAATTAACTATCCCACACAACCTCCTCAAACGTTACTATGTTTTTGAGGGAGGGATGACAGAGAAGAAGAATTGGACTTCCTCATCATTCCTCCAGCCACGACGACACAACCATCATTGGGGTGTTTTGGTGGCGTCGAGCATCCTTGCGCAGTTGGTGTGGACAAAGCTGATCACCGTTGATTGCTCAGAGGAGACTAGCCACAACGGAGGATAGACATGGACTCTGCGTCCTGCAAGAAAGCGAGAAGGAGAAGAGCAGTTGTCCCAGGTGGCGCCGACACTAGATCGAGGAGACGACCTGGTTTGGATGTGTGAGAAGGAGGAGAAGGAGGGATTCAACAGTTGATTGCTCTCCGGATTCATCCCTAGGCGACAACGGCTTACACACACAACCCTGGGAGTTGGCCGCTTGAATGCAATCACACAGAAGGAGGAGCAACCACAGTTGCTAAATGCCAGCGGCAACAACACACACTGGAGGAGATCTGGAGGCAGGGAGGAAGATCTATGCTGCCAAGGACAGAGCACAATTGGCAAGCAAAGAACACTGATCTTACACCAGAGGACCAGCCGGCGGCACTGATCCATTAAGCATGTAGGCACAACGTTGTGGCCGCCGATTGTGAGAAGCGACAGGAGAAGCAGCCGACCGCTGGTTCCTCACTGCTGACTTGCTTCACAGTGGCGGTGGAAGGACTGGGAACTGGCACTCACGCATCAGGCCAGTCACGAGCAGTAGTGGAGCACGACTAGTTCCTCGTCGGATGATAGTCATGCGGTGGAATCTTCACAAGACGGAGGCGGAGGTTCATCACATATGATCTGAAGCTATGTGCAAATCACAAGATGATGAGAAAGGATAGAGAACCACGGCCGGCTGCGGTGGGGAAAACTCGACCTGGAGGGATCCCTTGTGAGACAGGGAGGAGCCGCGAAGAGCTAGGTGCATAGATCAGACCGTGCCAATGGTGGAGATCACAGTAAAGATGACGGCGGTTGGTGGAGACACTCTCAGCAGGTGAACCTCACGATGACGCTAACCAACAATGGGGTTATGATGACCATGATGATGACCGTTCAGTTGCGATCCACCTGAAAGGATGGCGGCATGGAGCCAAGCCAGCGGCTGCGGCTTCCTAGTCCGCACGCGGGCATAGCGCTGGATCACATGGAAAACGAAGGAGACGGAGAAAGAAAGAAAGGATGCGGACCGGCCCAGATCACTGAACGTCCGGCTCAAGTGAATCAAGTTAAAGATGTGTGGGCCTTAATGGCCAGGTGTCAGCCTATGATTGGCTTGAAGGTAAGAAAAATCCCAGAAAATCTCAGATCTTATATAAATCACAATAAATAGCCCGCTTATCTGGAAAATACAAACAAGGTATTGTTATTCTCAGAAAAATGTGTAGGACAACATGAAATCCTAATACCAAGCTTTTGATGCACTAATCATAGTGATATCATGCAAGATGCATTATACTTGTTTTATGGATAATAAATAGCAAACGATGGCCTAAAATTATGATAAAATGTCAGTAAATATATATTCATGTTTATAATCCATATAAGGTCAGTGATTATGATGTTGATGCAATAAATTATGTAATTTGCTTAGAATGAATATCTCGAACTAATAACCCTAAATAAAATGTAATAAATGCATACATGCTCAATAAATGATGAAATTCATGGAATACCCTCATATATGTAACTGGAAGCTAATGTTGAACTCTGATATCAGTTATATGTATAGAATTCAAGTTGTATGAAGAGCACCCTTAATACATATGATGTAACCCTAGTATGGTTAATGAAAGTGACATAATGTTAAGTATGTTCACATAATAATGTGACACATGAGTATATCCAATTGATGAAAAATAATATGGAATATGATATCAGTAAGATAAATATAAGACAAGAATATAAGTAGTGATGAGAATATCCTAATGAGATAAGTAAAACCCTAATGAACACAATTAGGGTTAAGACGAGATGTAAGATGATGAGAACCTAATGATAGTATATGATCTTGTCTTGATCAAGTTTAACAAAGATATAGATGACATGAGGAATATGTGATTAGGATGTCTCTTTGGAAGGTACACCATTACCTCTTGCTTGGCTTATTATACAATATGCTTGTGTTATATATGTAGTAAAATACTTGGCATATGGTATTGGATGAAATGATTTCTCTTGTATGATATGGTTTTTGATATTTCTATACGTATTGCTATGAACACATCACACATAATATATCTGTTCCATTATATGAAAGCACCAACTATATGGCAGTGTGCTTGGAAGTGATCGAACTCTTTGGTAGTGGTCATGTTGTACATATGGAAGAACCAACTCTTTGGTAGTGTGCTTGGACCCAACTCTTTGGTAGTGGTCACATTGTACATATGATCCAACTCTTTGGTAGTGATCATAAAGGCCTTAATGCATTCAACTCTCAGGTAGTAAATGCATGGATGATATAATGGAAATTATGCTTAAAATATGTGTTCTCTTTTGTTAATGAACATCTTTGTGCAAGTATACACTTTCCTTATATTCTTCTGTTACTATCAAGTATTAGTTTTATCTTATTACCAAGATATGATGAGAGGTATATAAAAGACACGTAGGTGTACTCAGTACAATATTCTTGAATATTGTGCTGACGTGTACCACATGTAATCTTTTGTTTAGGTTGTGGCTTATGATCTTGAAGATCCAGGATAATGAGAGTTGTGCGAGCTGATGTACAGGTGGACCTGTTGTCTTAAGATCCTGTTGGTTAGATGTAGTACATGTATATGTAGAAGTTTGTTGTTCAATATGTAATATCAAATGATGTAACAATTCATGTTGTAATTATATGTTGAATGGTGAACATGTGTTGTATGGTTTTATTATTGTTCATGTGCATGTGATACTGATTGTTTCCTTTTGACTTCCTCTGATTTTCTTCTTCTTAGCCTTATGTGGGATGTTTAAATTGGGATTCTCACTGAGGTGAGGGTTTCGATTTGGACATCACACATCAGATTAAGTTATAGTAAATCTGGGGACGTCACATATGTGGTATCTACCTATAATATCATGGTTTCAATGCTTGTTTGCCAATCCGATAGATGCAAAGTATTTGAGGTCGCATGCAGATGTTAAGAAAAATAATGATGGGATCCTACGACATGCATCTGATTCCCCACAATGGAAGAAGATTGATCTATTGTAACCTAAATTTGGTGAAGAAGTTAGGAATCTAAGACTTGGGCTTTGTACAGATGGGATGAATGCATACGGGATATTGAGCAGCCAACATAGCACTTGGCCAGTCATGCTTGTTATATACAATCTTCCTCCCTAGTTGTGTATGAAAAATAAGTACGTAATGCTGTCGTTGTTGATGTCGGGCCCTAAACAACCTGGAAATGATATCAATGTTTATCTTGAACCTCTAATTTATGACTTAAAGAAACTATGGGGTGAATGTGTGATGACCTATGATACTTCATGAAGAGAGACATTTCGTTTGCATGCTATGTTGTTTTGCACTATTAATGACTTTCCAACATATGGGAATTTGTCTGGATATAGTGTCAAAGGAGATAAAGCGTGTCCTATATGTGAAGAGAACACTAATTCAACAAGACTAAAACATGGAGGTAAGACTGCATATCTCGGTCATCAAAGGTTTCTTATAAAATTCCATCTGTATCATAGGAAGCGCAAAACATTCAATGGATTGAATGAGGAACGGAGTGCACCTAAACCTATACCAGGGGAGGTTGTTTATGAAAGAGTAAAAGACTTTGTCAATGAATTTGGTAAGAGATCACAATGTACTATGGCCACACAGAGTGACAAATCTTTATTCAAGAAGAAGTCAATATTTTGGGATCTTCCTTATTGGAGTTCTTTGACAGTCAGGCATTGTATTGATGTCATGCACGTTGAGAAAAATGTCTGTGATAGTGTCATTGGTACTTTGTTGAATATACCAGGTAAGACTAAAGATGGGATAAAATCCAGACTAGACCTACGTGAAATGATAATAAGGCCAGAATTAATAGAATTACGTAAAATGGGAAATTGGAGAACATACTTACCTCCTACTTGTTACACATTTTCTAGAAAGGAGAAGAAAGCTTTTTGTGAATGTTTGGTAAATGTTAAGGTGCCACAGGGTTACTCATCCAACATCCATAGATTGGTATCAATAAAAGATTTGAAGTTGATAGGTCTTAAATCTCATGATTGTCACACTCTAATGTAACAAATATTGCATGTGGCAATTCGATCTATATTGCCAAAGCATGTAAGGTTTGCAATCACCAGACTTTGTTTCTTTTTCAACAGTTTGTGCAACAAAGTTATTGACCCTGATACTCTCAATAATTTGCAAAGAGAAGTGGTTGTTACCCTATGTCAGCTTGAGATGTATTTCCCTCCTTCGTTCTTTGATATCATGGTACATCTTGTTGTCCACTTGACTAGGGAAGTGAAAATGTTGGGACCAATTTTCTTGCATTGGATGTATCCCTTTGAACGATACATGAGCATTTTTAAAAGTGATGTTCAAAATCGTTATCAGCTTGAAGGGAGTATTATTGAGGGTTATGTGGCGAGGGAGGTTATGGATTTTTGCAATGACTTTTTGAGTGGTAATGACACTCTTGGTAATGATAAGAATGTTGAGGAGCAATTTGGCAAAGGAATTTTGGGATCATGGGTGAAAGTAATCAGCCGTGAGCAGTTGGAACAAGGCCACTTGTATATTTTACACAACATGGAAGAAGTGAGTGTTTATATCAAGGAACATACCAATTTCATCAAGAGACAATATCCTCGAGCCAATACAATGTGGCTTGCTAGAGAGCATAAAAAGACATTTATTAAGTGGTTTGAAGATAAAGTCTTACATCAACTATCTCAAACACCAGATGATATTACTGAAACTATCAAATGCCTCACCTTTAAACCAAAATTGAATGTTATGTCTTATGAAGGGTATGAAATTAATGGATTCACATATTACACAAAGCGCCAAGATGATAAGAGTGTCGTCCAAAACAGTGGGGTCACCCTTCAAGCGTCGACTATGTTTTTTGCAAGTGCAAAGGATAAGAGTCCATGTGAAGCTAAAATGTCATATTACGGTGTGATTGAAGACATATGGGAGTTTGACTACATAGATTTCAGAATTCTGCTCTTCAAATGTAATTGGGTTGATAACACCAAAGGAGTTATAGTGGATGAATTGGGTTTCACATTAGCGAACTTTGAAAAGATTGGAGAGAAGGGTGAACCATTCATATTGGCATCACAGGCGAAACAAGTATTTTATTTCGATGATCCTGCAAATGATAAATGGTCGGTTGTTCTTCATGGTAAAAGACAGTTCATTGAAGATCCTATAGATGAAGAAGATTACTATGATCAGTATGATGACTCCAGTCCATTCTCAGTTGGGTTGCCAACACCAGCAAATATTGAAGCTAATGATGACTTGTGTCTGCGTGGAGATCACAATGAAGGATTGTTAATTGATAAAAAATCGCAATATTAGAGGCATGTTTATATTTTTTTATATGTTTTATTTTTCTAAATGTGAACTTTACAATGTGAATTAATTTACAATGTGAATGTGAACTTTACAATGTGAATGTGAACTTTACAATGTGAATTACTTTACAATGTGAACTTTATGATGTGAATTACTTTACAATGTGAATGTGAACTTTACAATGTGAATTACTTTACAATGTGAACTTTACAATGTGAATGTGAACTTTCAAATGGCTGAGAATTTCCTGATGACCTTGCTGATGATTACCGTGAGGGTGAGGACATCAATGCGCCGCCTCACAATGTAAGTTTTAAAAATATATCATATATTTATATCTATATGTCCATTTATAGTTATATCATGTAAGTGTTTTTATTTTGTCAAATTTTAGGTTGATGATGCACATGTACCCTCTGAAGCACTTGAGGAACTTGATGAGAAGTACCAAAAAGTTGACAAGAGAAGGGACATCACTATGATGAAGAAGTTAGCAGCACTAAGGGGCAATGGACCCAAACTTGTTGTGGATTTTGATAATACAAGAAATGCAATTGGAGTGAATCGCAATTCGTTTGTTTCATATCATGGGTATGTTACTCGTAGCCATTGTGGTTGTAAGATAGATTCTTGGCATAAAGTTCCTAAGGGGAAGACATACTTAATATGGAAGGATTTATGCATGAGTTATTATTAATTTGCAATTCTATTTTGTAGATTACTAATTTTTTGGATACTAGTTAATAGCAATTTTATTTTGCAGAGTATATTTGCATTGGATGAAAAGCTGCATCGTAAATGCGTGATGCAATGCTATGGGAGAGTCCTAAGGAACTATAGAACAAATCTCACCCGAGAATACATAAAATAAGGTGATAAGAGGAAGAAGTCAACCACTGAACAGTGGAACTTCCTGGACCCAGAAGAATGGGACGCATTTGTTGCTTCAAGACAAACTGATGAATTCAAGGTATTAGGCGTCACTCCCAATTCAATTAATATACGTTGTATTGACCTATACAAGATTAACATTTAGTGTTACTAACCAAATCAATGTGCATACTAACTAGGCCCTCAGTGAGGTGCAAAAAGCAAGGCGCGCATTGAATGTGCATGACCACACAATGGGTCCAAAGGGGTATGTAGGCATTCACCAAAGACTACATGCTAAGTCTACTGCTCAATCTACTGCTACTCAAGAGTCCTCTACTGTAGGTACCACACCTCTTCCTCGCCATGATGTCTGGATAGCGGGGAGGCAAAATAAGAAGGGAGAAATAAGGAAGCCCGCAATTGCTGAGACGGTTGCAAAAATGGTAAAATACAACTCTTAGAGCAATCGTTCGAATATTGATTATTTGTGGTGTTTACTTAATTAAAAAAATTTGTTTTGGCTATTAGCGGGAGCTGCATGAGCTGAGGAAACAAGGCAAGTTCATCCCTGAGGGTACAAGGGATGAATTGACAGTTGCTCTGGGTAACCCAGAGCATCCTAGATGTGTTAGGGTTGCAGGTGCTGGTGTGGGCATCAAAGCGTTTTTGGGCCATCCCAGCGCAAACATGTCCCAAAAGTGGAATTTCACAAGAAGAGGTAACCTATTCTTTTTTTGGAATGTTATTGTAAAAGGGAATTTAATAATCAGAAGCTAACGTTTCTTTTATCCATGTAAAGGTAGATTTGTTAATTGAAAGGAGAATCCAAGAAGCAATGGTGAAGTGGCAAGCGTCTCAGACTGCCACTCAAACAGTACCTATGGCATCCCGCTCTACTCCTACTGTAGAGGTTGGGAGTAATCATGTAGACCCACCACCTAGCACATCTGTTGTAAGTATTTTTATGACATAGTAGCTAGTCTTTTCAAGATTATATGTTTTCAAGATGATATGTATATATGTATATAACATTCTTTATGTAAATTTGTAGGGGTTGAAGCCATTTCATCTAAAAAGTAATGAATACGTCGTTGTAGAGGCGTCAGCTTACCCATCCCTTCCAGGGGAAATGTTTTATGGGTCTCCATTACCAAATGGTTGGGTTCGTGTGAGCCCGCTACATATATTCCCCAATTGGATAGATCTTCAATTGCCATATGCCCACCTAGATTGTGAAATTCTTGGTGAGGCAGAAGGCGGAGTGATATTGTGGCCCAAAGAGGATTTCGTCTATACTGAAATTGTATGGTAAATTTACATTACGTTAAATTGTTAGTGTGTATATATGAGGTCAATTGATCTAAATATATATATACATGTTAAAACGAAGTCACCCAGAGCATCTAGGCCTCCACCTCCACCTCCTACATTACCAAGTTGGGTTCCACAGGACCTACATGCCTCGTTAGGTCCTAATTGTAGGGGTATGGCAGTATGGTTAGGCGAACATGATATAAATTGCCCTATAAATGTTTCTATAGATGCGGATGTTGCAGGTCAATTTTACGAAACCAAACTATTTATACGAGATATTTTGGTGTTGTTTTGCTATGATTGGCTGAATACATCTTTGATAGAGCTATGGATAAGGTGAGATCTTATTTATACATCCATATACCTTGTGTAGGATCCGGTGATCTGGTTTCTTATATATTAATGCATACGTAATACATGTTTTGCAGCTACTTAGATAAGATATGTGCATATTTTTCATTTAAACATGTAGGATTTTTTATTCCATCTTTTATTAGTCTAGTAGCTAAAGACCCTACGTCAGTTCAACAATACTGTTGTGATGCTTTTTAAAAATTTTGGTCAAAATAAGAAGACGGTGATAATAGCTCCATTCAATGTTGAGTAAGTTTACTTTGCTTATAATTTGGACTTAAGAAAATTACATTTTTTAATTTGTAGATTTTGAGTTATTAATTTGTAACTTTTTTACCTCTAGGGGTACGCATTTGGAGTTACTAGTTATTGTCCCCAAGATGTTCATTGTCTATTATCTAGATCCTAAGGGGACTAAATTGAATTCAAAATATGGACACACAATGAAAGTGGCATTATTCTAGTGAGAAATATTTCATTTTCATATTCGTTAACATATGTTATTACATTACTATTTAATTATGCAATGTACTGTGTTATGTTAACATGTAGGGGTTTAGATGAGTTCAAAAAGGCTGGAGGAAATGTCCCTAGGAAAAAGAACTGGCCAATAATTTGGAAGAACATGGAAGTAAGTTTCCGACTGCAATGCATATATTATTTATGTGAACAGTGTTTAATTAGTTGTATTTTTTAATATTTTGTATGTTTCAATTTATAGTGTGCTACACAAGACAATGGATGGGCATGTGCATACTATGTGATGTGATTTATGCACATGATTATCAAATATGCCACAGTGGAGATCGATACCAATCCTGAGGTATTATATATAGTCTCTATAAAGAAGTGAAACCACTTCTCTACTAAAAATTTGAAAAACAAAACCTCCAGTCCAAACACACTCAGATGGTATGCTGGAGTGGGTGTAAAATTTTCAAATCTTTATATAATGGTAATCAAAAGACCAAATTATAGCAGCGGAATAAAAACATGACTATATTCAATTATAAAACAAAGGGTTACAAACTTACATCACAAGGATCCATGTAGAGGAAATCTAAACCACCTCAAGATTGTCTCCAAGCTTCATCATCACAAACTAAGTCCAGGTCAACATGTGAAGCCATCCATGTCCTCCACCTAGGGTTGGAAGCATACCCCAGTAAAAGAGAAACAAAAGGAAACATCAGCAAAGGCTGGTATGTGCATACTAAAAAGCAAATTGAGCAATATATATTGAATAAAGGATATCAAAAAATAAAGGCTTCCCATGCAAGAGATAAGTACCACCCAAATGGGTATCAAGAGAAAAGAATTATATAACAGGATTTACTTGCCATAAAATAACATATAAAAAGGATTGTGCCATAAATAAATCCACTACCATGGTGGGAAACAAAGCACAAGTAGGGCACACACCCCACAATCAATGTCCTGCATGCATGTGAGATAAACATAGCCCTAGAACAATATAAACACAATTGGTGGCCAAGGCTTCACATCCTTGCAAACCTGATAGAGAAAGACTCACCGCCAAACTCCCAAATATATAAAACGGGTCAAGACACACATCTTGCCTTGGGTACGAGGTTCCTTGCCGTCCCAAAAGAGCAGGAAATATCACATCTGCTATAAACAAAACCAATGTACTTACACTACTCTAGTGCTACTGAATCACATAGCATGTTTAATGTAGAGGCAAGTAGAAAAGTATAGTCAGAATTATCAAGGTTGCCATCACACAATGGACAACACAAACATATAAGAATCCACATCATAGTGGCCATATATCAACAAGTAAAATCCACATCACAGTGGCATATAATATCAAAAGTCCAAATTGCACCAAGGCAACAAGATAAGATTCAAAGAGAATATCCATGATAACAAGATCAATAACAAATAAAAGATACTTCACATGAAGCATGATTTGAAAAGAACAAGAGAATGTGTAGACTAATGTCCATAGGACCAAGAGAAAGAATAAAATAGGATAATTGCTCAACAAGAATAATATGGGATGCAAGCATACCTCAACTTCATATCCAAATGATCTAAAGCCACTTCTAGGTCCAAGCCTAGGCTTACAAGCACCTATTAGCATATATGTGGAATTAGGGGTAGGTTTCCATTACTTATACAAAACCCTAAAAACCACCTTTTTAGTTATATGTGAATCAAGTTTCCAAAACCATACTAAATTATAGTATATGTTATTTTTTTTGTTCGGTCTAAAATCTTGTTGCTATAATATTACCAAAACTTTGGGTACAAAATATTGCACCCCCTTAACCAGCAGGGATGATACATCCTAAACAAGAAGCAAAAGAGATCTTACTAAAGACCTCCTCAAAGGAAGAGGAAAAGAAATCTAAGTCTGCCACAAAAGACATAGACCCCAACCAATAACTATGGGGAAGCACCCAGTACAACCAACACAACACTAACAATAAAAACACCTTCAAGGTGTGCCATCCTGGAAGTCTCAAAGTTGAAACATAGAACTGAAGTAGTCGTTATCTTCAAGAGGAGACAAGGATCATCTTCCGCCACCAAACCTTCAAAAACTTCAGGTCTCTATATGGATGAGCAGGCATCGAAAAGGAACCCCTTACTGCTATGCACTAATGCACTTCATCCAGAACCTGGGGTGGACCCAGGTCAGATAGAAACTAAGATAACCACCGAGATGTAGAAGAGGAAGCAGCATGATCCGTCCATAAGCTGATCATCAATAAATGTCCTTGAGCTGGGCACTGTCTTTCTTCCACTGGCGTTTGATTCGTTTTCTGAAAGTGTGAATTCTAGGTAGATGTCCAACCCCTCTTCATCATTCAACCACCACCAGATAACAAACCCTGCACATCTCTGCTACACCAAGGAGACTAGCCAAGGATCCAAAAAGAGAAAAATCCCAATTGGAACCTCCAAAACTGATCAAGAAATACCAACTAACTGTGTGACAAGCAAGAACGCTGCAGAAACAAACCGGGTGCAGTAAGAAAGAAGCTCACAGACCTTCTAGCTTAGCACAATACCAACTGCCAATCCCCGCACCCACAAAATGTGGTATAGCACCAAGATTCAGGAAATCCATGTCACTACTAACTCAGCAGACAACCCTGTTAGCCCTGCAGCTGTTCTAACTTGCTCAAAACAGTTCTTGTATCAGATGTCCAGGCAAGAGCTTGGACCATACTGATAGAAATCCTCGAACACCTTACCGGTGTTCCTGCACGCATCAGCATATGGGACCAAAGAGGAAGGGAAGATACACTCAGCCTCCCCTTAAGCCCACACCCACAAAGTCGCGAGCACCTTGAGGGCGTTTGGGGCCCGTGAGTCAAAGAAACCTCCCCGTGGAGTGAAACAGAGTCACTGAAGCAGGGGGAAGCCGCCTGTAGGGCAGGAAGGGTGCAAACCCAGGCCACCCTGCGAGAGACTTGACCACCGCCAGACAAGAAAACACCCAAGGTTGGGGACGAAACCCTGATGAAGGTAGTTGGGATGGATGACTCCAGTCGGACGAAGAGGATGCAATCCCACTCCGCCCACCTAGGAAACCATCCGTCACCTTGATCGTCGGGCAGATCCAGCCACGTCAGGGGACACCAACTCCCTGGGTAACCATGATGTATCCCGGAGAAGAGAGGGCAGATTCAGAGGAGGACGGGCAAGGAGCCCGATCTCCGTCGGCCTCAATGGAGTGTCTTCGTACGTGGGATAGGTCTGTGGGTGTGGTTCTCTCCTACCATCACGCTTGAACGGAGAGGAGTCAAAGCTGAGTCGATTAACCAGCACCCAAACCCACCTTGACCCGCATGAAGTATCTCCTCCTTGTCAATCTTGGATATCGAGCTGGAGGGCCCCTGGCGGAGATGGCGGAGATCTTCTCGCTGTGTGGACCCTTTCACCGGAGATCACAGCCATCAGTCAGGGAGGATCACAGCAACGCCGTTGAGGGCCAGGGGAGGAAAGCACCTAGGAGGCGCTCCCTCCCCCCAGCGGAAGCCGCCGCGAGAACCTAGAGAGAGGTGAGAGCGATAACCTAGAGAACAATACACTGGTCAGGCTATAGTATATGTTATTAGGAGTCCAAAACATATTTTATTGTATTTTTATGACTTATAGATAATTAGTTATGATTTTTACAAGTTAATTCACTATTAATTAGATCCATTAAAAACACATGTTATTATTCATTAGATTTATCCATCAAAACATATAACATTAGATAGGCCTTATTTTTCTGATTCCAACGAGTATTTATTTATATTTTTCTGATGAGCAGATTATTAGTTATGGATTTTATAAAATCAACCAATAGGAAACTTCAGAAAAGCCAACTCAGCAAATCAAGGGCGAGAAACAAAGAGAGAGGGTCGGGCCTAGCCTGACATGGCCCAATGAACGCTGGCCAAGTCAGCGGGTCAAGGCTCAGTTGACTTGCTCCAAAGCAAAAGATATTAAGAGGAAAAGACGGAAGCACCCCTGGGCGATAAAACAACAAAAGAAGATCAACGAAGGGCAAAAAGGTAAATAAATAAAAAATACACCATATTCTTCCTCGCGCTCGCTCGCGCAGCGATAGCAGGTTGATGGCCAGGTTGGGCGATTTTGCATCACATGAACAAACACTGAGATGAGGGTACCGGAAGAAAGCTTGAGTGAAGACGAAGTTGTTGATACCTTTAATTCGATCGAAGGTCGAGAGGAGCAAGAGAACGATCTGCCTCAAAGTTTGGGCTTCAAGTCGGTACCTACGACACATAAGTAAGGTACAGATTGATTGAGTTGAGAGGATCATTGCACGGACCTCCAGAAAGTCGAGGGTGAAGGTATAAATAGGCAAGGTTGGCTACAGAGTCGAGAAGATATTTGCCCGAATTACTTGTTGGGAAAGGCTTGGGTTATCATGATCTAGGAAGGAAACGGTATGGAAAGTAAGGATGGAAAGATGCGGATTCCCCTCCCGATCACAACGAAAGAAAAATCTCAAAAATCGGTGGAGGAGGTAGGGAGAAAGATCAAATCGAAAAATCTGAGAATATAGCAATCCGGTCGGGCTCCTACTCAAGGTAGGAGACGATTGGATGTCGTCCATCCGAGATCCAACGACCACTGTGAAGAGGCACATAAGAAGGAATATCATGACTTGTGACAAAATAAACGAAAATCAAAACCGATTAAACCAAAGTTGGAAAGCATTATTTCCCTATTTTCTCTTTCTTGATTTGAGGGTTCAAACATTATCCAAATTAATCCAAACTTGGCACACAAGTTAATTTAAACATGTAGATTCCGAATTTCCAATTAGATTTTACTTTTGGAAACTTTAGTTGTATTATTTAATATATTCTTTATTTCTCTTTCCTGATGCATTAATGACACATGGATTATCCAAATTAGGTGAAACTTCATCCACAAGTTAACTTAAGTGTGTTGAATATGAATTTGCCTTTAATTACAACTTTTGGTGTCATGGATTACATTTATTTATTAATTACACCTTTTAGGTAATTTCTCTCTCCTAACTTACCATATTATTTTAAGCTTTTCCTAATTAAATGAAAATTGGCATGTAGGCTTATTTTAATGTGTAAATTACGAATTTGGAGTCAATTCTTTATGTTGAGTCTTTCTTACATGGGGTTGTCATCTGGCCCATTAGAGGCCCATTAACATCATTATGCATCCAATTAAGTTATTTATCTTCTTAATATCACCAAACGAATTATGTGGCATATTTAGATTACATTATTCATAAATTAGATTGTTAGGATCATACTAACCTCAACCTTGTTTGGCTAGGACCAAAAGGTCAAACTACTAGGGTAGGGTTCAAGATCTGGTATGTTATAGCACTCCACCCCTTAAAAAGGATTTCGTCCTCGAAATCTACAGATCAAAACATCAACAACTAACTATTCTCCACCCCTTAAAGGGTTCAACCTAACGAGTCAAACTAAACAACTTTTTAGAGCTACCCACATCTCTTAGTTGTGAAAGTTTTAAAGATTTATGTTTCTCATGTATCCAACTATCAAGTCACCATCTAGGGTTGAGCTTTTAGGTCGTTGTGTCTCTAACCTATCAACCCTACATGAACATCCAAAAGTCATAGGGTAGGTCAACTATACCTTTATCCCAATCCTAGTCACAAAACTAGGGTTAGATTCTACTCAACTAGAGTTTCTCTTGATTGTGACTTAGTTCAAGAAACATCGATAAATATGAGAAAATTTTTGTACGTATAGTAGTATAATGAAAATAATTTTGGGAGATAAGAAACATTACGAGGGGAAAACAAATAGTTGGCCAAAATTCAATGTGAAACCAAGTCACAATATTTCCATATGAATATTTCCTCATAACCTAATCTTGACCTCAAACCAGACCTTATTGCACAAAAGATCAGCATTGATCAAATCTAGGGTCAACTTCTCACTTAGAGCTAACTAGCAAAGTCAAGGGTTCTATAGGGAGACAAAATTGAAATAGTCGATTCCGACTACCATGGGCTCTGATACCATGTTGTAAAGAAGTGAAACCACTTCTCTACTAAAAATTTGAAACACAAAACCTCCAATCCAAACACACTCAGATGGTATGATGGAGTGGGTGTAAAATTTTCAAATCTTTATATAATGGTAATCAAAAGACCAAAGTATAGCAGCGGAATAAAAACATGACTATATTCAATTATAAAACAAAGGGTAACAAACTTACTTCACAAGGATCCATGTAGAGGAAATCTAAACCACCTCAAGATTGTCTCCAAGCTTCATCATCACAAACTAACTCCAGGTCAACATGTGAAGCCATCCATGTCCTCCACCTAGGGTTGGAAGTATACCCCAGTAAAAGAGAAACAAAAGGAAACATCAGCAAAGGCTGGTATGTGCATACTAAAAAGCAAATTGAGCAATATATATTGAATAAAGGATATAAAAAAAATAAAGGCTTCCCATGCAAGAGATAAGTACCACCCAAACGGGTATCAAGAGAAAAGAATCATATAACAGGGGATACTTTCCATAAAATAACATATAAAAAGGATTGTGCCATAAATAAATCCACTACCATGGTGGAAAACAAAGCACAAGTAGGGCACACACCCCACAATCAATGTCCTGCATGCATGTGAGATAAACATAGCCCTAGAACAATATAAACACAATTGGCGGCCAAGGCTTCACATCCTTGAAAACCTGATAGAGAATGACTCACCGCCAAACTCCCAAATGTATAAAACGGGTCAAGACACACATCTTGCCCTGGGTACGAGGTTCCTTGCCGTCCCAAAAGAGCAGGAAATATCACATCTGCTATAAACAAAACCAATGTACTTACACTACTCTAGTGCTACTGAATCACATAGCATGTTTAATGTAGAGGCAAGTAGAAAAGTATAGTCAAAATTATCAAGGTTGCCATCACACAATGGACAACACAAACATATAAGAATCCACATCATAGTGGCCATATATCAACAAGTAAAATCCACATCACAGTGGCATATAATATCAAAAGTCCAAATTGCACCAAGGCAACAAGATAAGATTCAAAGAGAATATCCATGATCACAAGATCAATAACAAATAAAAGATACTTCACATGAAGCATGATTTCAAAAGAACAAGACAATGTGTAGGCTAATGTCAATAGGACCAAGAGAAAGAATAAAATAGGATATTTGCTCAACAAGAATAATATGGGATGCAAGCATACCTCAACTTCATATCCAAACGATCTAAAGCCACTTCTAGGTCCAAGCCTAGGCTTCCAAGCACCTATTAGCATATATGTGGAATTAGGGGTAGGTTTCCATTACTTATACAAAACCCTAAAAACCACCTTTTTAGTTATATGTGAATCAAGTTTTCAAACCCATACAAAATTATAGTATATGTTATTAGGAGTCCAAAACATATTTTATTGTATTTTTATGACTTATAGATAATTAGTTATGATTTTTACAAGTTAATTCATTATTAATTAGATCCATTAAAAACACATGTTATTATTCATTATATTTATCCATCAAAACATATACCATTAGATAGGCCTTATGTTTCTTATTCCAACGAGTATTTATTTATATTTTTCTGATGAGCAGATTATTAGTTATGGATTTTATAAAATCAACCAATAGGAAACTTCAGAAAAGCCAACTCAGCAAATCAAGGGTGAGAAACAAAGAGAGAGGGCCGGGCCCAGCCTGACATGGCCCAATGAACGCTGTCCAAGTCAGCGGGTCAAGGCTCAATTGACTTTCTCCAAAGCAAAAGATATTAAGAGGAAAAGACGGAAGCACCCCTGGGCGATAAAACAACAAAAGAAGATCAACGTAGGGAAAAAAGGTAAATAAATAAAAAATACACCATCTTCTTCCTCGCGCTCACTCACGCAGTGATAGAAGGTTGATGGCCAAGTTGGGTGATTTTGCATCACATGAACAAACACTGAGATGAGGGTACCGGAAGAAAGCTTGAGTGACGACGAAGTTATTGATACCTTTAATTCGATTGAAGGTCGAGAGGAGCAAGAGAATGATCTGCCGCAAAGTTTGGGATTCAAGTCGGTACCGACGACACACGAGTAAGGTACAGATTGATTGAGTTGAGAGGATCATTGCACGGACCTCCAGAAAGTCGAGGGTGAAGGTATAAATAGGCAAGGTTGGGTACAGAGTCGAGAAGACAGTTGCCCGAATTGCTTGTTGGGGAAGGCTTGGGGTATCACGATCTAGGAAGGAAATGGTATGGAAAGTAAGGATGGAAAGATGCGGATTCCCCTCCCGATCACAACGCAAGAAAAATCTCAAAAATTGGTGGAGGAGGTAGGGAGAAAGATCAAATCGAAAAATCTGAGAATATAGCAATCCGGCCGGGCTCCTGCTCAAGGTAGGAGACGACTGGATGTCGTCCATCCGAGATCCAACTGCCACTGTGAAGAGGCACATAAGAAGGAATATCGTGACTTGTGACAAAATAAACCAAAATCAAAACTGATTAAACCAAAGTTGGAAAGCATTATTTCCCTATTTTCTCTTTCTTGATTTGAGGGTTCAAACATTATCCAAATTAATCCAAACTTGGCACACAAGTTAAGTTAAACATGTAGATTCTGAATTTCCAATTAGATTTCACTTTTGGAAACTTTAGTTGTATTATTTAATATATTCTTTGTTTCTCTTTCCTGATGCATTAATGACACATGGATTATCCAAATTAGGTGAAACTTCATCCACAAGTTAACTTAAGTGTGTTGAATACGAATTTGCCTTTAATTACAACTTTTGGTGTCATGGAATACATTTATTTATTAATTACACCTTTTAGGTAATTTCTCTCTCCTAACTTACCATATTATTTTAAGGTTGTCCAAATTAAATGAAAATTGACATGTAGGCTTATTTTAATGTGTAAATTACGAATTTGGAGTCAATTCTTTATGTTGAGTCTTTCTTACATGGGTTTGTCATCTGGCCCATTAGAGGCCCATTAACATCATTATGCATCCAATTAAGTTATTTATCTTCTTAATATCACCAAACGAATTATGTGGCATATTTAGATTACATTATTCATACATTAGATTGTTAGGATCATACTAACCTCAACCTTGTTTGGCTAGGACCAAAAGGTCAAACTACTAGGGTAGGGTTCAAGATCTGGTATGTTACAGTCTCATTAGATAATATGAAATATATCAATCTTATTTATATATTATTAATGATATATACATCGATCATTCTCTTTGCAAGTGTTTAAAACTGACCCCACTAAAGGAAAGGCCTTACTAGATGTACATGCTCCCTATACAACAGAAGAATTAAATGATATAAGAGAAGAATAGGAAAAAGCCATAAAAGTAGTGGGGTTTTTAAAATATAATTGGGATGTTGATAGCGAATAATGACTAAAGAATGATATTTTGTAAATGAATTTCTGAATTGTAATATGTGTGAATGTTTCTACATGTGTCTGAATGTTTATACATGTGTGAATGTGAAAATGAATGAAACTGCTGGTTGCTATATGAATGTTTCTACATGTGTGAATGTGAAAATGAATGGAACTGTAGATTGATACATGAATGTTTCTACATGTGTGAAAATCGAATGGAACTATAGGTTGCTAAATGTGTGAAAATTAATGTTGTTAATTTTGCAGGTTTTTAGCCTATTGTTGGCTCATATCAATGGATGTCATAAAACCTGCATTTCATAACTGAACTGCAGGTTTCTCATCCTGCGACCAGCCACAGCAGGCCTGCAGAATAATTAAAAAAAAAACATACAATAGGCGTCGGTTATTTGAAAAACCCGACGACAAATTCTTATAGTGTCAGATAATAGCTAAAATCGACGCCTAATGAGGCCAGACACCAGCACGCCTAATGAGGCCGACATTGATGGTGTCCTAGATTGTGCCCTTTCTGTAGCGTGAAGGTTTATAGCGTTGGTTTTCGTAGTAATAATCGACGCCTATAACCCCCTACTGGCGCATTTTTAGTGGCACGTGAAGGTTTATAGAGTCGGTTTCCGTACTAATAACCGACGCTTATAACCCCCTACTGGCGCATTTTTGGTGGCGCATGAAGGTTTCTGGCATCGGTTTGGAAATCGATGGCTAACAGTTTGCCTTTTCGCAATGCCCACATAGGTGTCACATTGAAACTGACACTAAAGGACTTAAATATCCGACACTAAAGGTCAGTTATGTACTAGTGTCCACACTCCTAGTGGCTACATAGACAAAGGTGAATTAACCTGGGCATCCATCCTTACAATGGCATATAGTTTCACACAAGAAGTATATATGTAAAAGTAGTAACAACAAGAGATAACAAAATACTTAAACTTGGAGATAAGATATATTTACCCATTTGTATATCAAGATAACCCATTAGTGTTTTGTTTTAGATCTTAGAGTGAATGCATTAGATCTTCATTTGGTAACTATAAATTTGATAAATAAAATATATCAATGAGAGTGCATTGAGTACACTATGAAAAACATTTAACCACAATTTAAGTGTAATATATAAGTTTCTTGTCTAGAAACATCATAATAATAAAGAAGTAGAAATAAGGCGAGAATAATTAATGACATTATTTTACAAAGCATGTTTAAGTGTGTTTCCATAATTCTTAACAACACATTATGGCCATTGACCAGCTTGCTATTGGAAGGTTTCATAAGGGTGCTCAAGATTAGCTAACCCTTTTATACGTGAGACCTCAAGACCAAAGTCACTGAGCTAACCCTATTTTCAACATGCCTTGTTCCCTAACCCCAAGAATATAGGAAGGTACACAAGGTTTGGAAGATTGACAAGTCCAATTATGTGTGAGGTTTGTTCAACATATATCAAGCAAAATGAGTGTACTAATCATAACAAACAAGTACTCCAACAAGTAATTAACTAGCCAAGCATTCATTCAAGCATACATACAAACAATCCAAACACAATAGGGTCAAGAGATTAAGTGTACCTTGTGAGTAGAGTACAAGATACGATAAGATCTATAGAGATGGTACATACAAAAGGAACCTAAGATATAAAAGATATAACATGGGGTCTTACATCAATAGGGCATTGATAATTTAAACATCATATGAGTCATGGGGATGTTTCCCTAGATCTGGATTTCACTTAGTTCAAACATAGTTTCTAAAGTTCCAAACATGCATATGTCGATTCAACATAGTATAAGTATCAACATTAAGGCTTAGGTCTTTGCAAACCATCCAGATTAGATTAGATATAAAAGTGAGATCATTTCTAATTTGGAGTTAGGGAAACATGATATTCATGTTTCCACCAAGGTTAAATCATATAAGATCAAGACTAGTCATACTAGATCAATTCCATGTAATAAGGTCCCATTTCCAAAAGTCAGATGATCAGCAAAGAGCATATCACAGATCAAGTTGGCATTTTAGTGCAACATGTATGATAATTTCACTAATTTGAACAAGACAGAGCATGGAATTAGCATAACAATACCATTTCATCATGTGGATACAACTAGGTCAACTTAGTCATTTTAATGCACAAACTAGGCACTTGAGGCTTTAAGAAACAAACATAGTGAAAGGCATGAAATCTCAAACAAAAAATTCAAAAATCATCATAGCATTTACTGATTTCAAGATTGAAATATTGGGTGATGAAAAATTAATCCATACTCCCAAACTTTATGAAGTTATATCATGTATGCCCATAAATTGACCATTTTTAGGTCCAAGGTAGTCATAAAAGGTTAAGATGATAATTAGGGTTCATCTAAATGTTTGGAGAAGCAAATCATATTAAAAGTGAACTAAAGTTATTAATTTGGTGAGGCAAAGTAACTAAAGATCATAAATATGCAAGGTAAAGCATGATTGGGCATCATCAACATCAAAATAATCATAAAGGAATCATTTTTAACATTTCATGAGAGATACAAACAAAATTAATAGTATATGATAGTGTTATTGCAAAGATGGCATTTTTCTGATTGAAATGGTATATAAGATCATATGGTTTCAATAGGGGATCAAAAAGATATGGGGATTTGAAGATTAAACATGCCAATTAGGTTTTGAGGGAGAGTTACCCTTGATGGACCAAGAAAAAGTGGACTACAGGTCAGACCATGAAGGAGGGCATGTGGTAGCTCATGCCTGTGGGTCTTCCATGAGTGATATGCAGTGGCTACAAGCATCCTGACTTGTCACAAGGCAACGGGAGGCATTCCCACACAATGAATGGTGACAGTGAGTGACCGGAGAGGCCTTGCGTGGGCCACAACAGTCAAGTGGCAACAGTTCCGCATGAGCAAGGATGCACGGGCCTGAATCAACCATGACATCTCATGGTTTTCCAGGCAATGCGTGCATCGTGGATAGAGGAAGAAGTCATGAGAAAGACAAGGAGAGTATGGAGCACGGCTATGAGCCCATAGGTGTGTTGGCGCATCATTGTTGGCTTCTGGGGTGACCACATGATAGAGATAGAGAGAGAGAAAGACGTGAGAGATAGAGTGAGAGAGTGTGATGGAGCAAGTAGACCTGGGCCTAAATTGTAACATCCCTGACCTGGGTTATGAATTAAACCTAGATGTTTTGCCTAATAAGGCTGATTAGATTCTTAATATTACCTTGGGAAAAGTAATTAGGGCTCATGAGGAACTTATGTTTCAATTTTGGTCCTGTTTGGACAATGTTGAAGCAATGTTTGCTTATTTTGGACTAAAGTGCAAATTGCCCAAATTGGAGGGGTTAAATTGCAAATGTTGCATGATAAGATGTTCCTCTGATGTTGTGACATCATAAGAATGAATATGATGTAGTGGTAAGGTTTCTACAAGTCTGGACACCAAGATAGAGTTTGTTGGACAATGTTGTGCATTAAAACCCAGTTTTGGTGTAAAGTGCAATTTACCCAAAACCTAGGGTTCAATATGCAAATTACCACTTCAATAAGGTCCCTAATGTTTCTTGGCATCATTTATAGCAAAGAAAATGAGAGTTACTCCTCATTTGAACTAAGTTGGAGGAGAGAGAATCTTGACATTAAAATTATCAAGAATAATGCCTAATTGAAACCCTAATTCGATTTAGGGCAAAAATGAATAAAAATAATTGAAGGGATTTCAAACAAAATGTTTTGGGTTGATTTTGAATAAGGATGGACGTTCCTTTAACAAGATAAGGAACGAAAATATCCTAAGTAGGTGAAATTCCACTCACCTTATTATAAAGAAAAGTAATTCCACTCACATATGGGATATTAATATAATAAGCATTAAGGTGCTTAATTTGCTTTTCTTTAAATTGAGGATAATGAAGGGGAATTAAAGGCAGAGGAAGGTGCCTCGAATCTATGGAGTTGAGGGGGAAGAGGCGGCCAAGTTATTTTTGGAATTTAATGCATTTAATAATGCATTTTCTCTCTCATCAATTTCCTTATAAAAGTGCCTTTTTCAAGCCAAATGAAAGGCTATTTCGGATTTTCTTCTTTCCTTTGCTTGCAAAACCGACCAAGGATCTAGAGAGGAGCATGAGGACGACTCCCTACCTGTTGTTAAGCTCTTGACCTTCGTTCTCCTTGATTTCATGGAGGAAATCGAAAATAAATTATGAATTCCTTCTTATTTCGATCTCCTCTTCAACCCTAGCCAACTTTTGCAATCAAAAGCTTGAGGACGAGCCTAGGGGGAGTTGCTAGAGCTTCATCCACCATTTATGGCGTGATCTTGGAGCTTTGGAGCTCAATTGGAGGCGGTTTTTATAACTTAAACCCTCAAACATTGCTATTGCATCAATCTTCTATGCTTTGTAGATTGATTTCTTCAATTTTATACACTTTTGTTTCTTTGCTGCAATTTCCATCAACAACGGTTGCTGTTATTGGTTGTACGAAGGAAGATGATGATTACATCATCATAAGCAAGCATCTCACCAAATATCTTGGGAGAAAACGATCTCAAGGGTTGGGACCAAACGGGTTCACCAAAACCGTTTGGTGACCAAACGGGTTGCAAACCGTTTGGTGGAAAATGGGTTCAAACCCATTTGAAGGAGTTTACCAAGCGTTGACCGTTTGGTAAACTCGTTCCTAATTATGTAGGCTAATGACCCTCCAAATTTTAGGGGTTAACTCAAAAGGAATCATATGTTCAAGGCCAATCAATTAGACAAATCGAATTGAATTAAGTGCTGATTTTCAACCTGAATAACTTGACATGCTTGGGCAAACGGGTTCAAGACCATTTGAGATGGTTGACCAAGCGTTGACCGTTTGGGATTCCTGTTCATAATGATGTTGGTTAATGACCTTCCAAATTTGAGGGGTTAACTCCAAATGAATCATAGGTTGAAGGCTAATCAATTAGGAAAACCTAATTGGATTAAGTGCTGATTTTCAACCTGATTAACTTGACCTTCTTGGGAAAACGGGTTCAAGACCGTTTGAGTGCATTGACCAAGCATTGACCGTTTAGGATTATTGATCCTAATTATGTTGTCTAATGACTCACCAAATTTTATGGGTTAACTCCCAAGGAATCGTGAGTTGAAGGCTATTCAATTAGGCAAACCCTAATTGAAAACAGTGCTGAAATTCCAATGAGTTAATTAGAGATTTTGGGTTGATTAGCCCAAACGGGTTCAAACCCGTTTGGGGATCATCCAAACGGGTTCAAGACCATTTGGGGATCACCCCAAGACCATTTGGAGGTCGGGGGTCAAGTATAGTTTACCAATTGAAGGTCCAATGGTAATAATCATATTGCAATGTAGTGTTGATTTGTTGATCAACTTGATAGACCAATCCATGATGATTTTTCACTAGAATCCAAAGGTTGGATGGGCCAAACGGTCTCAAGACCGTTTGGAGCTCATCCAAACGGTCGCAAGACCGTTTGGTGGTCACCCAAGACCGTTTGGAGGTCTAGGGTTGAGTATGGTTAGGTCTTTGAAGGTCTAAAGGTACTAAGCTGATATACAATGCAATGTTGATTTGGTGATCAATCCAATGAACCAAACCCCAATTGGATTGCTTAGATTTGAGTGATATGATGGGAAAACGGTCTCACGACCGTTTGGAGGTCATCCAAACGACCTCAAGACCGTTTGGGGTCAGGTCATACCGAATTTGGATGATGGTTCAATGGTTTCAAAGTAACTAGTCTTACATTGATTAGTGTTGTTGAATCATCGATTCCAAACCTTAATTCAATTGAATCAAACACTAATTGATGATCAATTGAGGGTCAATTGAGGGTCAAATCAGTTGAAGGTTGACCTATTAAATTCAATTGAAGTATGAGGGTAGGTCCAATTGATGATTGGTTCCATAAATCCAATGATTGAAGGAATCAACATTTGAAATCCTAATTCAATTGGATGCTTTATGTAATGGAGGTCCAATGTGATTGAATCCCTTGAGAATTAAGATGATGAATGATCCATTGACCCAATGATGATTAGTAATGATAAACAAATAAGGTACAAAGGTTGAAACCCTAACAGTACCTAAGGGACTAGTACCAATTAAGGAATGAATCCCTAATTGCTTATTGGACCAATGACTTGATACACTATGTTAATCATAGTTGTATGTACTTGATTGAAGGGTTGATATGACCTAATCAAGCTGAGATGATGATAGCATGAATTCATACATGAATATGATTCATGTGGTGATTAAGGGTATGATCCTTAAGTAGAGAGATCATGAAACCCTAATCATGAACATAAACCCTAATCGACAGGGTTATTGAGTTGAAACCCTAGTGGAGGGTGTATCCTTGTGAACCCTAGTTGAGGGTGTATCCTTGTGAAACCCTAGTTGAGGGTGTATCCTTATAAACCCTGGTTGAGGGTGTGTCCTTGTGAAACCCTAGTTGAGGGTGTATCATTGCGATTGTTTATAGGCAACTTTATAATAAAGTTATGGCTTAAACTAAGATAAGTCCATATCATGTGAGATAGCTGGACAATTCTACTGTGTGGCCTATGCATTATATGCTAAGGGTGAGTATTCTGTGATGGAATGTATTAAGAGGGGAAATACCTTAATACGAGATAAAGTTGGTTAACTCAAGAGGGTCTGAATTAATGAGAAATGGGGAACCCTAACCCTAATTTGGGGAAAAGGGAATGATAAGCCGTGTTTGATAGTGAACCCTAATTCCTGGTTAAGGAATGATGGTGTTACTATTGTATCACATGATGTGATGAATATATTGTATGACTGTTATCATGCCTAATAACCATGCAGGTATGATGAGATGATGAATATAGCCAAGTTTGGGCTGTGACATTTATATAATAAATGTTGATTGGCTTTTGTGCGTTGATGTTGTTGTTGCTTTATAAAAGTAACAATGTGTATGGATTTTATGAACCATGTGAATAAGTTGTTGCCTAGTGAGAGGTGACAAGATGTGAATGGCCTTGTGAGCCATGTGAATAAGTTGTTGCCTAGTGAGAGGTGACAAGATGTGAATGGCCTTGTGAGCCATGTGAATAAGTTGTTGCCTAGTGAGAGGTGACAAGATGTGAATGTCCTTGTGAGCCATGTGAATAAGTTGTTGCCTAGTGAGAGGTGACAAGATGTGAATGGCCTTGTGAGCCATGTGAATAAGTTGTTGCCTAGTGAGAGGTGACAAGATGTGAAGGGCCTTGTGAGCCATGTGAATAAGTTGTTGCCTAGTGAGAGGTGACAAGATGTGAATGGCCTTGTGAGCCATGTGAATAAGTTGTTGCCTAGTGAGAGGTGACAAGATGTGAAGGGCCTTGTGAGCCATGTGAATAAGTTGTTGCCTAGTGAGAGGTGATAAGATGTGAATGGCCTTGTGAGCCATGTGAATAAGTTGTTGCCTAGTGAGAGGTGACAAGATATGAATGGCCTTGTGAGCCATGTGTGATGCTTGGGTAACAAGTATCATGTTTATTTGTAACATTTGTGTTAGTAAGTTATGCTAGAGAACTTGGCTGATGTTACATTCCTATTATATATCTATAGTTCATTGATGATTATTCATATTTGTTGTATTCATTACAAGTAGATGGATGAACTATGATTCTACCATGGGTAGATGCAATGCTCTTATTGGAAATGGAGAATTTCTTATTCTGTCTATGAAGAATAATTCTGCCTAATAATGTAAAAGTAACCCCTGCTCAGTTTAATTTCATAATCTGCTATTATAATGTTTCTAGAGGAGAGTTATATCTCTCGCTGGGGCAATTTTTATAATTGTCTCACCCCCGTGGGAACCACATTTTTAGGTGGATGCGGACGAGAAGACAGAAAACCTTCAGTAGGTGAAGGATAGCAACAACAACAACAGAGACAGCAGTGAGATCTCAGGTGGAGATATTGTCTATAGATAGTAGTCCTATGTGTCGTCTCTGTACTCTCAGGTCCTCGGAGTAGTAGTTAATGATTTAAAGATTTTGGTATAGATAGTAGTCCTATGTGTCGTCTCTGTACTCTCAGGTCCTCGGAGTAGTAGTTAATGATTTCAAGATTTTGGCTCAATGCCTCGAGATTTTGAACTGTCTGTGTTTAGCTTGACCGGACAGTTAATACTTGTAATTCTCTAAAGGAGATGATACAGAATATGTACCTGTGAACAAGAATGTAATTGTGTTACTTTTGTTCTATGTGAGAAAGTTTTTAGTTGATGTATCTTTTGATAAAAAGGTTTTAATTTTTAGTGATTTTTGGTAATCCGCTGCTTAATGAACGCTTCCGCATTAGTTAATATTGTTTATGCGAGACGGTCATCACAATTTAGTGGTATCAGAGCTCTAGGTTCGCTGAGTCTACAGAGACATAGGACTAAGTTGTTGAGTCTGTGTTAGTGTCCTCCAGTATACCCTATAATGATTTCTGCTTGTGTAGAAAAAGGGTAAAGTTTAAAATGACTGGAGAACACAAGAAACACATTGCTGAGGGTAATGTTGCTGCACCAAGAAGAGGTGCAAGGGATCAGACGAGAATAGTATGAGTGCCTGAGAATCCCCATTAAGACCTGATCAGGATAGAGAATACTATGATCATGCTTTTGTTGGGCAGATTAGGGCAACATTAATGCATATAGGGGACTGGATACTAGCTTTACAATCTAGGTTATCAGTCCTTAATACAGAAAGTTTGAGCTTTAAAAGAGTTCCTAAATGACTTAGTCATGTTGGAACAAGGGAAAATCATGTGTGTATAATGGTATGAAAAGTGAGGAATATGATAGTAAATAAAGTACATACTACCTAATCTCAATACTTATATACCCTGGCCAGGTATATGGTTATTGAAGATAAGGCAAGTATGGAACTCATTATATTGACATCTTTTTGATTGCCCTGATCAAGCAGTCATTCTGATACAATCAAATGAGTATCATGAAATAAGAAATATGGAATCAATAAAGGAAGATACTTTGTGCAATTACAATAAAGGAAGATGCTTTGTGCAATTCCAACCCTAAACAAAAGAAGGAAAGCTATGTGACATCCCCAACAACAAACTTAGTGAACATGCTATGTGGATATTCTCAACAAACTTAGTGAACATGCTATGTGGATATTCTCAACAAACATAGTGAACATGCTATGTGGATATTCTCAACAAACTTAGTGAACATGCTATGTGGATATTCTCAACAAACTTAGTGAACATGCTATGTGGATATTCTCAACAAACTTAGTGAACATGCTATGTGGATATTCTCAACAAACTTAGTGAACATGCTATGCGGATATTCTCAACAAACTTAGTGAACATGCTATGTGGATATTCTCAACAAACTTAGTGAACATGCTATGTGGATATTCTCAACAAACTTAGTGAACTTGCTCCGTGAATACTTAGTGAACTTGCTCCGTGAATACTTAGTGAACTTACTCCGTGAATACTTAGTGAACTTTCTCTGTGAATACTTAGTGAACTTGCTCCGTGAATACTTAGTGAACTTGCTCCGTGAATACTTAGTGAACTTGCTCCATGAATACTTAGTGAACTTACTCCGTGAATACTTAGTGAACTTGCTCTGTGAATACTTAGTGAACTTGCTCCGTGAATACTTAGTGAACTTGCTCCGTGAATACTTAGTGAACTTGCTCCGTGAATACTTAGTGAACTTGCTCCGTGAATACTTAGTGAACTTGCTCCGTGAATACTTAGTGAACTTTCTCTGTGAATACTTAGTGAACTTTCTCTGTGAATACTTAGTGAACTTGCTCTGTGAATACTTAGTGAACTTGCTCCGTGAATACTTAGCGAACTTGCTCTGTGAATACTTAGTGAACTTGCTCCGTGAATACATAGTGAACTTGCTCCGTGAATACTTAGTGAACTTGCTCCATGAATACTTAGTGAACTTTCTCTGTGAATACTTAGTGAACTTGCTCCGTGAATACTTAGTGAACTTGCTCCGTGAATACTTAGTGAACTTTCTCCGTGAATACTTAGTGAATTTTCTCCGTGAATACTTAGTGAACTTTCTCTGTGAATACTTAGTGAACTTGTTCCGTGAATACTTAGTGAACTTGCTCCGTGAATACCTAGTGAACTTGCTCTGTGAATACTTAATGAACTTGCTCCATGGATACTTAGTGAACTTACTCAGTGGATTGTCGAATGAATTATCTCTATTAGATATATATGTTTCTCTTTTAGTAAATATTCCTGGGTGATGATAGAAGTATGCTCTTTTATTCTTCTTCTTTTCAATGATATGAACATCATATGTTAGGGGTTTATGCCTTGCATAAACAATAAACATTGATGAGGTTGAATTAATGAAAGGAGCTTTGTATGGAATCATAGAGTTCATGATATATCCATGATATTAAGATGATATGTGGAGACTTGAGGGCATGATTAATGAATAATCTGTCCCTCCTTTTCCTGGGATTTCGAGGATGAAATCCTTATTAGGGGTTTATAATTTGTAACATCCCTGACCTGGGTTATGAATTAAACCTAGATGTTTTGCCTAATAAGGCTGATTAGATTCTTAATATTACCTTGGGAAAAGTAATTAGGGCTCATGAGGAACTTATGTTTCAATTTTGGTCCTGTTTGGACAATGTTGAAGCAATGTTTGCTTATTTTGGACTAAAGTGCAAATTGCCCAAATTGGAGGGGTTAAATTGAAAATGTTGCATGATAAGATGTTCCTCTGATGTTGTGACATCATAAGAATGAATATGATGTATTGGTAAGGTTTCTACAAGTCTGGACACCAAGATAGAGCTTGTTGGACAATGTTGTGCATTAAAACCCAGTTTTGGTGTAAAGTGCAATTTACCCAAAACCTAGGGTTCAATATGCAAATTACCACTTCAATAAGGTCCCTAATGTTTCTTGGCATCATTTATAGCAAAGAAAATGAGAGGTACTCCTCATTTGAACTAAGTTGGAGGAGAGAGAAGCTTGACATTAAAATAATCAAGAATAATGCCTAATTGAAACCCTAATTCGATTTAGGGCAAAAATGAATAAAAATAATTGAAGGGCTTTCAACCAAAATGTTTTGGGTTGATTTTGAATAAGTATGGACGTTCCTTTGACAAGATAAGGAACGAAAATATCCTAGTGAAATTCCACTCACCTTATTATAAAGAAAAGTAATTCCACTCACATATGGGATATTAATATAATAAGCATTAAGGTGCTTAATTTGCTTTTCTTTAAATTGAGGATAATGAAGGGGAATTAAAGGCAAAGGAAGGTGCCTCGTATCTATGGAGTTGAGGGGGAAGAGGTGGCCAATTTATTTTTGGAATTTAATGCATTTTAATAATGCATTTTCTCTCTCATCAATTTCCTTATAAAAGTGCCTTTTTCAAGCCAAATGAAAGGCTATTTCGGATTTTCTTCTTTCCTTTGCTTGCAAAACCGACCAAGGAGTTAGAGAGGAGCAGCAGGACGACTCCCTGCCTGTTGGTAAGCTCTTGACCTTCGTTCTCCTTGATTTCATGGAGGAAATCGAAAATAAATTATGGATTCCTTCTTATTTCGATCTCCTCTTCAACCCTAGCCAACTTTTGCAATCAAAAGCTTGAGGACGAGCCTAGGGGGAATTTCTAGAGATTCATCCACCATTGATGGCGTGATCTTGGAGCTTTGGATCTCAATTGGAGGCGGGTTTTATAACTTAAACCCTCAAACATTGCTATTGCATCAATCTTCTATGCTTTGTTGATTGATTTCTTCAATTTTATACACTTTTGTTTCTTTGCTGCAATTTCCATCAAGAACGGTTGCTGTTCTTGGTTGTACATAGGAAGATGATGATGAAATCATCATAAGCAAGCACCTCACCAAATATCTTGGTAGAAAACGATCTCAAGGGTTGGGACCAAACGGGTTCACCAAAACCGTTTGGTGACCAAACGGGTTGCAAACCGTTTGGTGGCAAACGGGTTCAAACCCGTTTGAAGGAGTTGACCAAGCGTTGACCGTTTGAGAATCTCGTTCCTAATTATGTAGTATAATGACCCTCCAAATTTGAGGGGTTAACTCAAAAGGAATCATAGGTTGAAGGCCAATCAATTAGACAAATCGAATTGAATTAAGTGCTGATTTTCAACCTGAATAACTTGACCTACTTGGGCAAACGGGTTCAATACCGTTTGAGATGGTTGACCAAGCGTTGACCGTTTGGTATTACTGTTCATAATGATGTTGGTTAATGACCCTCCAAATTGGAGGGGTTAACTCCAAAGGAATCATAGGTTGAAGGCTAATCAATTAGGAAAACCTAATTGGATTAAGTGCTGATTTTCAACCTGATTAACTTGACCTGCTTGGGAAAACGGGTTCAAGACCGTTTGAGTGCGTTGACCAAGCATTGACCGTTTGGGATTATTGATCCTAATTATGTTGGATAATGACTTACCAAATTTGATGGGTTAAATCCCAAGGAATCGTGAGTTGAAGGCTATTCAATTAGGCAAACCCTAATTGAAAACAGTGCTGAAATTCCAATGAGTTAATTAGAGATTTTGGGTTGATTAGCCCAAACGGGTTCAAACCCGTTTGGGGATCATCCAAACGGGTTCAAGACCATTTGGGGATCACCCCAAGACCGTTTGGAGGTCGGGGGTCAAGTATAGTTGACCAATTGAAGGTCCAATGGTAATAATCATATTGCAATGTAGTGCTGATTTGTTGATCAACTTGATAGACCAATCCATGATGATTTTTCACTAGAATCCAAAGGTTGGATGGGACAAACGGTCTCAAGACCATTTGGAGCTCATCCAAACGGTCGCAAGACCGTTTGGTGGTCACCCAAGACCGTTTGGAGGTCTAGGGTTGAGTATGGTTAGGTGTTTGAAGGTCTAAAGGTACTAAGCTGATATACAATGCAATGTTGATTTGGTGATCAATCCAATGAACCAAACCCCAATTGGATTGCTTAGATTTGAGTGATATGATGGGAAAACGGTCTCACGACCGTTTGGAGGTCATCCAAACGACCTCAAGACCGTTTGGGGTCAGGTCACACCCAATTTGGATGATGGTTCAATGGTTTCAAAGTAACTAGTCTTACATTGATTAGTGTTGTTGAATCATCGATTCCAAACCTTAATTCAATTGAATCAAACACTAATTGATGATCAATTGAGGGTCAATTGAGTGTCAAATCAGTTGAAGGTTGACCTATTAAATTCAATTGAAGTATGAGGGTAGGTCCAATTGATGATTGGTTCCATAAATCCAATGATTGAAGGAATCAACATTTGAAATCCTAATTCAATTGGATGCTTTATGTAATGGAGGTCCAATGTGATTGAATCCCTTGAGAATTAAGATGATGAATGATCCATTGACCCAATGATGATTAGTAATGATAAACAAAGAAGGTACAAAGGTTGAAACCCTAACAGTACCTAAGGGACTAGTACCAATGAAGGAATGAATCCCTAATTGCTTATTGGACCAATGACTTGATACACTATGTTAATCATAGTTGTATGTACTTGATTGAAGGGTTGATATGACCTAATCAATCTGAGATGATGATAGCATGAATTCATACATGAATATGATTCATGTGGTGATTAAGGGTATGATCCTTAAGTAGAGAGATCATGAAACCCTAATCATGAACATAAACCCTAATCGACAGGGTTATTGAGTTGAAACCCTAGTGGAGGGTGTATCCTTGTGAACCCTAGTTGAGGGTGTATCCTTGTGAAACCTTAGTTGAGGGTGTATCCTTATAAACCCTGGTTGAGGGTGTGTCCTTGTGAAACCCTAGTTGAGGGTGTATCATTGCGATTGTTTATAGGCAACTTTATAATAAAGTTATGCCTTAAACTAAGATAAGTCCATATCATGTGAGATAGCTGGACAATTCTACTGTGTGGCCTATGCATTATATGCTAAGGGTGAGTATTCTGTGATGGAATGTATTAAGAGGGGAAATACCTTAATACGAGATAAAGTTGGTTAACTCAAGAGGGTCTGAATTAATGAGAAATGGGGAACCCTAACCCTAATTTGGGGAAAAGGGAATGATAAGCCCTGTTTGATAGTGAACCCTAATTCCTGGTTAAGGAATGATGGTGTTACTATTGTATCACATGATGTGATGAATATCTTGTATGACTGTTATCATGCCTAATAACCATGCATGTATGATGAGATGATGAATATAGCCAAGTTTGGGCTGTGACATTTATATAATAAATGTTGATTGGCTTTTGTGCGTTGATGTTGTTGTTGCTTTATAAAAGTAACAATGTGTATGGATTTTATGAACCATGTGAATAAGTTGTTGCCTAGTGAGAGGTGACAAGATGTGAATGGCCTTGTGAGCCATGTGAATAAGTTGTTGCCTAGTGAGAGGTGACAAGATGTGAATGGCCTTGTGAGCCATGTGAATAAGTTGTTGCCTAGTGAGAGGTGACAAGATGTGAATGGTCTTGTGAGCCATGTGAATAAGTTGTTTCCTAGTGAGAGGTGACAAGATGTGAAGGGCCTTGTGAGCCATGTGAATAAGTTGTTTCCTAGTGAGAGGTGACAAGATGTGAATGGCCTTGTGAACCATGTGAATAAGTTGTTGCCTAGTGAGAGGTGACAAGATGTGAAGGGCCTTGTGAGCCATGTGAATAAGTTGTTGCCTAGTGAGAGGTGACAAGATGTGAATGGCCTTGTGAGCCATGTGAATAAGTTGTTTCCTAGTGAGAGGTGACAAGATATGAATGGCCTTGTGAGCTATGTGTGATTCTTGGGTAACAAGTATCATGTTTATTTGTAACATTTGTGTTAGTAAGTTATGCTAGAGAACTTGGCTGATGTTACATTCCTGTTATATATCTATAGTTCATTGATGATTATTCATATCTGTTGTATTCATTAGAAGTAGATGGATGAACTATGATTCTACCATGGGTAGATGCAATACTCTTATTGGAAATGGAGAATTTCTTATTCTGTCTATGAAGAATAATTCTGCCTAATAATGTAAAAGTAACCCCTGCTCAGTTTAATTTCATAATCTGCTATTATAATGTTTCTGGCGGAGAATTATATCTCTCGCTGGGGAAATTTTTATAATTGTCTCACCCCCGTGGGAACCACATTTTTAGGTGGATGCGGACAAGAAGGCAGAAAACCTTAAGTAGGTGAAGGATAGCAACAACAACAGCAGAGACAGCAGTGAGATCTCAGGTGGAGATATTGTCTGTCAAGTCATATAGATAGTAGTCCTATGTGTCGTCTCTATACTCTCAGGTCCTCGGAGTAGTAGTTAATGATTTCGAGATTTTGGCTCAATGCCTCGAGATTTTGAACTGTCTGTGTTTAGCTTGACAGGACAGTTAATGCTTGTAATTCTCTAAAGGAGATGATACAGAATATGTACCTGTGAACAAGAATGTAATTGTGTTACTTTTGTTCTATGTGAGAAAGTTTTTACTTGATGTATCTTTTGATAAAAAGGTTTTAATTTTTAGTGATTTTTGGTAATCCGCTGCTTAATGAACGCTTCCGCATTAGTTAATATTGTTTACGCGAGACGGTCATCACATAAATAGTCGAAATGATGTTTCCTGTATCTCCCTCTTCCTCAACCTTCAGGGTTTGCAAATTCTAGTGTGGGTGAGAGAGGCTGATAGAGGGGAAAAGAGAGGGGGAAATGCAAGGGAAATGCCTTGGGAAGAAATAGGGAGGGCTGGTGGAGAGGATAGGTGATTATATAGGTGGTTGGGGTGAGTAGAATCTAGTGTTCATGGCAGGCTAATGGCTCCAAATGGTGGGGGGGACTAGCAAAAGTAACACCCTCCCCACACCTACCCTATCTTCCTTGCATCCCATTGGAGTCAGGTGCGGGTCAAGGGAGGAAAAGACATTCCCAAGGGAGTAGGGGTTTGGAGAAAAGGAGAGAGGGGAGTAGGTGTTGGGAGAAGCAAAGTTGTTGCACTCAGCAGTAGCTGACGCAAGGTGGGGGATGGTCTCACGATAGTTGGGTGGGGGCGTGATCCTCAGTTGCTGGATCCAAGGGTCAGATCCGTAGCTCAAGTAAAACCCAGCTTGGTATTGGTCCAAAATATTGTAACCGAATTGCCAAGGAAAGGAGGGGAGCAAATGGTCGTGTGCCCAAATTGGGCCCCAAAAGGTTGGCCCAAGAAGCAACTAGAAGAAAAGAACATAAATTAGGTTTTAAAAACAAGGATCTTCAACCATGCATATCCCTTTCATCAGAGATCCAAATTGGATGAAATTTGATGTGTTGGAAACATCAGAGAGAGCTCTACATCATGAGCACAAGAATTGGGTACAATAGTTCATAATGATATGATAAAAATTCAAGGGAAAAGTAATGATGTGTGATATTAATGTAAACTTTATTTTTTGTCAACTTGAGTATCACCAAGGTGATATATGCACACTAGGTGGGCCAAAAGTGCATCAAAATGCATAAAACATGATCTTGATGGTGAGAACAAGTGCAAGGTCAAAACTAGAAGTCATATTCAAAGTGTGAAGTTCTAGGTTATCAAATCCTCCCCATCGTAAACAAAATTTTGTCCCCAAAAATAATTCAATCCATTGAGAAAGATGGGGATTCCATACTACATATCATAATCAACTTGATAGACCTTCAACATTAAGATGCTTTAAAATTAAGAAATTGAGCGTCATGGTCAAGCTAAAGTCACATTGATCATCACATTGGGAAAATATTACATAAATCACAAATTTGGAGAGATTATTGTATAGATTGTGAATTTGGAGAGATCACATTTTAGGTCAATCGAATAGAGTTCAAGAGTAAGGCATGAATTTTATTCCCAAAATTTAGGGTACTAGCTTCTACATTGTCCTAGGTGGGGTCCATGATTAAGATTTCATAAATCAACAATTCAAGGCCATCATATTTCAATATCATGATTTTGTGCTCAAAATTAATGGTAGGTCCCACCTGAGTCCACATGGAGCTCACCCCTTAGTCCAAAATAAAGGGAATCATCATAATCATCATTTCAAAATTTCATGATTTGGGACACATGAAAGTTATCAGTCATATATTGAGGATGATCTCAATGATCCAAAATAGCATGACCATAGGATTTGAATCAATGTCATTAATCATGAGTCAATATTTCATTTGGAAATATCGAGAGTCTAGTTTGGACATTATAGCCATAGGTACAAACCTTCTGAAGCTAGGGTTTTGATTCCTATTTATACCTCAGGGGTGATCATTCATCTATATACAACAATTGAGCAAAATTTCATAGTACTAACATCAATTTCACTATCATGGTATTCAAGGTTGATGAATGATCTAGACCTAGGTCTTTTTAGGAATTTAACCATATGCTATAGTCAACACCATCATATACTAAGATTGTCATCAAATATTGATTAAGATCAATATCGTCATGGATTTGACCTATTGGAGTCTTACGTCAAGAAATCATAATAGTATGAAATGGGTTACTTTTCCAATCTCTAAGTAAATCAACAAGATAACAATTTAGAGGCATACACAATAGAGATGTGACCTAGGTTAGGGGAGTCCTGAGTCAACTACCACCCTAATCTAGCATACTAGTCCATATTAATCATGAGTCATAAAGCACATACAAGTAGGGTGAGTATCAATTATCAAATTGTATTTCATAAGATCACAAGTCAAACATCAGGATCATTAACAGGGCAACCATATTTCAAAATTTTGTTATTTCAAGGTCATAATTACATTCCCTACCTTCTTGGTCAAGGTAAGGGTAGATTTTGGAAATTGAGAAGTCAAATTGAGAATTCAAGAGTTTGAGCATAATAGTGCATGATTCATATCTAGGTTCATCATATCATTCAAATTGAGCCTATAAAGAGGAATAATGATCAATAGGGGATTTTCCTCTTTATACAAATCTTCACATCTTAATCTAGGGGTCCAAAGACATGGTCATATCAGGGTATGTGGCATGATACATATCAATATGGTGAGTTTTTTTTAGGCATGTTTGAGGTTTGATAAAAATAGGGACATCATAGGTTTAATCAATAGGGACCTCATCAAACATGAGGTATAGAACACGAGTTCCACATTATTTCTCCATATCAAGAATTTACCTCAAACATATAAAGAACTTATATCCAATTAGTAACATTGAGTTTGCATGAAATTTATATATGCATACATAACTTTCACGAGTACTTTCATACATCAAATAGGGTTTTCAATTTAAAATCAAATCATGGCATTATCATCTTGATTAACTTCAATGATTTCAAATGAATTTCAGTTTTCCCATGCATAAGCTACCCAAAATTGAGGATTCATGTGATTAATAGTTACGAGAGAATAATCACATGAGGAGACATGAAAGATAACTAATCATCATCTACTTGGGTGTCTGAGGTGGTCCTTAAAGAAGGGATGAGATGCTAGAAGACTCTAAATTTTAAGGAAAGGATTTTGTCATCCCTAGGTTCTTAAGATATGTTATGCCTTAAACACATATAGAGGCATGTATTATGGCTCTGAAACCATACGTCCCAGAACTATTTGTTACCCTAAGTCCAAACTCCTAATGTCTACATAGCCAAAGGTGAGTCAATTTGAGCGTCCGTCCCTAGAATGGCACATAGTTTCACATATATATGTAAAAATAGTAACAACAAAAGATAACAAGATACATAACATTGAGATAAGAGATATTTACCCATTTTTATATCAAGATAACCCTTTGGTGTTTTATTTTAGAGCTTAGAGTCTTGAGTGCAGCAGGTCTTCATTTGGCAACTACAAATTTGATAAACAAAACATATCAATGCGAGTGCATTGAGTACACTATGAAAAACATGTAACCACAATTTAAGAGTAATATAAAAGTTTCTTGTCTAGAAACACCATAATAAGTAAGAAGTAGAAACAAGGTGAGAATACTTAATGACATTATTTATACAAAGTGTGTTTTAAGTGTATTTCCATTATGCTTAACAACATAAACTTCCCACTGGAAGGGTATGTAAGGGTGCTCAAGATTAGCTAACAATTTTATATGTGAGGAACCTCAAGACCAAAGTCACTGAGCTAACCCTATTTTCAACATTCCTTGTGCCCTTACCCTGAGAATACATGTAGGTGCACAAGGTTTGTATAATGGACAAGTTCAATTCTATGCAAGGTTTGTTCAACACATATCAAGAAAAATAAGCATACTAATCACAGGGAACAAGTAGCTCAAACAAGTAATTAACTAGCCAAGCAGTCACACAAGCATACATGCAAACAAGCCAATAACATGGTAGGGTCAAGAAATTAAGCATACCTTGCGACTAGAGTACAATATATGATAAGATCTCTAGATATAGCCTGGCCTAAGGGAACCTAAGATAAAAAAGATATAACATGGGGTTTAAGATTAGTAGGGCATTGATAACCTAAGCATCATATGAATCATGAGGATGTTTTTGTAGATCTAGGTTTCACTTAGTTCAAACATAGTTTCAAAAGTTCCAAACATGCTTGTATCGATTCAATATAGTATATGTATCAACATTGAGGCCTATGTCTAGGAAAACCATCCACCTTAGATTAGATATAAAAGTGAGATCATTTCTAATTTTGAGTTAGAGAAACATGAGATTTAGGTTTCCACCAAGGCTGAATCATATAAGATCATGACTAGTCCTAATAGATCAATTCCAATTCATATTATCATGAACAAGCATATGATAGACTCAAGTTGGTATTTTAATGATACAAGTATGATAAGTATACTGATTGAAAAATATAGAGCATGGGATTAGCATAACAATCATATTTAATCATATGGATACAACTAGGTCAACTTAGTCATTTTAATGCACAAACTAGGCACTTGAGGAATTAAGAGACAAACGATATGCATTAAAGATAAAATAAACATTTCACAAATAATTATAAAATTTACTGATTTCGATATTGAAAGATCAAGTGATGCAAATTAAACCAAATCCCAAACTTGATCAAGTCATATCATGTATGCACATAAATGGGAAATGTTTAGGTCAAAGGTAGTCATAGAAGGTTAAGATGATCATTTGGGATCATTTAATTTGTTAAAGACGTAAATCATATTAAACATGACTAAATTTACATATTTGGTAAGAAAAAGTAACTAAAGATCATAAAGATGCAAGGTAAGGCATGATTGGGAATCATTAGGATCCAAATAATCATAAAGGAATCATTTTCAACAATTCAAGAGAGACACAAATGATATTATCATTCTATGGTAGTGTTATTGTAAAGATGGCATTATTCTAATTGAAATGGTATATTTGATCATATGGTTTGAATAGGGGATCCAAAAGTTATGGGGTTTTGAAGATTAGACATGCAAATTAGGTTTTGGGGATAATTACCCTTGATATGCCAATAAAAGTAGCCTATATACCGGTCCACAAAGGAGGGTGTGCGGTGACTCACTCCTACAAGTTTGCCACAGGCAATCTATAGTAGTTGCGAGCATCCTGACACAACACAAGGGGATGAGAGGCATTCCCACACAAGGAATGGTGACAAGGAGTGCCTGGAGAGGCCCTATGTGGGCCAGAGCAGTCAAGTGGAATGACAGCATGCAAGAAAGAACACGTGGGTCCAAGGAAACCATTGCATCTCATGGCTCATCAGGATATGTGCACATGGAGGACAGAGGGTGAAGCTCAGAGATAGAGAGGTAGGGCATGGAGCACGTCGGTGGGCCCAAAGGTGCCCTGGTGCATCATCATTGGCTGCTAGTGTACCTATGCCATAGAGAGAGAGAGAAAGAAATGAGAGTTAGAGAGAGAATGTGAGGGAGCAAGTAGATCTGGGCCCTACACAACCAATATTACACTTCCCATCTATCCCTCTTCGTCAAGCTTTAAGTTTGCAACCTTAGCATGGGAGAGAGACTGAAATAGGGGAAAAGAGAGGGGGTAAGGAAAGGTAAGGGCAAAGCCTTGGGAAGCAAGAGGGAGAGCTAGCACAGAGGATACACGGTTATATAGGTGGCTAGGGTTTTTTTTGACCAAAAAAAAAATAGGTGGCTAGGGTGATAATAGAGGCTAGGGTTCATGGGAGGCTGAAGACTATTGAATGGGGGGGATCAACAAAAGCAACTCCCTCCCCACACCTACCCTGGCCTCCTTGTGTCCCATTGGATCTAGGCGCGGGTCGGGGGGAATGATGTGCCCAAGGGAGTAGGGGTTAGGAGAAAAGGAGAGAGGGTAGTAGGTGCCAAGAGCAGTACAGATGCAACGTTTAGAAATAGCTGACAAAAGGTGGGGGGATGGTCTCATGACCATTGGATGGGGGGTGTGACTCTTAGTTGTTGGATCTAAGGATGGAGAAAATGGGCCACACGCCCCAAATTGGGCCACAAAAGGTCGGCCGAAGAAGCAACCAAAGACGAAAAAATGCAAATTAGGTTTTAAAAATGAGGATCTTCAACCATGCATATATCTTTCATCGAATCTATGAATTGGATGAAGTTTGATGTGTTGGAGACGTCAGACAGAGGTCTAAAACACGAGCATAAGAATAGGGTACAAAATTCTACAAGTATATGATCAAAATTCAAGGGAAAAGTGATGATGTGTGATATCAATGTAAACTTGATTTTTGAAAACTTAAGTATCAGCAAGGTGATATATGCACACCAGGTGGGCCAAAAGTGCATCAAAACGCATACACATATGAGCTTGACAGTGAGCACAAACATGAGGTCAAAATTAGAAGTCATATTCAACTTGTGAACTTCTAGGTTATCACAACCATTGTTTCATTTTTTCTAGGATCCAGACATAAAAAATAACACATAATAACAAACAATTTCATTTCATAAGTTTTTTTATAAAAAAGGATGTGAGAATCCTCATTAATAGGGGTTTACACAATTTTCCAACTAAAGATAAATCACATGAAGAGGAAACATTATTTCCACAAGGAATGAGATATCATGAATCATTATCTAACTAATCCTCCCTATGACTTTAGTTTATTAATCTTTTATAAATTCATATGAATCATATATTCACATATTTAATTCAAGCCAACTATATTTAATACAAACAAACAAAAACATGGTCATTTAATTGCTATATTGTGTACTTGGGTACATAGAAAAGTGTGCATGTATAATTATCATCATATATTACTTTACATTCAAATTAGTTTCAAATATAAACTTGCATTTTCATTTAAGTATTCTAACTGATGCTTGTCATGCTACCTTTAGAAAAATAATTTCTATGTCCATCATAAGATTTATAAGATCTACTTTGTGGTAGGTATAACTATAGGTTGAAACTATCTTAAAATGTATAATGTGATACACATATGAATTATATTGAACTTAAACTAAATAAACATCCAAGAAGTTCATCATTGAAAATATCATCGAGATATGATTGAGAATCCTTAAAAGTTCATAAAGGTGAGTATACATAAATTCACCACGTACCTCTTTCCTGAAAAACAAAATGTATTTATACTTCAAATATCTCAAGTATATATTCAATCCAAGAATCAAGATAGACCCAATAATCATTCAATTCACATGTATGTTGTATTCCTATGATATTTATTAGGTCTGACTTGGGTCCTATATCAGGGTTTAGGGTCAACTTAGGATTGGTTTAGGGTTAACAGTAATAAAAGATAATTCTACCATATTATTATTCCTATGGGTTAAAAACCCTAATGAAGCATTATGTTAACCCTAATTCATATATTAGTCATAAGATTCTCTTATCACTACACTAAACCATTTTTTGTTAGTTGAACAAGATATAAAGATTTTTCATGAAATTGAGGAATTTCATATAATTATCACATTATATTCATGAATCAAACATACTTTTTGAATTATGACTAGAATCAGGCATTGAAATTATTTTATTCAGATTATAGGTATTTTTTATCAATGTGGTACATAATTTTATTATATTCCAAGTTATCATATATTTTCTATATTTCTTGCAAAGTTAATGTATATAGACCAATTATATTGTGCTAAGTCAACATTTATAATTCTCTCCTTAATAGACACAATATTGGGCCTAATCCAAGGGTCTCATGCCACATTTTCTCCAGACTCTAATGTGCACTGGCTTTTGATTAAGGAGGGAGTTATGTTAATACCCATGCACAATAACATATCTATCAAATGATTTGAGGGTATGATACATGAGGGAGTTAGTCAAATCCTTGAACTAAATTTATTATATTAGGACCAAGTACATTTCCATCCTTACATAACAATAATATAGTAAGGATTAGAGTCTCCACAAGACTGAGATCTCAGTTTTTGTGGTTCTTTGTCTAATCATCCAATACAACTCCATCAATGATCTATTCTGGAGTTATATTCCTTAAAACTAGTGTTCAAATTCTAGGATCCATGATCCCATCACATACAAATATAAGAAACAAGATAGATTGATAGATCAATCATAGAAATCCATTAGGGATCTCATCTAGAATTCTGTGGGTTCATTCAACATTCTTAGCCTTGGTACCCATGATCTCATCACCCAAAATTTGCAACTATGAGAACATAACTATACAAACCATTGAACAAGTGCTATAAATTAGAAGATACACATGTAACAAATGAAATTCTTAAAGTTGATGTAGATTAAGACAAGTTATATGTTGTGGGGATACAACCCATGTGGCCAGCAAGGTCTACTATCTCATCATAGAAACAATCACAAAAGTACAAATAGGGTTAGAAAGAGTCATGTTGTCAAAGTCTAACAATAATAAGTAGTGTCTGTGAGGATGACAAAGGATCCTTCTCTAATTTCCTTGCTCCATGCACCTGAGGGAGGTCTGATATGGTTGAGTATGAACTCTATTGTGCTCCCCCCTCCTAAAAGGGGGGAATGTGGTCCTAAATCCCTAAAAACACATCTAGCTTCCCTTTATAGTAAAAGATTGGAAGCCTTCAGTTTGCATGCTGCCAATGTGGAGAAATATTTACAAAGAATATTTTCTTAATGATTTCAATCAACAAAAGTCATTTCATGTCCATGGAGTGTGAATCTTAGAGAGAATATTTGAGAGTTTGATTATAGAGATGATGGCGGATAGGGTAGGATCTTATTTGATGCTCTCGGTTATTACAACTGATGGTTGCAATTCAATGCAATATGCTCGACCTTTGGCTCATGAGCATATGAAGAATATCTGGAAGATACCCAATCAATTGTGGTTGGTCAATGACTTTAATTACACACATCCTCCATTGAAAAGGGTGTGGTCATGTCTTGTTGTTTTTCTATCCAATTTGCCTTTTAATTAATTGCTCAACTTTTTAAACATAATGAAACTCAATTGTTACATTCCTTTGAGCCTAGTCAAAGGAGTAATCTTTGACAATTTAGTCACATGCCCCAATTGGGAATGGAGAAAATTACTAGATTTCCCCCCTTTAATTATGTTGACCATTCAACTTCTTTACTCTATTTGTTGCAAAATTTTAACAACTGGAGTTTCAAGCAAATTTTAGTCGAGAAAATAATTCCAAATTAGTCCAATTTTTAATGTAGTTAATGAAATTCCCTTTACAACACATACGTCAACATTAATTTTTGAGTTTGTATGCAAAAATATGGTCATTTTGGTATGGGATATATACATCAAGCACTATTGGATTATCTATAGGCCAAATGACCAATTGGAAAATCCAGTCAACTATTTGGAAAATAAAAAATATGTTTTTTTTCTTGTTGTTAATGAAATTATCTTTCTAGTTTAGTTGAAATCTCGCGATGTCTGCTCGCCTAGGGTTCTACTGAGGCGGCGGCCACGGGGGTAACCTCGGCGGTGGCCGAGGCCGTGGTCACACTGATTATAGCAGGGGAAACCATGATGGAGTCCCTTCCGCTCAAGGAACAACTAGGGTTGTTAACAAATCTGTCCAACCCCCTCATGCCAATGGTGCAGCGATGGAGACAGACATGAACTTGTCTGCTGATAAAGGCACGAAACCTTCATATGCCAAAATGGTCAATGGAAGACGATCGACATGCTAACTTATGAGAACCCAATCTTTCCTGAAGTGCTACTGGAATCTGACATCAGTGTGGATCTCTGCGGGGTTCTCCCATCCTTCTCGGTTCGTTACAATGCGATGCAACCCCTGTTGGAGCCATGAAAGTTCGTCGTCATAGTCAAAGCCATCAGAATCAATGTCGGGTTCAAAGCCATGATTAATAAGATCTATGCTATCTGGGAACCAAAACAAGAATTTAGAGTTATCAATCTTGAGAACGCCTACTATATCATTCAGTTCTCTAGACCGGGTGACTATTTCACTACCATGATAGGCGGACCATGGACGATATTCAGCAACTACCTCTCCATTCAGTCATGGTCACTTGCCTTCCGAGCATTGGATCCGATCCCAAGGAAGTTAGTCATCTGGGTGAGACTCCCTGAATTACCTTTCTTCCTCTTCCAAAACTAGTTGTTAACCTCCATTGGTAACTTGGTTGGGAAGACAATCAAGGTAGATTAACACACCCTCCAGGGGCATCGGGGGAAGTTTGCATAGATCGTTGTTGAAGTGGAAACCTCTTAACCCCTCCTGCCGGCTGTCTTGATCAACGAGGAGCATTTTCTCTTAAATACGAGAACCTTTCAGTTGTATGTATGAAGTGCGGGTGCGTCGATCATGCAGACACTGACTGCAAGCAAGAAGTATGTGCTAAGACCAGCGAGGCAAATTCATCTACACCGATCCCATTACCTAGTGTCACCTACACCATGGCAATCCATGCCAAGCAACCTAAGCCAAGGAAGCAAGCATTAAAGGAAATTGTCACTAAGAAGAAATCCACAGTAGAAGATGTGAACCCTATTCAAGTCTCGAACACTGAAGATGAGGTTGATGAAGAGGGTTTCACTAAAGTGGTAAGCAGGAAACAAAAGTAGAAGAATAGGAAAGGGAGCGGTGCTTCATCTGACCAAGCCGCGCCCAAATCCATCCCCAAGGTAGTTGATGAATCAATCGGTACCTTGGTCGCCCCCATCAGTTCAATGCGGGACAGACCTTCCAATTCCAATCATCATCATCTTCCCAAGTGTAGAACCCGTACGAACCCTTTAGTAAGCAAGGGAAGGAAACCAACAATAGTTTTGTCATTCTGAGAAATTGCAAGGTGGTCTACCAATCAGTGGTCAACCTAGATCGTGTTCGGATGAAAGGCAGGACTGACGCCACTGAGGCTGAACAACCGGATGAGGTAGCTGATGCTAACTCGTGAGAACATCAAGTTAAAAAAGCCCTTGAGTTTGGTGATGAACAAACCAATGGAGACGCTGACATCCAAATGCATGCAGATCATGATGGGAAATCTGAAGGATTGCTGGCTGCTATCTAAAGCAGCACCTTCCTCCTACCCAACGTATTTAATGTATTGTTGTTGGAACATTCAAGGTGCTTTCCAAGACAAGAAAATTTGTCACATCAAGGAGATGAAAATCTCCCTTAAATTATAGTTTCTAGCTATAATTGAACCCCGCTGCAGTGGCGACACTACCTCAAACATCATTCGCCAATTGGGCTTCTCTTCCTCCCATATGGTTGAAGCGATAGGCTTCTTAGGTGGCATTTGGATCCTTTGGGATCAATATAAATGTGACATTGAGGTCCTCCTCAATCACAGGCAATTCATTCACATGAACATTAACAACAGTTGGTTCTAACTGTTGTTTATGGCAGCCCCAATCCCACTATCAGAAGCAACTATGGGATCACCTTGAAGATCTTTCTACCACCATCAATTCCAACTGGGTAGTCATGGGTGATTTCAACACCATTCTACATACCGCAGAAAAGAAGGGAGGCAAATATTTCGATAAAAGCTCCTGTGCTCACTTTAATAATGTTCTCTTAAACACTGGACTCTCTGATCTAAGAACCCAAGGCAGCCTCTTCACATTCAGACAAGGTAACCTACTTGAGAGACTAGACCGTGTTATTTCTAACGTTGATTGGCTCAATAACTTCAGTGAGGCCACAATGACTACCCTCCCTAGGCTGCTCTCATACCACAACCCACTTCTTATGCACATCAACTGTCCAAAGAAGCCACACTGTGCTTACTTCAAGACGAAGGCTAGCTGGTCACTTAATCCGGATTTCCATTCTACCATCATGGCTCCTGGGACTCCACTGTGCCCTTCCAAGATGCTCTACATGCATTTCAAAAGCCTGCCTCAAAGTGGGACCATAATTGCATAAGAACTCAACGCAAAGAAAAGGATAGCCTACTTGATCGCATCATCCATATTCAGGTACGAGATGAGTCGAAACTTGTTGGTCCTATTAACCTAACTGAAATCAAGTTGCAAGAAAGGTACACCCAACTCCTCCTTAGTGAGGAGATTGATTGGAAACAGAGAGCACATATAGATTGGCTTCGTCATAGTGACGGAAATACTAAGTTTTACCAATCCTTTGTTAAGGCACACATCCACCACAATAGAATCATGCAACTCAAATATGATTCAGGAGCGTGGATTACCGAACCAGACGCCCTCAACAAGCACGTCAGAGACTTCTTCACAGGACTCATGTCATGCTCCTTTCCACCCAATCCCATGGATGTAGCCCGATATCCCAGAGTTTTCAAGCCGCTCACAGAGGAGGAGTTCGCTCGCACACAGATGATACCCAACTCACAGGAAATCCATGATGTTATGTTCATGATGGCACCGTCCAAGGCGCCCGGTCCCGACGGAGTGTACAATGAATTCATACAGAAAAATTGGGCTAAACTTGGTCCCTCTCTGACTAAGAGGATCACAGACACCTTTGTCTCAGGTGTAGTCGACACTACTACTGCGAACTTGCACTTAGTGCTTCTTCGTAAGATCAAGGCACCTATTACTTGCGGTGATTTGAGGCTCATTTCATTGAATAATGGTTGCTTCAAATTGTTATCGAAGATCATTGTGGTATGTCAGCCATATCTGAATGCTTGGGTCTCACCTCACCAGTCTAGCTTCATTCCTGGCCAGAATATTAGCGATAATGTCCTTCTCGTGCAAGAGATATACACTCAATGAAAGCAAAAATATCCAAGAAGAATTGGGTATGCGTCAAGCTAGATCTTTCCAAAGCTTTTGATAGAATTGATTAGGGTTTTGTTGAGATTACTCTGAGGAGGATGGGTCTCCCTCACAAGCTCACAACTATGATTATTCAAATTATCACCGCTGGGGAAACATCCATCCTATGGGGTGGCTAGCCCTTGCAACCCTTTAAAGCAACACAAGGGGTCCGTCAAGGCGACCCTATAAGTCCCTACCTTTTCATAATTGTATGGAGCGCCTAACTCAATCCATCACCAATGCAGTGGGGAATGGTTCCTGGAAACTGATTATGCTCACTCGAGGTGGCACACCTGTGTCACACATCTATTTTGTTGATGATATACTTCTCTTTGCAGAGGCCTTTGTCCATCAGGATCATAGCATCAACAAAATCCTTCTGGACTTTTCAAATGTTTCAGGCCAAATTGTCTCTAAGGAGAAATCTAAATGTTACTTCTCTACCAGTGTCACTAACCATGAGCGTAGGCTAGTGAGTGACAAGTTGGGCTTCCCTTGGACATCTGACCTTGGGAAGTACCTTGGGATTCCTATCCTTCACCACATATTAATAAGAAGATACACAGCCATATCACAAAATTGGTAAAAGACCGCCTCAACAGATGGGCAATGTGCCACCTCTCCATGGTTGGGCGTATCACACTAGCTAAAAGCACCCTCCAGGCACTACCTACATACACCATGTAGATAGTGAAAATTTCACCGGCTCTATGTGATGACATTAATAGTCATGTCCGTACATTCATATGGTCAGGCTCAGGCAGCATGAAAATCTCTTTGGTCACGTGGAGAAAGCTCACGATAGCCAAAGACAAAGGTGGACTAGGCATTAAGGACGCCCGGGACCAGAGCATCTCGTTAATGTTGAAGAATGTATGGTCCTTCCTGAACGAACTCGAGAAGATGTGGGTCAAGATCCTTAAGGAAAAGTATATTGTCAATGATAGATTCCTAAAAAAACCTTGCTCACCTACCTAGAGCTTCATCAAGAGTAGAATAGGTGATATCCAGTCGCTATGCGGCAAAATTATAAACAATGGTCAATCTACTAACATGTGGCACGACAGGTGGTTGAACAATCATTTGATTATGGACATCATCCCCAACTGGACCTTTCCCTCATCTCTTGGCACACTTCAAGCAAGCTCTACGGTCCTGGAAAATGGTGAATGGGAATGGGGCTTCATCAAAGCCTTCCTTCCAAGTCCAACTTGGCAAGTGATTGTGACCATCCTGCCACCGTGCCCTGCTGGTGGTGCAGATCAATGGTCGTGCCCATTTGAAAATTCAGGCGTACTGAGTAGCCGTTCTACTTACTGATGGCTATGAATAGACTCTGAATGCAACATACCTGGTAGCTGGAATCACATATGGGAAGCTAGGATCTTGGAGCATATTTGAGTCTTTCTCTGGCTGATACAACACAAGGCCTTGCTCATAAATGTTGAGCGAGCCCGTCGGCATATGGACGTGGACCTCCTCTTCCCCATTTGCAATAATGCTAATGAAACTCTTCTCCATGCTCTCTGAGACTGCCCGAAGTGCAAGAAGACCTGGAAGGAGCTCCGCACAGACAATTCACATTTTGATCTGACTGAGGATGACTAGATCTCTTTTTGCCTTTCTTCCTCCACGAGGAATGCTTCTGATGCAAGCCTTTGTGCGGTCACCTGTTGGCACAACTGGAACCTGAGAAATAAGTTTGTGCATGAGAAGCTCATAGTTCCTCTTGCTTGCCGTGTTAAGTTCATCCAAGAATGGTCCCAATCAATCCACAAAGCCTGGACCATCTCACACCCACCACGACAGTCACAGAGCTTTACTGTTCCTCTGCATAGACACCTTGCTATGGTGGACGCTGCCTATCAGACACACACTGGTCGTGCAGGCCTAGGCATCTTCATCTCTGACAACACAGGGAATAACACCATCTTTGCAGGTCTTCCTACTGCAACCTACTCCAAATTGGAAGTCGAGATCCTTGAGATCATCCAAGTTATGCTTATGTGCACGGCGTAGGACATGTCTGACTATATCATTCTATCTGACTCCAAGCAAGAAGTGGTATGTTTAACAGGATGAGCTGAGGGTAATGGAAGATTCAAGCCCCTGCTCAGGAGATATCAAGATCTCAGAAAAAACAATTGTGGCATGCTCTACTATATCCCTAGAAACAATATTGTCATCGTAGATGGCATAGCAAAAAATGTGTTAAGATCTAGACATGCATTTTCTACCTTTCTACAGCCCGCCTGACTGAATTGTAATGTCCAAGCGAAAATATCTTTGCTTTCTTCCTGTCCTAGGGCACATCATCAATAAATAAAGCCCAGTTTGAAAAAAAATGAAATTATCTTTCCAAAACATATTTAAATATTAGTTTTTGAGTTTGCATACAAAATATATGACTATTTTGGTTTGTGATATATATGGGATTAAGAGAGAAAAATCCCCCCTCCCATGTCTGTGGTTGAGGTCGAACGCTCGGGAGGGTTGTAAATCAAGGCGGGAACTGCGATTCAAACCCGGGTCCCTTTGTTAGGGGACACCGTGCTTGACCACTTGAGCCACTCCTTATCGGTAGTGCGTGATATATATATATATATATATATATATATATATATATATATATATATATATATATATATATATATATATATATATATATATATATATATATATATATATATATATATATATATATATATATATATATATGTGTGTGTGTGTGTGTGTGTGTGTGTGTGTGTGTGTGTGTGTGTGTGTTACACACACTAGGCACTGCGGGAAGTTGTGCAAACTTCTACCTAGAGTATTTTTAGAGTTCTTAATTTTTGGAGTGAATGAATACAATTTAGCCATTTTCTTGCAATTACATGGTAAATCTGATAAAAGCTCCAATTTAAGAGGGAAAAGAAAAACTAAGACAATTCAATCCTAAAACTAGGGAATAATAGTAGAAAGTTTCTAAAGAAGGATGTAAAATATGCAGTAAAAGTGATAAATATGCATTCATCAAATCATCCAAAACTTGAATGTTTATTGTCTTGGAGCAATATTGAATCATAAACAATTTCCAAAAAATACTATCAACATGTTCTTCTCTCTTGCATAGCACTACTGAATCCTTACCACCTTTCATGGTCAAGTGACCACAATTTCGTAAAATCACAAAATGTAATTTTCCACATACTCTAATCAATTTTTTTTTTCAAAATGTATATAAATGTCAAGACCTACAAAAATTAAATATCTATCCCTTCTGTTTTTTTTACTCCTGTATATTCGTAAGATTTCTGCACAAGAACAAGATTTATTGATTCGGCGTATTAGGGGTATATAGATTCCCCTAGGTAGAAATTGGAGTGAATGGAAGTATGGAAGAAGGTGATCTGTCCTCTATTTGGCTTGGGATCATTTTATTGTTTTTGTAATTACATTGATTGCATTTTTTGTGTGCACATTGACATTTTTTCTTTGTTAGTGGTACATCCCTATTACAGAGGAGGGGTATGGAAGAAGTGGTAGAGGGGTAAAGTGTGCAACCCCGAACTTGCATTTTGCTACTATTTTTGGCTTTTTGTTTGGTTTTGGTGATTGAGGGTAAGTAAGTGATGGAAGAAATGTAGAAGTGGATGAAATTGTGCATTTTATATTTTATATTTTATGTATTATATTTATAACATTTGAGCATCATAAATTTAGTTCAATTCTCTCCACAACATGAAACAATCAAGATATTTCACAATCTATCACACAATTTAAATAAAGACACATTGAATTTTGTTCCTATCTATCCATTATGGCTTGCCATCCTTTCCAAGGAGTAGGGCTACTTAAGGTCATAGGTGACAGGTGATTTCTAGACATTATAGTTTATGAAATTTTTACAAGAGAATTTACTCCATTAAAGGGTTTCATTGCTTAAGCATGTGTAATTGTCCAACTAGATAATAAGCATAACATATACAGGAAATGGAAAAATTAAATTTTTAAATATAAATTGTGCAACCTATATAACATGTTTAAAAGTTGCTAAATTAGGGATAATATGGTGTGTGGAATATATACATGCCACTCGTCGTCCACCACAAATTTAGAAAGTTACTTTGCCCCGAGAAATACTAAATCTGAAATTGTGGGGGGAAATTCACCATATTTCACCCAGACAATCCCCACAACTTGAAGAAGGTCTAGCCAAAAATATTGTAGACAATAGTTGCAAACTTGGATGGGAAGGTGCATAGTATTCCCAGTGATTGGGTGGTCTTGGCAACTCAAAGGAGATTTTTGGGCATTTGGAGGAAAATTATTTTTCTCCTCACAATCCATCTAGTAAATTCCATAGATTTTCCTCCATCATCATAGGAAGTGTAACACATATGATTGGATCTGCAAGAGAAGGCACAACATGTGAATGGTTCCTATATTTCATCTTCGGGAGTGTTTCATCCATGAAGACTAGGGATGAACTACCTTTTTTTGAGGCTAAGGTAGTAGGTGAAGTGTCTTCCACATGCAGCATCGATTGTGTAGGATTCGGTGCTAAAATATGTCTTTGGAATGTCCTTGTCATATAGATCTACATGTAGGAGGATTGGTGTAGAGATGAGAGGAATAATATCATTTGATTGAGCATCATAAACATTTTTGTATGACTTTGTGTCTTCCTAAAAAATCATGCAATCAACATTGTGATCAATGGAGGTAGTAGGATTCATTGTTGACTCAGCATGTTGCTCTATATCCTTCATGCAAAATGTACCCAGGTCATGTGTGGGTTCAGAAGGATCTAGAACAAAATATCATTAATAAAGTCAAACAATAGAGTTACATGATCTTTTTTAAGAGTCGATGGCTCCCCATCTAGATTGGCCATATGTGGAATAAAAACTAGTTGTGGTAGAGTGTAAGACTCTTGATGAGGAAGCTTTACTCCATAAGGATCCACCAATTTATTACGCGAGGGTGGTGGTTCATTATCCAAAAAAGGCTCAACTAAGGTTGGTTGGTCATTGATAATGCTTGCATCAATGTCCACTACAGGAATGATTGGTGGGGTTTTCAGTTCTGCAACCATACAAGGACAACTCTCTTGGTGTGACTTTTCATATTGTACTAATAAAGCCTCTAGAGGATAGGGTGGAATACTCGTGTACATATCATACGATGGCTACAGACCTTAGTCTGTGTCATTTCAGCTGAATCCAACATAGATGACATGAGGATGTTATCATCATCATCATCATCATTATCATCATCGTAAAAAAAAATCATCCTTGATTGCTCTGGCTTCCTTGGGGAGCTCTCTGATTGACCTTCAAGTGGCATGAATGGAAGGGTGAGTTTTGCTTTTATTTGAGCTAATTCACTTCTTTTGCTCGAGGCTATCTTCTCAACTACCATCATCTGGAGGGAATTGAGTTGCTCCTCTTGTTGAGGTGAATATTAGTTTTCACAATAATGTTCTTCACTATATTCTCCATAATATTGTTGGTCACAATCCCCCTCATTAATATATGGATATGTGTAGAGTGGTTCCTCATAACGACCTCTACAAAATTGTGTATAATAACTTGCATCATATCAACAATGATAGGAAGACTTGGCATCTCGATCAACATTGATCCTACAAAGCTTTGTCATATCTGTGGAGACATATTGCAACAATATACTAATGCATGATTGTGATAACCTCATAATTGACATTGCAGAAAACATTTTCTTGAGCACTCTTGTGTTGTGGTATCTGAGGCCTCCTATTCAACAATCATAAATGCTCTTGTCTCTTTGACAAGGGCCACCATTTCTGCAACAAATATTAGTTCTACCCAACGGTTCACTTCTTCCTCATACATCCATTTAATATGACTGCTTGAGAAATAATTTTTTTCCTATTAGGCCCAGAATTTTTTTTGTACATAATTGAAAGAATAAATTACAAAAATATATGATAGAAAGAAAAAATATAGACTAAAATAAATCACAGAATCAAAAGAAAAACTTACAAAATAAAACTAAGAATTACATAAATTTTAGAGAAAAAATGAAGAAATTCTAGTTATCTAAAGCAACAGGGCTAAAAACAACTCCATTGTTGCCGATAACGATGACAAAATTTGATGTGTGTCTATTTTACAAAAGACTCACACTAAATGAAATCCCCTAGAGTTTAACCTTAAAAGTGACAATCACCTCACCAACAAGCGAGTTGTAGTACATAACATGGTTGAATCTATGAGGCAACATGATAAAGAGTTTTATTCTAACCTAATGATAAGAGTAACATTTAAAATGAGGTTTTTAAGAGACTTTATAACTCAAATATGAAATAAAGATTGTGCAAGTAAAACAAAATTAAGTCAATTAACATATATTACTAGAATCAGTGGTTCACCACCATAGCTTATGTAGTTACCCTAATCTAATCAACTCCTTGAACTAAATTTGTTAATTTAGGACCAAGTAGATTTGCATCCTTATGTAACACAAGTCTAACAAAGATCAGAATCTCCACAAACCTGAGATTATAGGTATTTATGGTTCTTTGTCTAATCATCTAGTAAAATCCATCCAAGATTTCTTCTGGAGTTCTAAGCATTTAAAGTAGTATTCAAATTATAGGATCTGAGATCTGATCACCTAAGTTTAGAACAAACAAGATGTAATGATAACAAATGTTAGTGCAATGCTTGAAGATGGCATACTTAAGAACTAAAGTTATACTAATAGGTCATCATATAACTATGGACATGAACAAATAACAAAAGTTAATTTCAAATCATTATTGTTTTAACAATCGACGTGCTTACTAATGTACTCTGACATAAAGGTTGTCAGCTATATGAAAGACCCATGCCCATCATTATGACCTACCATCTATAATCATTCACACACTTTTTGATGCAAGTATGTCAAGAAGGTTTGGTGGTCGAAACAATAGGAGAGGAGGAGAGGTCAGAAGCAAATTAGTGTGAATTAGATGACAAATAGTATGAAGAAGACATGCACCGATACGATCTATTGAACATGGATGGGTCAATGTAGGCTATCAAGGCCAGCAAAATATGAGCACATCTTTAAAGAAAATCAATCTAACAGTATGTCAATGGAATAAGATGATTAATGAAAATATTGACTACAACATGAGAGGTAGTAAAAAACAACATGATGAGAAAATGGTGTTAGTCACCAACACTGCGATTCAAAGTCAAATTAGAGCTTCATTTATTGCAGGATGAGGCAGTGGATTGGGCATGGTTCTAAGAGATGATCAAGGTCAGGTCACCTACATGAGATAACATTTCAAAGAATGAGTTTATAAACATGAGAAGAAGTGGAAGCATCATTTATATGTGTTTATACAACCCCACAAAGAGGTTTCAAGAAGATCTAGCTTGAGCGCAATTCACGAATGCTCATAACAACCACCCAATTTATATAAAATGGAAGATACCATTTAAGTGAAATGATTAAGGACATTATTCATGATAAAACCACCTATGACAAGTTTATATGTAACCCCACTTAGCCCCAAATATTGAGGCTTGGGGTCTACAACATAGCACCTATTTGTTTGATATCATCTGTATAGAATGAACTATATTAGTTGTACTTGATTGACAATAATGAAAGTTTGTTTTGATCTTTCAAAAAATGTAGTTCATCTAAGCATAGACAAACATCTATTTGTGTTAGCACATTGTTGATTGGATTTTGTAATTCTTTGATAATTTCTTAAATAAAAATCCCAACAATGTTCTATGTCTACTTTGCAAAGTCAATGTATACCCTTAAGAAGTTGACTACCTTCACCATTGAAGTAATACAAAGTGAAGCATTGGTGCCTCCTTGCTAACACTAGTTAGAGACATGCTTATACAAGATTGGGAGATGCATATGAGAGCTTACCAAAATCATTTCTACTTAACTATTTTTTTCTTCTGTAGATGGTTTATAAAGAATGTAAGTTAGAAATATTTGTTTCTCATTTGGTTCATATTGGTCTTCAAGTTTAGACTTGTAACCTTTTAGTCACCTACACAATTTGACTGCTAGAAATAAGCAACAAAGTCAACACAAACAAAACGAAAAGGCAAAAAACAAGCAAAGAGATATATTGTTTGACAACCAATACTTATTCATTTCTACATGAGCAAGGAAAATTTATTGAGCAAGTAGTCTGTTGTAACCTCTTACATCATGTATATCTTTTACTAAAGACTATAAATCACTACAAAAAAAATTCCTTTTGGAAATTAATTATAATACAATGCAACATTAACCACGAACTAGCTTGGTTTTTAGGGGAAACAAGTCAAATACCTGCCATTAGATTGCATAAATATAGAACATATTATCTATTTATCAATAATATTGCTAAGTTCAACACCCCCATTCAAACAATCTCATATTATTCTAAGAGAAAATAAAATGACTTGGTTCCCTATAAGGCAATCTAAATATAGCAAAAAGCTAACAACTCATGTTATAAGTTTATCTAAACAAGTCAGGCATCAAAGTAACTTGATAGTCACATAGAAGATTACATGATCAAGTTACTTAATATTTAACCTTTTAGTGTTGTTCCAGTAAAAGTAAGTAAGTTAACTAAATAAGGATGACTGCTAATCACTTTCTATAGATTAAAAATGTCTCCCAACTTTATCTACATGTAATTCACTTCAACAACATATTTAGTCAAATGTTTCATGAATGACTCATATACTAGAAATTGAGACACAAGATTCTACCGTGATCCAATAGAAAAGTAAAATAGATACTACACTGACATATTTTGGATAATTCAAGAACATAAATCCATGAAAGTTTGTGTTGTTTTTGTTAAGTTTTCTTCTTTATAAATTGTGTGAGACTCTACTTAGATACTAAAAAGTAGTTTTTTTTAATTTAACTGATTATATGAACATATAGTTATTATTTACTAACGCAAAATGTGTAGTGACTGGTCATTACATTGCATATTACATGCTACATAGTTGATAACATGAAAGAACTCACTAGTCAGTCCACAACATGCAATATGTGTTGGTATGTGTGCCCAGAGAGCCAATCATATCATGATTGTGGTGGCATATTACATAAAAGATTTGATTAATAATAATAAAGGCAAGATTCCAATTCATTCCATTTTATTCAGTTATGAGATAATGAGGAAACATAATGAAATTCTAATGAATGACAATTACTTAATGACATATGTCTTCAAATATGTGTCTTGAACAATGATATCATACAGATGTTAAGAGTATGTACATTCTTATTATGTCCCTAGTCGATGTTACTATGGAAGGAAGAAATACATAACTAACACATAAGACTAGAGTGTGTGTTGGTTGATGACATAATCTCATCAGTCATGATATGGTATATCAAACCAAGCACATAGATACTTGTTAGAGAACATTGTATCAAATAGAATCACCTTGAGAGTGACACGTGGAAACCGTCAATGTTAGTTATAGTCATCTCTCATAGTGAAGGTGGTGATTATAGTTCTTAGACCTAAAGTCATTACACTGATCACATGTCGTTATGTATACTTTGACATCGTCCAACTTAATCTTAAACAAGGATTGTCATAGTAGTGATGACTGGGTAGCTGTAACACATGGGGATTGACTGTGAGTGATGTACATGGGATTTATCCCTTCTATTGGAGTTTGATATCCTGGCCACTTGATAAGCAAGACTGAGAAAATCATGTGCATGCACATATGAATCAATATATGATATTGAGGTCACATATGTCTCAGAAGCTCTAGATTCAAGGAACATAGATTGAACATTATGAGAATGAAAATTCCATACCTCAAGTTCATTCTAAATATTAGAGACAAAGGAATTCAAAAATCACTATAACACCTTACACATATTGTAGGTTAAAGTTGTTATCCAACTTTCCATTCACTTGGGTAGCACTGATGTGTGACTAGGCACCACTCTTTGCTTGTGATATCATAAAATAGTTATGGACATTCACTACCAATGTGATATGGGACCTATAGAGTCACACAGATAGGAATTCACCTAGAAGAGGAGTTCAATCATGAATGATTATTGAATTGATTACTAAAGTGTTTAGGTACTCAATTTGAGCAACAAATCAACTGACTGGACTCCCAACTGACTATTTCAAGTGTTGCAATGACCGTTTGGAGTTTCCAATTGATTAGAAATTCAATTGGATGAGTTCTTCCTAAAATGGGGAGTGAATCGACTGGTTCACATAGTGAACCGATCGACTCGACTCACCAACCGAATGTTTGGTTGGGTGAGATGAATGGTTTGTGGAGAAATTCAATTGCATCAAGGGTTAATGTTGGTGTCATGTTTTGCATTAATTGGATTCAAATTGCCAATTCACATGTGGTTAGGAAACATGGAGAAACGACCGATTCATGGAGTGAACTGATCGAATCACATGTGAACCGCCCAACTCTCTTACAAATCAAATTGGTTTCCACTCGTAGGTTATAAAAATTCATAATCTTCTGGTCTCTTCCACTCCCACACATACTAAAAACCCAAACCCTAACTCCTCTATAAATAGAGGGGTACTGGGGGCTTCTCAGACACATCACTTGCCTCTAACAATTGTTTATCTTCTCTAGTTGTGGTAACTGAGAGAACCCAAGTAAGTCCAACCCGATAAAGGGAGGGATAGTAAGGGAGAACAATTGTGGGAGAGCAAGTTGGTGACTAGTACACCAACAGGAGGGAAAACTCCTTCGTGTCCATTCTAGTAGAACGACAGGAGTTCTAGGTGATCCATGTGGACTTCCATAAAGGCTAGGTGACCTTTGCCTATCTCAAGGAGGGCAACATCAACTTGTAGTCTGAGGAGAATCTACTACAAACATCATTTGAATCTACTGTCTATGGTGAAGAATAGGGGCTATTGTAGATGAGTTCCAGTGCAACTAGGAGTGCATGACTATTGCAATGAGTTATAGTCGTTTGACATGATCTAGGACCATGTATGAACTCATTAAACCATCCTTTCCATTACATAGTTGTTGTCGCGATCCTGTTGTTCTGGGAAATATGCATAGATAAATTTTTGTTTCCACTGCCTATTCTGTGCCCATATTTCCCAACAGTGGTATCAGAGCCATGTCAATTTACTATGTTTTGGGATAATTGACATGATCAGATTTTTGTTTATCATAATTTATTTATTGCATAAGATGTGAATACTTAAACTTCTTAATGCATACATCTAATCAAAGACCACATATAATCCCAGACTAATATATATATATATATATATATATATATATATATATATATATATATATATATATATGGAATTTACACACTTTGACCTAAGATTGAGTTTTGATGGTCCCAAAACATATATATATATATATATATATATATATATATATATATATATATATATATATATATATATATATATGTGTGTGTGTGTGTGTGTGTGTGTATATACATACATACATACATAAATACATATATATAAACATACATACACACACACACAGATATATATATATATATATATATATATATATATATATATATATATATATATATATATATATATAGAGAGAGAGAGAGAGAGAGAGAGTCAGGCTAGAATACACTCGAGTGTATCCGGAGCGGAATACACTCAAGTGGTTTTTCATGATGCAATATTTTTTTTGAAAATCTAATCGATTGACCTTCTTAAACATCTTGTGAACAACTCAGACGCAAAATTTGAGCACATTTGGATATGTATAACTCATGTTATGAAGACCGCAAAAATTATGTATTTCAAATTAGTTTCACGCGTCGATTTTGTTGCCCTTGGATGAGTGACTTACACTCATCCAAATGGGCTCAAAATTTGTATGTAGCCTAGTTATAGTATGACGGTGAAGATCAATGGTTTACATTTTGCAAAAAATAGTCTTGATATTCAAACACACTTGAGTGTATTTGTGCGATCCGTACACTCGAGTGTATTCTAGCCTGACTCTCTCTCTCTATATATATATATATAGTCGGGCTAGAATACACTTGAGTGTATTCAGCGCAGAATACACTTGAGTGTATTCAGCGCAGAATACACTGAAGTCATTTTTCATGATGCAATATTTTTGTCAAAAATCTAATCCATTGATCTGATTAAAAATCTTGTGAATAGCTCATACACAAAATTTGAGCACATTTTGACATTTATAGGCCATTTTATAAAGACCGCAAAATTATTCATTTCAAATTAGTTTCGCACTTCGATTTTGTTGCCCTTGGATGAGTGACTTACACTCATCCAAATGGGATCAAAATTTATATGTATCCTAGTTATAGTTTTGATGGAGTATGTGTAGCATGGTTATAGCCAATAACCCTTATTATCTGTGCATGGTGGTTGTGTGTTTATTTCCTGGTATATCTCAATTTGCATACTGAGCCTCCACCTTCTTCTTCCCAATGTAAAAGTATTATTCTTTCCTACCTTTTCTCCCTTAAAATGTAACTAATGGTTTCTTTGCACTATGTAATAAGTTTAATATAATTTGAATAGTTTCCTTTCTTATACGACAAAGATGATGATCAACGTCATGCAAGTCGACCATGTCACATGTCGAGCCGACCGATTGGAGAATCAAGGAGGGCAAATCATAGGAGGAGCGAACCAATCGGCTGGTGGGTCCAACTGAATGTTTAGGGATGTCCAAACATCCACTAGACAGGAGGCCAATCGATCATTTCTAACGACTTACTGACCGACCAAGAGGCAAGACGACCAGTTCAAGAGTTGAATCGATCAACCTAGATTGACAAGCACTGATCTACACCAACAATAAGTTCTTGCATGTGTTGTAGACCTAAGTGGCAGTAATTCCTTGTGGCTCGAAGGAATTATAGTAGTATGTCCATAACCATCACTTTTTGTTTTATATTGTATGTTTATATCTTGGGATATAGCATGTATATGATACATACTATATATATGTGGTGATTGGAAAAAGTATATGTATATGTGTATATACATTATATATATATATATTAATATATATATATATTAATATATATATATATATATATATATTAATATATATATATACAAACTCCCTCAAATAAAATATTAAAGTTTAGATGCTTTCCATTAGCAGCACACATGAAAAGCTAGATCGATTAAGTGTGGGCACCCCAAGGGTGGTGTGTTGTCTATCTCGTGGAAATGTGATGGTAATAATGTGGGCCTGCCAAGTGGGGTGCATTGTTATCTTGTTGGATTTTGGGTCGGACATAACTAAGTAACCTTAATGAGATTAATCATCAAAGTCATACAAATGATTGTGGCAAAGAGTTTTGCATATCATCTATCCAAGAATTGCATAAGATGGAATTGATAAATTTTTTCTACCTCAATAGTTGACTATGGACCCTGGCGTTGGTTGGGTAATAGATGAATTATTTTAGATCTTGACTCACTACAAGATTAAAATTTACAACCTTCCAAATTAATATTTTAGGGCTATCAATTTGAATAAAATAGTGAGAGTGATAGTTAACTAAAGACCTAATTGATAATTTTAATCAAATCAAATCAATAAAAATGATTTTTTGACAAAATTGAAAATTATTTTGTAGAATCAAATGGCAACACACAAAAATAACCTTTATCTATAATCAGTCCTTAAGAAGGACAAGTTAAATAGTAACAACTTCCATGATTGGTTTAGGAAGCTGAGAATTATTCTCATACAGGAATGCAAGCTCTTTGTCATAGAGACAACAAAACCAGATGAACCCCTTGTTGACCTAGAGGTTATACATTGTCCATATTTTGATAATGACTTAACCATTCCATTCATATGTATCTCATATGTGTATTGAAGATTTATTTCAGGTGTTAGATATATGAAAAGGATTAAAAATCAAAAGCCCTAGTTTGCTCAAGTTCAAGTCAAAAGCTATACAAGTGTGTAATTTTGGAAATCTATGTAAATGACCTTAGAATATCTTTGTAATCACATGTATTGATGAATTGGCTTGTAACTAAGATGAGAAAATTGATTGGGACACTAAACACCAAGTTTTAATCACTTTAGATGCACTTTAGAAAATTGACCACAAGCAGTCAATCGGTCGAGTTGCAAACTCGGCCGATCATCCTGGCTCAATTCTCTAAAGATGGCATCAGTTGAGTTGTGGTTTCACAGAACTTGACCAATCAAGTACCTAACCAATTCAATCTTCAATGGTCGGTCGAGTTTCCCCAGGATAAACTTGACTGATGATTTGAATATTGACTTTGTCTTTTACTCTATTGGTCGAGTTACCTTTATTAAAACTTGACCGATTGCACTGTACGGAACTTGCAGAAAAAGTGATTGTGACCATTGGTGTGTGTTTTGAGCAAAAATACAGTCGTTGCTTTGAGAAAAAGGCTATATTTCATATCTAAGTGTCCCACAACTTAAAGGGGAACCCTCAAATATAAATAGGACCTCTTGGAGTTCATTCCAAGGTTGCTCATTCACTACATGGTTGGTCCTAGCTTAGTTGACAGTGTTCTAACCCTTTGAGCCCCTTTCTCTCTCTACCATCAAGTCAAATTTATAAGTATGAGTGAGATAGGTTCCTTTGTAAGAGATTTGCTCCTTGTAATGATGTAAATCTCTCCTCCACCATCTTCCTACCCCCTTTCCTTATTAAAGAAAAGGTTGAAGATCTTCTTCGAGTGAAGGAGAAGGAGTTGTTGTTCTTCAAGGTTGAAGAAGGCAAGGTGTTTTAGATCTCCAAGTGAAGGAGATAGGCAAGGCAAACGCTCAAGAAGGATAGGTAATCCCTTGAAGGTAGAAGACTTGAAGAAGGAGTGGGTAAGTCCATGTTGATGGCTGAAGACTCCATGGTTCAAGTGGGTAAGCTCCTTCTATAGGTTGAAGATCCTTGCTTGAGGTACTAAGCCCTTGGATGTTGTGGTTTTGTCTTGTAATCTTATGATGGAATATAAGAGTACCAAGATTGCAAATCCTAGAGATTAACCACCTCTAAGTAGTATACTGACATTGCTCCTAGTTAGGACATGGAATCACTCTAAACCACCTTGTCCAAGTGAATGCGCTTCCGTGTCTCTCATCCTTGCTATGCTAGCTAATTAAGACATCAAATTGCACTTTGTTTAAGTTTATGTAATTAATATAATTTGGTGGTCTAATCCATTTTGTGAGAATTGTGAAGCTCTATTCACTCCCCCTCTAAAGCCCTTGATCCAACAAGTGGTATCAGAGCATGTCTTCTCCAAGTTACTTTTACAACTAGGAGAAGATGGGCGATTTAGCACTTGGATCCCTCAACTTGGAAGGAAGCTTCTCCATGCGACCTTCGGTCTTCAACATCACCAACTTCCTCTATTGGAAGAGAAGAATGCAGTTCTACCTCCAAGGTGTGAGCTATGAGATGTGGAAGGTGGTGCACCTCAAGTATGAAGATCCAAAGGGGGAAATATCCACTTGGATGGAAGCCCAAATGAAGAAAGCTCAACTCAATGCCAAAGCTGTGAGCATCATATATGCATCCCTCACCCCATCCGAGTTCAACTAGATCTCCTCTTGGGACACCACACATGAGATTTGGAACTAGCTTTGTGTCACCTATGAAGGAACGAAGCAAGTGAATGAAGCCAAGATCTACATGCTTGGTGGTCTTCTTGAGAACTTCAAGATGGGTAAGAATGACAGAGTGGCTGATATGTACACTAGGCTCAATGTCATCATCAATGGATTGGCAGCCCTTGGTAGTGTGATGGACAAAGGCACTATCAACTCCAAGATCCTAAGGTCTCTTCCAAAGAGATGGGAGCCCAATGTTACATCCATTGAAGAAGTGTACAAGCTTAGTGAATTGTCAACCGAGGAGGTGGTTGGAAACCTTCAAGCCCATGAACTAAGACTTGATAATCAAGAAGAAGAAGAAAAGAGAGAAGAGAAGGAGTCCAAGAGGATCAAGGGCACAACCTTCAAAGCTCAAATTGAAGAGATGGTTCGGAAGCAACAACTTGCTCTCAAGTCCCCTACTCCCTCCTCAAGTGAAGATGAAGGCCCATATGAGCATGAAGCAAACTACTCAAAGGGAAAACACTTCAAGGGAAAGCCTTCTTCATCAACTCCTAGATGTTATGAGTGTAGCTAAAAGGGCCATTACAAGAGTGACTACACCAAGTCTAAAAAGAGCCACCATTAGAGCAGCCACAAGAAAGACAAGGAGTACAAGAGAGAAGGCAAATACAAGAGAAAGGAGAAGAAAGAAAGAAGAAGCAAAGATGCATCTCATGCAGCTTGGGAGGAGTCTTCCTCAACCTCTTCAAGCTCCGAAGATGGAGAATGCCACCTTGCTCTCATGACCTCTACAAGTGAAGATGTAGGTGAGGTAAGTGAAGTCAATTTGCATGAGTTATCTAAGGAAACTCTTATTGATATGCTTAATGATTGTTGGTCATCTTTTACTAAATGAAAATCTAAAAGGAAAAGACTAGACAAGATTGTAGATGATCTTTATGCAAAAATTGAGATTCTTGATAAAAATGAAAAACTGCTCCTTGATAGCATAGATTATTTGCAAGGGAAATTTCTTGACCTTGAGCTTTAACACAATGGAGTAGAGGTTGAGAATGGTGTCTATCTTAAGGCTATTGCAGATCTTAAGGAAGATAACCAAAGATGCCAAGATGAGATAGATGTTCTTAAAACTAAAAATGTAGAAGTAAATCTCATTGATGAAGCTAGGAAGCAAGAAATTAATGTCTATCAAAAGGATATTCTTTTGCTTAAATATGAAAATGCTAAGTTGCTTGCTCAAGTAAATGATCTATCATATAGACCTATTTTGAAAAGTAATGAGGTAGCTAGCATTGCTTTAGAACGTGATTCCTTTAATACTAAAGCCCTCTGTTTCGAGGCCAACCTATTACATGCTAGAGATGATCTGTCTAGTTTATCTTCTACTGTCATTAACCTTAGTGGTGATAATGCTAAGTTAAGAGCTTCTTTGCAAAAGTATCTTATGGGAAATAAATCCATTAATGTTGTCCTAGAATACTCTACCAAACAAAATGGTACTAGTGGTTTAGGATATGATGGGACTGCTCCCAAGGGTAAGAACAAGAACAAGAGTAAGGGTAAGAAGAAGAGTGTAGAACCTCCTATCTTCCATGGAGAGACTTCTGGCTCTAAAAACCCTATGGTATGTGCTCATTGTAAATGTGATGATCATTACTCTACTAATTGTCCTTGCAAGCAAAAGGGGACCAACCCAAAGATGAAATGGGTCCCCAAGCTAACCTCAGATCCCAAAGTTTGAGTTGGGTACCGACATCCTTCTTTCATGTAGGACAAAAAGAGGTGGATTGTTGATAGTGTCTGCTCAAAACATATGACAGGTGAAATCAACCATTTCAACAAAATCATGAAAAAGAAAGGAGGATCAGTAGCCTTCAGGGACAACAAGAAAGGTAAGGTTATAGGTGAGGGTGATGTAGGCAATGAGCTATGTATCAAGAATGTTTTACTTGTTGATGGCCTACATCACAACTTGATAAGTGTAAGCCAACTTTGTGATAATGGATATCTTGTTTTGTTTACAACTTTTGAATGTTTGCTTCTAGATTCCCTCACTTACAATGTCATATATAAGGGAACTAGAAATGGTAATCTTTATGTTATTGTGCTTGATGCTCTAAAGCCCATACATGATAGATGCTTGGTTTTGGATAAAAATAATATTTCTCTTTGGCATCGCCGCTTGGGTCATGTGAATATGCATCAAATGAAGAAATTGAGCAAAAAGGAATTGGTTTGGGGACTTCCCAAATTTCATTTTAAAAAGGATGAGGAATGCCAACCTTATACACAAGGCAAGCAAACCAAGTCCTCCTTCAAATCCAAAGGAGTTCTTAGTACCAAAAGAGGTCTTGAGATTCTTCATATTGATCTATTCAGACCAATGAGAATGCAAATGATTCGTGGTTCAAAGTATTTTCTTATGATTGTTGATGATTTCTCTCGTTATACTTGGACTTTCTTTCTCGTTTCGAAGAGTGATACACTTGATGTTTTCTCGAGATTTTGTAAATGAGTTGAAAATAAAGCTTCTTTCCGGATTGTTTCTATCCATAGTGACCATGGGGGAGAGTTTGAAAATGATCTTTTTGAGCATTTTTGTGAAAAATCTGGTTACTCGCACAATTTCTCTTCTCCTCGTACGCCTAAAAAAATGGGGTAGTAGAGAGAAAGAATTGGTTGCTTTAGGAGATGGCTCGGACTATGCTACTGGAATATGACATTCATAAGAAGTTCTAGGCCAAAGCCGTAAGCACCGCTTGTTTTGTGCAGAACTGAGTTTTTACACATCATTCTTTAAAGAAAACCTCCTATGAGTTATGGCGTGGTAGAAAGTCATCCATTGATTTCTTTCATGTTTTCGGATGTCCTTATTTTGTTTTGAACACTAAGGATTCTGTTAACAAGTTTGATCCAAAATTGTACAAAGCTTTCTTCCTAGGCTATAGCACTACAAGCAGGGCTTATAGAGTTTTCAATATTGAATTGTCTAAAATTGAAGAATCTATCAATGTTAAGTTTATTGAAACTAACCCTATTGTTGGAAAAAATGTTGTTGATAATGATGTTGCAGATGACTTGATTCCTATCTTGAAAGACCTCAACATCAACAACAAAGGTAAGCAGGTGATTGAAGCTGAAGATGAAGAGAAGAAGGATCCTACTCCTCACTTTGCAAAGAATCATCCCAAAGAGCTAATCATTGGCAACCCATTTGAGAGAGTGAAGACACGAGCTACCTACAACAAAGAACAAGCAGGCAGTGCGTTCATTTCATAGCTGGAGCCAAAGAACATCAAAGAAGCTCTTGGTGATGACGAGTGGATCCTAGCCATGCAAGAGGAACTAGAGGAATTTGAGAAGAATCATGTGTGGACTCTAGTGCCAAGACCAATTGATAGAAAAATCATTGGCACCAAGTGGGTCTACCACAACAAGCTTGATGAACAAGGAAAAGTGGTAAGGAACAAAGCAAGGTTAGTGGCACAAGGTTACAATCAACAAGAAGGTATTGACTTTGATGAAACTTATGCTTCTGTTGCTAGACTTGAATCTATTAAAATGCTACTTGCCTTCGCTAGTTATAAAAATTTCTTGATATATAAAATGGATGTTAAGAGTGTATTTTTGAATGGTACAATCAAGGAAGAAGTATTTGTTGCTCAACCTTTGGGATTTGAAAATGACAAGCTACCTAATCATGTTTATTTGTTATAAAAGCTCTCTATGGACTCAAGCAAGCACCTCGAGCTTGGTATAATAAATTAAATAACTTTTTGTTAGACAATGGCTATGTCATGGGTAAAGTCGATTCTACTTTATTTCTAAAACACACTTCTAGCAATTTTGTTATCATTCAAATTTATGTTGATGATATCATTTTTGGAGGAATTGATCTTGATCTTTGCAAGGAGTTTAGTTCTCTTATGCAGAGTGAGTTCGAGATGAGCATGATGGGTGAGTTGACTTTCTTCCTTGGCTTTCAAATCAAGAAAACCAAAGATGGAAACTTCATAAACCAAGGCAAGTATACCAATGAACTACTCAAATTCTTTGGGATGGAGAACATGAAGTCAATGGACACACCCATGTCCAACACCACCAAACTTGATAGAGACGAAGAAGGTGAGAAGGTACATGAGAAGCTCTATAGAGGTATGATTGGAAGTTTGCTTTATTTAACTGCCTCTAGACCTGCTATTATGTTTAGTGTTGGCTTGTGTGCTCACTTTCAATCAAGTCCTAGGATATCACATATTATTGTTGTCAAGAGGATTTTGAGGTACCTAGCCAAAACTCAAAACTTTGGTCTATGGTACCCTAAGTCAAAGGACTTTACTCTTATAGAATATAGTGATGCAGATTATGCAGGCTGTTTGGTTGATAGAAAGTACACAAGTGGCACTTGCTTCCTTCTAGGACCATGTTTGGTGTCTTGGTTCTCCAAGAAACAGAGCACCATGACATTATCAACTATCGAGGCTGAATACATTGTAGCCAGGAGTTGTTGTACCCATGTCCTATGGATGAAGTAAATGCTCTAAGACTTTAACATACATTTTGATGCTTCTCCTATCTTTTGTGATAATACTAGTGCAATCAATCTTTCTTATAATCCTATATTGCATAGTAGAGCTAAACATATAGAGGTTCGTCATCATTTTCTTCATGACCACATTGACAAGAAGGACATCTATATCACACATGTGGACACGGAAAATCAGTTGGCAGACATTTTCACTAAACCTCTAGCTAGAGAGCAATTTAACTTTATTAGATCTAAACTGCTCATTGTTGCTTTGGATGATATTGACATGTTGTCTAGCTAGTTGTTTTATCCTATATGTCTTGCTCATGCTTTCCTCATCTTACTTGCCTAAATTTTTGTCTAAAATGTGCTTAATTTGCTAGTTGACATGCTTAGTTCACTTGTTTTTGGGGTTTTCTCGAATTTCTTAGTTTTATCATTAAATAGTACCCAATGATGAATGATATGTTCCTAAGTATGTTCAATATACATAATAGACTCAAAAAATGAATTTAATTGGCGTGTATATTGCTAGAAATTAAGTTTGATGGTTTTAGGCCAAGTTGACCGTCGGTCGAGTTTCCCCTAGGACAAACTCAACCGATCATTGGCCGAGAGTTGTTCTCCAGAGGACCAATCATTCGAGTTTCTGACTCTCAAAACTCGTCCGATCCGCGGGCTGAAGAAAATTTAAGTTAGGTTCGGCCAAATATTCTCCCTCTCAACTAGAGAATAAACGACTGATTCCTCTTCTTATAGCCCTAAGCTCTCACCCCCAGCCCTAAACCTCCCTATCCTAGCCCTTTCCCGACCTAGATAGCTCAACCAAGACCTCCCTGGTTGCTCCCTGGTGGTGTTTGGATGGATTTTGATGTTGCTTTGTGTGTTTGTTCGTTTCTCTTTCTCTTTTTTGCCTCCATGGCTTCCCAAAGGAGAAACAAACCTACCCCATGCAATGCACCTTCATCCTCTTCGTCTAATCACTTGATCCCTTTCGATGATACCTCTTTTGTCTCAATAGAGGATGTTAATAGGTATAAGGACCTTCTTCCTAGGAGTCCTTTTCCATTTCGTGCCTTGTTTGAGCCAAGCCATAGGCATCAAGAGGTTATTAATCAAGTTGCTAGGTTTCTCGCCGTCCACCACCTTTCCGCCTTGGCCTTCGAACGTGACTATTCTCCTAATTCAGTGTCTAGCACGAAAGCAAATCATGAGTTCTACGCTAATTTGCATTGGAACTATGGCTCCCTCATACCCCCGCCGAATGCTCAAGTAATCCTAACCTCGATGATCGCGGGTAAGCGTTTCCAAATCTCTAAGGATATTTTAAATGTCTTCTTTTCCGAAGATGAGGAAAAGGATACTTGGCGCAAGGATTATGGCGAGTATTTCGATCTTTTGGACCCGAAAGGTTTCTACAAGCAAAATGAATTGACTCTCCTTGACATTCATCACTACTTGAAGAAACCTGACGTTCCATATAAGAAGAAGAGCACCCTACCTTCCTCCTCCCTCAACCTTAGGAAGAGCATTCTGGCTTTAGTGATCAACTGCAACATCCATCCGAAGAAAAATCAAACAGATATTGTAGAGAACACTACTGTCATTATGTATTGCATTCTAGAGAACATCAGTGTCAAGTGGGCCAAATACATTCTACACTACATGACCTACTTCAACATTGGTAAGAATACCAAAGGCACCCATCCCCCACCCTTCCCTGATATGTGGTTTATTTTAGTTTTCTATAGAGAAATCACTCTTTTCTGACTTTCATTACAAAGTATCCAGGAAAGGTGTATGTATCAATGAAACCACGATTCAGAAGTCTATGCTTGTGTTTGCCTCTTATACCCTTGGTGCTTCTGCCTCTGCCTCTGCAGCCCCTGCCTCCTTTTCCCGAGCCCCACCTCCTTAGCCCCCTCCTCGACCTAGTTGTGCTTCATTCCATGTATCTAATGAAACCCTTATGGGCTACACGATGCACCAACAAGCATACAACCAACAGGTCCAGGAGCACATGCATCAGGATCTATGTTCTATCTTATCAACCATGAACCTATCATGTGCTCATCCCTACCCCACCTACCAACCCTAACCTGGTAGTGATTATGCTTCATATGCATACAATCATTGCTATCCACGCACCCGAGCCTTCCGCTGTTGTTGCTCCTCCACCCTTCATTACTGGTAGTTCTACAACCACCTACCTCCCGTTGCCTGTTGGCCCCTTGGCCACCTTGCTTTCCAGCCTTGGAGACTCCACTCCGTCCTTTCCTCAGGCCAATGAGCTTCACACTCTTGGTATGTCTTGGGCTAAGCAGAATGCTCGTTGGCGCGGTCACATTTTTGGTCCTCCTGCTGATGAGGAGATGCCTGACCAGGATGACAATGTTGAGGCTGATGATGATGATGATGGTGATGGTGGGGATGCTTCTGATGATGGTGATGGTGATGGTGCTGGATTTGGTGATGAAGGCACTCTTACAGCACCTTCTGATGGAGAAGAGGACTATGAGCCTGGAGCTGATGATGCTGATGTCGTTGATATAGATCGTTTAGATGCTTAGCTTGTTTCTTAGTTTTTAGTCTAGCATGCTAATCATATACATCTTTATAGGCTATTTTGTACAAGAAACATCTAGGCACATTATCTGAGTTGTACTATTTTATCTTCTATTTTTCATCGCTTCTTGCTTGTAGTTACTTTAATGAGAACATGCATCTGAGTTGTAATATATGTGATGTGCACTCCTACTTTTTACTCTGATATATCTTATGCGTTGGTGCCATCTTTCCCCATATTTTGATTATGACAGAGAGTGTATGTTGCTTTCGACTCTGTTTTCCATATGATATGAGATTGCTTGTATGAATATCTAGTTGATTGTGTTTTGGAGAAGACCTGGATCTATGCTCTTCTACCCCCCCCTACTTTTTGATACTGTCAAAAGGGGGAGTGAAACTTCAAAGTCTTGAAACTCAATCATATTGTTACTCGTTGTTATACTATTGCTTACTTCTTATGAGATCCTTTTCTTGTTCATTTACTATTTTATCATGTGACTTGCAAAGGACTACATAGTACATGTATGCTATTATTATTATGTGTAGATAGACTAACCATGCAGGTTAGAGGAAGCATAGATTGAGGGGGATCAATTCACATTGTTCACATCTTGAATCCCCTTAATTAACAAGGCAAAGGTATAACTTCTATATCCTTTTCAATAAGTTTGAGGAATGGTTTGTCATTGTCAAAAGGGGGAGAATGTTGACCTAGAGGTTATACATTGTCCATATTTTGATAATGACCTAACCATTCCATTCATATGTATCTAATATGTGTATTGAAGATTGATTTTAGGTGTTAGATACATGAAAAGGATCAAAAATCAAAAGCCCTAATTTACTCAAGTTCAAGTCAAAAGCTATACAAGTGTGTAATTTTAGAAATCTATGTAAATGACCTAAGAATATCTTTGTAATCACTTGTATTGATGAATTGGCTTGTAACTAAGATGAGAAAATTCATTGGGACACTAAACACCAAGTTGTAATCACTTTGGATGCACTTTAGAAAATTGACCACATGTAGTCAATCGGTCGAGTTGCAAACTCAACCAATCCTCCTAGATCAATTCTCTGAAGATTGCATCGGTCGAGTTGTGGTTTCACAGAACTCAACCGTTTGAGTACCTGACCAATTCGATCTTCATTGGTCGGTAGAGTTTCCCCAGGAAAAACTCGACTGATAATTTGAATATTAGCTTTGTCTTTTACTCTATCGGTCAAGTTACCTTAATTGAAACTTGACCAATTGCAGTGTGCAAAATTTTGAAAAAAAGTGATTATGACCGTTGGTGTGTGTTTTGAGCAAAAATAAACGTGTTGCTTTGAGCAAAAACAGCTATATTTCGTATCTAAGTGTCCCACAACTTAAAGGGGCACCCTTAACTATAAATAGGACCTCTTGGAGTTCATTCCAAGGTTTCTCATTCACTACATGCTTGGTCCTAGCTAAGTTGAGAGTGTTCTAACCCTTTGATCCCCTTTATCTCTCTACCTTCAAGTTAAATTTGTGAGTATGAGCGAGATAGGTTCCTTTGTAAGAGAGTTTCTCCTTGTAATGATGTAAAGCTCTCCTCCACCATCTTCCTACTTCTTTCTTTATTGAAGAAAAGGCTGAAGATTTTCTCCGAGTGAAGGAGAAGGAGTTGTTGTTGTTTAAGGTTGAAGAAGGCAAGGTGTTCCAGATCTCCAAGTGAAGGAGATAGGCAAGGCAAGCGCTCAAGAAGGATAGGTAATTCCTTGAGGACAGAAGACTTGAAGGAGTGGGTAAGTCCATGTTGATGGCTCAAGACTCCATGGTTCAAGTGGGTAAGCTCCTTCTATAGGTTGAAGATCCTTGCTTGAGGTACTAAGCCCTTGGATGTTGTGGTTTTGTCTTGTAATCTTATGATGGAATATAAGAGTACCAAGATTGCAAATCCTAGAGATTAACCACCTCTAGGTAGTGGACTGACATTGCCCCTAGTTAGGACATGGAACCACTCTAAACCACCTTGTCCAAGTGCATGCTCTTCCTTATCTCTCTTCTTTGCTATGCTTGCTAATCAAGACATCAAATTGTTGTTTGTTTAAGTTCCTACACTTAATATAATTTGGTGGTCTAATCCATTTTGTGAGAATTATGAAGCTCTATTCACCCCCCCTCTAGAGCCCTTGATCCAACACCCCTTCCCAATGCACCTAAAGATGATAGGGATGCTTACAAGAAGCATACTAAAGATGTCGTCAATGAAAAATGTTTGATGCTATGCTCCATGAACTATGAGTTGCAAAGTCTGCATGAGAACATGGATGCTATTGAGACGGTTATACATCTTAAGAACATGTTCTAAGATCAGGCAAGATAGGAGGTATATGATGTCTCCAAGGTGATGGTTAAATGTAGCACAGAAGAATGAGATCTACTAGGTCCTCATGTGCTCAATCTCATTGGGTATGTGGAGAACCTACCTAGACTGGGATTCCCCTTGGGTCAAGAATTGGTCACCGATGTGATTCTACAATCTCTGCTAGAGTCATACAATCAGCTTGTCATGAACTACAACATGAATTACTTTGACAAGTCATTGACAAAGTTACTATGCATATTGAGAACAATTGACACACAAATGAAGAAAGGCAAGACCAAGTCTACGATGATGATCAAGAAGACAAGGAAAGGTCTAAAGATAAAGGGAAAGCTAAGAAGAGTTCTAAAGCTAGACAAAAGCCCAAACCTTTAGATCTCCAGGCAAAGGGAGGAATAAAGAAGGGAGGAAAATGTCACCACTATCATCAAGATGGACACTGGAAGAGGAATTTCCCCTTCTGGTTGGGGGAACTAAAGAAGAAGAAGGAGGATATAGAGATCTCCACTTCAAGTATATACTTTATAAGATAATTCTAAATCACCTCTTCACTGGTATGTGATATCGAATGTAGACCTGACATACGTTGATGTGCAAGATTTGAGAAGAAGTAAAGTCTTTATGAAATGACAAGGATGGATTGCATAAGCAAGAGTTGATGACGTTAGAGTATACATTTAGAATTTATCTTAGACCATTGGGCATGTAATAGAGTTAGTTGCATTGCTTTTTCACTATGCCATTAATAGAAATATTTCACTTTATCCATCTTGTGTGAAAAGGATGATTATAAATAAAGAGTTGTTAATGGTTCTATTTCAAAGATGTGATCTTGTATGGCAATGGACCAACATCTAGTGATCGTTATATGAAAGGATCTAAAGAATAATGTTCATAACATAAATACCTAAAAGATTTTAATCGACAACTTAAACAATTAACAACATTGTCATCTATAGTACATATATGAGAAATGCATTACTAGAATCCATATTGATGTTTATCTAGAATCTTTTGGTTATTGAACCAACAAGAGACATGAAAGTCTCATTTATGAGATACATGACAAAACACATCTCACCAAGTGTAGTGGAGAGAAAAAGAATTCTATTAGGACTTATACATGTAGTGTATGAAGATCTTGTAGAATAAATGCTACATATAGTTCTTTGTACTTCATTATATTCACTGATGAGATCAGTTGATATAGGGTTAGTATTTGATGAAATACAAACATGAATCTCTTGAAGTGTTCAAGGAGATAATAAATGGAGTATAACTTGATAAAAGTATTAAGAAACTTTGATATGATTAAATTTTGAAATACTTTACTTCAATAGTTTGAGGACCTTTTGGATAGACTGTGATAGTGTATCACAAGTCAAATCCACCTGAAATATGATGATGTATCAAAAATAAGGAATTAGATCCCGATGAATCATGATGTAATTATCATTTGATCTTATATTCTAATTTCCTCATGGATATATACTTTGCATTAAAATAATGTACCTTCTAAAATTGTTTAAAAGACATCATACGTGATATGATATGGAAATGTCCCCATATGTCTTAAGGATTAAAACCTACATAAAGTAATTAGTTTCTTAAAAAGTTTTATCCACAAACCATAATTATTGAATACTACCTTTAACCCTAATCTGACAATAAAATGATTGTTGCTAGGATAAATGAGTTCCAAAAGAATCAGTGGGAGTAAAATTAGAACTCAAAAGGTTTGAAATCAACAAGGAGGTACAATGAGAACAATTGGTAATAAAAAATTGTTGTGGAATCTTAGGTTCCTTACATAACACATAACTCATAGTTCTAGTAAGAACATATCTGAGATTTAGATATTGTGAATCTTATAACTTACATAAGTTATGAGTTTGTCATAAGATGATGAGCCAACAAATAAAGTAGAAGCTATTGAGATCCAGAATCTAAGAAATGCCTTGAATCCATCATGGGGTCCATGTTCACTAACAAGGTATAACCTTTATAGTACCACCTAAAGGGGTAAAACCCAAAGGGTGAAGTTGGGTTTTCATTGCAAATACCAACATGGATAAGCTAAAAGGACAGATTGGATGCAAAGGTTTTCAAATCACTTCAACTTATTGGACATGAACAAATTCCTTTACTAATGTCATGCTTGTTGTTGTAGATAGTATATACTATGAGATTTGTCATATGAAGCTTAAAAACACCTTCCTTAAAAGGAATATTTGAAAGGCTGAATACATGACACCACCTAAAGGTTTTATAACTTTGTGAATTATAAATAAAGTCTATAATCTACACAGTTCAATCTGAGAGATTGAAACAAGCATCTCATAGATGGGATCTTTTAACTTGACAAGATAGTCAAAGGGTTTGACTTGAGCCAAGATACAAGATGAAATCTATCATTACGAAAGATTTAATGGGAGCATAAAACTATTCCACATATTGATGGGGAATAACATCCCAATACTATAAATATTGAGACCTGGCATGAAAAACACCTTCAGCAATGAAGGATTAGGTGGAACATCCTATATGATAGGGATTGAGATCTATATAGATAGTTCTTGAAAATTTCACAACCTAAGTATGAGTTATAGCAAGATGCTAAAAGAGTTTAGCATGAAGGATTCAATGAGAGAGAATCTGACCATGATTCATCGGATTATTCTCTTAAGAACCTTGTATTCTGATTCTTATGAAGAATGGAAAGACATGAGTAAGATTCCATACACACTAGAAATTGGATCTATCATGAATGCTATATAAAATTTAATCATCCCACAGTCTTGGATGTATTGGACATGACAAGATGGTGTTTGTTTCCAAAGAGGTTCACTGGAATGTCATTTAAAGATATCTATTAGTACTTGAGAAGCACTAAAGGATTAGTTGCTATATTATAGAAACAAGTAAGAATTGGGTGTAAGGAGTTACATCGATGCAAGCTTCTAAAATGATAGAAAGTGATCACAATATAAAATGCATTTAACTTTAGAAAAGAGTTGTTAGTTGGAAGGGTTCTGAATTACAAACCATTAATTCAATTCTACAATAGAAGCCAAGTATCCGGGTTTACGAACACATGAGTAGATACTATATGGATCTAGAAGTTCATATGGATGAACTTATGGGATTTCCAATTATTGATGAGATAATAGAAATGCTATGACAACAATAAAGATACCGATTAGGCAAGGAATATTAGATAACATATTCAAACAATTTCATCTAAATGCAAAGTGATGAGAAACATGAAATATACAATCTAAAAGTAAAGTGTTGATAACTCACTGGACTAGCACTTGTGGAGAAGAAACATGATGGACATGTTTAGATCACGTAGAATATAATTCGTGGGTGATTGTCTCTAAGTGCAAGTAGGAGTCTATTAGTATGTATGCCCAAAGAGCCAATCATATGATGATTTTGATGGAATATTACATAAAGGATTTGATTAATAATAATAAAGGCAAGCTTCCAATTCATTCTATTTCATTCAGTTATGAGATAATGAGGAAACATAATGTAAGTCTAAAGAATGACAATTACTCAATGACGTATGTCTTCAAGTACATGACTGAACAATGAGATCATACAATGTTAAGAGTATGTACATTCTTATTATGTCCCTAGTCGGATGTTACTGTGGAAGGCATATTTCATAGAAATAACACATAAGACTGGAGTGTGTATTGGTTGATGGTAAAATCTCATCAGTCATGATATGGTATATCAAACCAAGCACATAGATACTTGTTAGAGAATAGTGTATCAGACAAACCCACCTTGAGAGTGACACATGGAAACCATAAATGTTGGTCATAGAGTCATCTCTCATAATGAAGGTGGTTATTGTGGTTCTTAGACCTGAAGTCACTACACTCATCACATGTCATTTGGTATACATTGACATCATCCAACCTAATCATGAATAAGGATTGCCATAACGGTGATTATTGGGTAGCTGTGACACATGGGGATCGACTGTGAGTGACATAGATGGGATTTTCCCCTCCTACTAGAGTTCGATATCTTGGCCACTTGATAAGCGAGACTGAGAAAAGCATGTGCATGAACATGTGAATCAATATATGATATTAAGGTTACATATATCTCAGACAGTTTTCTCTAGATTCAAGGAACATGGATTGAACATTGAGAGTATGATGATTCCATGCCTCGAGTTCATTCCACATATCAGAGACTAAGGAATTAGATAATCATTGCTACACCTTACACATATTGTAGGTTGTAGTTGTTCTCCAACTTTTCATCCAATTTGGTAGCACTGATGTGTGACTAGGCACCACTCTTAACTTGTGATGTCATAAACTAGTTATAGACATTCACTGGATAACATGATATGAGACCTATAGGGTCACATACATAGGAATTCACCTAGAAGAGGTGTTTAATCATGAATGATAATTGAATTGATTACTGAAGTGTTTAGCTACTCAATTTTAGCAAAAAATCAACTGACTGGACTCCCAACCGACTGGTTTAAGTGTTGAAGTGACCATTTGGAGTTACTAGTTGACTAGAAATTGAATTGATTGAGTTCTACTTAAAATCGAGAGCTAACCGACCAGTTCACATAGTGAATTGATCGACTCGGCTCACCAATTGGCCGTTAGGTTGGGTGAGATGCTCGGTTGGTGGAGAAATTTGATTGCATAGAGGATTAATGTTGACGTCATGTTGTGCATTAATTGGATTTGAATTGCTAATTCATATGTTGTTGGTAAAAATGGAGAAATGACTGGTTCATAGAGTGAATTGATCATCTCACATGTCAATTGACTAGCTCACTTACAAACTGACCGGTTTTCCACTTGTAGGTTTTGAAAATTCGTAATCTTCCAGTCCCTTCCACTCCCACACAGTCTGGGAACCCAAACCCTAACTCCTCTATAAATAGAGGGGTATCAGGGGCTTCTCAGATACATCAATTTCCTCTAACAATTGTTTGGATTTTGTGGTTGTGGTAATCGGGAGAACCCAAGCAAGTCCTACCCGATAAAGGGAGGGATACCAAGGAGAACAATTGTGGGAGATCAAGTTGGTGACTAGTACACCAATGGGAGGGACAACTCCTTCATGTATGTTCTAGTAGAATGAAAATAGTAGTAGGTGGACAACATGGTCTTCCATAGAGGAAAGGTGGCCTTTACCCATCGCTAGGAGGGTAACGTCAGCCTACAGTCTTTGGAGAAGTTGTTGCAGAAGCCGTCTGAGTTTGTTGTCTTTGGTGAAGACTAGGAGCTACAGCAGATGAGTCCCAAGGAAACTAGGAGTGAACAACTACTATAATGAGTTAGAATCAATAAACTTGCCATGGGACCAGATATGAACTTATTAAACCATCCTTTCCATTACATAGTTGATGATGCGATCTTACTATTCTAGGGAATATGGATAGATAAATTTTTATTTCCACTGCCTACTTTGTGCCCATATTTCCCAACAATATGTTTATGATATCACTTGAAACTCTATGAGCACTAACCAGATCACAAGGAAGATCAACATCACCATATGCCTACCACCTTCAATAATCATGCTATCAAAGAAACCATGAGTCCACCACCTACTCTATGGGCATGAACGATACTTTCTATGATGGACTCAATGACAATAATATCTTAAACTAAAAATATGTAAGGAATTACGAGAAAAATGAGGTTATACATAATTCATATATTCATTGACTAGTACTCATCACATAATTAATAAAACATATATGTTAAGTTGATCCCAATTCATGTCCATCTCATTTATATATGTATATAAATTTGACCTAGTAAAAAACATCATTAAAAATTAATATTACACAGAAATCATACATTAATACTAGTAAGGTTAAAGATAATAAATTAGACATTCAATATCTAACCGATTTGAGACATCAACAATCACTGGAGATTGCAACAATAAAATATCCATGAACTGATTATATCAACATATAAAATGTCTTGTGAATATATGGGTATCTATCATATCCAATATATTTAGAACAATTGTTAAGAAAGAAGACTTTCACAAATCATGTTCGTATATGGATTTGTTATGACTAAATATGTGAAAATATATTGATGAACCTAAATTTTATGAAAATTAAATTAAAAGTATCTATTGGTATAAGTATAGTTTCACCAGGATCTACTAATTGTCTTATTTATTCATTGCAGAAAACATTCAAATGCAAGTCTATATGTAGAAGAACACGTCTATGAAAATTCCAACAGGTCCAACAGAAGTCATTAGGATGACCATCTATGCATGGGGTAGGTTCATTGACCATATCTTATAGAAATCATCCTAAATTTTTGAAGGGAAAAGAGAATCATTTGGGATGATGTATCAATCATTCTCCTTAAGAAACAAATCCTCATAGAAGAAAATCTACTTAGATATGAAATTTAACTCACATAAGACCAAACTAGGAAAAGGTCTCATCATTATGAGGGAAGTGGCACACAAGTAAAATGCATTATGACCTCATGAGAATATATAGGTTTGTCATCAGACTCTTGTCTTACTCAAGCCATTTGTTTTTTTCTTTTCTATGTATTAACAAAGTTAGTCTTGTACAAATATGATTCAACAAAAGAACTCATGCACCCAGAAATCATACCTAGAATTTGATATATATTGTGTTCTTAGTTATACAAACAATATATCAACTGTTTGGTTTTATTAAATACAAATTTAATTTGTGCTTTAAAGCCAATGGTTGTCATACTCTAGATATTCTTGAAGACCTGTGACATTGATATGATTGGTCCATGGTAGACTTCTCAATTTATTGAAGGTTATGCCTTTGACATGGTCCCTCAGAGGTTCCTAGCCTTGTACTCTAGTTTCTCACCTTGCAGTTAGGGGACCATTACTATAGGTTATTTCTCTGACATGGTGCTTGTTTATCATTGATCACAACATAACATAAAGAAATGAAAAAAGTTGGTGACAAGTTACATATAAATTATAAATGGACCCATAGTTCATTCAAAGAGGTGACCAAGATCATACTAATTGATTGTTAAAACAAACTTTCTATCCTATTAAAGTATATACATGAAAAGAATCATGTCTTTAATTGAGTATCGTATAATGGTTATATAAGTGTTTAACTTAACACAATCTTAGCTTTAACCCTAATATGCTCCTATGATAATAAAACAAAAATGAAGCCATCCATCTTGCAAGGAAGTAAAAAATTCCATATCTTGAAACTCAATAAATTATGATACAAATTCAAAGCCTTTATAGTTGTACTTCTTGGAATGATGTTTACATATTACATATTATTATCCTAGTTCTAAACACATGCAAGGTTATACTGCAAACCTTTGTAAAATTTAGTTTTGAAAATCTCCCAGAATGCATGACAAAGGTAGATGAGGAATAGTAATACATACTTGGCAATTGTGAAGGCCATGTGATGGAAAAATGTTTGAACTGTGTAAATGAATATTATGGCTATTGGTTGGAAAAAAATCAACACTGTAAGAAGAATCATGAAATGTTTTCTATAGGAAATGAGAATAAGACTCTTACTAAGCTAAAGAAAATATAACATCCCATCTATTCAATTCTAGTAAGAATATTTAATTAAGCATAAATGAATACTTAAATTCATCACATATATATAAAGATTATGAAAATGTAAAAGCCTGGATCCTTTCACTTTTATTTAATTATAAATGTATGAACGTTACAAATGAGCCTAAAGAAATGCCTTCGAAAAGGCACCAACTACAAATTGGGCTGCCAAACCTTTTTGGATGGAAAACCCCAAAGATCGAAAGATAAAATTGGAAGATTTTGATGATGGAATCATTACATTTCTATTGACGATGTTTCAGATGAGCCAAGAGAGAAGCTGCATTATTACCCAAAGATATCAAACACAAAAGGAAAAAAAATAATAGTTGTTTGCTTCACAAACATCACCATGTTTACAAACTTTTTGTGTGGTTGCATCAAAATATGCTTGTCCTACCTTGAAGTTATTTGGAATATTACTAGTCAATGGAGAAACCCCGTAAGATCAACACAAGTGTGCTTGCCTCTAGTCCAATCATATAATAGGATGTCGGCCGGTCTTTGAGCATGGAGACCATCATGTCATGACCCAAGGAAGGCGATTGGGGCTTCTTTTAAAGCTTTTATCCCAACACAAGAAAGAATGTCAAAAAGTGGGTCTCAAACAACATCATGGAAAAACTTGAAACCAGGACGAATACACCAGTGTACAACATGGTCGCCAAAGGAATCAAGTTTAGTAAAATGACAAAGTGGACATCCCTAGTTTCCAGGATATAGAGGGATTAAAAGATGATATCATAGAATAGATATGTACTCAATCGATCTCATGGATAATCCAAGACCGCCAATAGGAACAATGAGAAGAAAACCATGTACATGGTCAGCCTAAAGGGAAGCAGGAAGGATATTTTGTCGTGGAGTCAACTTTGAATCCTTGAAACAATGTATTGTTTTTCATAAAGCAAGTTCTCTTTTTGCTTTTTTCCATATATTTGTTTATGTAAGCTTTAAGTTTTGCTAGAGAGAATACCTGAAAGATGAGAAATAAAGGAAATATCATAATAGATCTTAACACTACACTCAAAAAAGAAAATGGTAACAAAAACCATTGGACTATAAGGCTATATCTGCTTTCATAGGTGATATAAGAGGCAACAACCATCAAAAAACTAAAAAGATAATAAATCAACACCACACCAACAAGGGAGCCCTAAACTATAGTCATGAAAAATCATATGAGAACTACAGATCATATAGAGAGTAATATGCCTCGAGATGGTCTTGGTCGTATTTACAAAGAAGCAAGGGTTGTCAACAGACCCAATCTATGCAAGAGTTGAAGTTAATATTTGTCTATATGTGACCATACTAATGAGAACATGAGAAGGAAGAAACAAGAATTATAGCAGTATTTTAGTATCATTATACAACTATTAATGTTAATTCTTTACTTCTTTTAGAAAAGAAGGAATTTGAGTTTTCAGTAGAATTCGTTTGACAAGTGACAAATGAACTGCAGTTGGATTATGCAAGATATGACATGTTTAATCCATAGGTAATGTCAGGTTGTGTTAGTGTTAAATATTGTACAGAGCCAACTATATACTCGTACATGTTTGAATCATCAAGTAATTCAACCTTTCACTTGATGTAATATCAAAGTAGGACGAACTAACCTGAGTAGATAAATGTTTCCAGTCCTCTATTACTTCTCTATGAAGAACATCCCTAGCATATTTTATTTGATGTAAGAGAATACTAGATGTATTATCCGTAGCTTGGATACCAAGCAAAGAGTGTAAGACACCAAGATTGCATAGTAAGAATTTATACTTAAGTTTAGCAATAATCTTCTCAACCAAAATATCTATCATGGAACCATTCTTACCCTAGTCCCAATTCCACTTTCAGATTGGGCAGTGTTAAAGGTATTAGACCGTTCGTCCCTGAGTGGCCTAAAAATCACACATAGATAATATGCAAAAAGGAAATAACATTCTTTTTTGTTGAAATGAACCAAAATGTTTATTACATAGGGACCACATGCAACATGGAAAGAGAAGTATAGATAAGGAACTAAACCCACAATAAATCCCTTTTCAGATTAGCTCCCATGTAGAGTCCAGATAGATGTCAAATTCTTTATTTTCAGCAATGAAATAAATAACAGGTGCAAGATCCTTAGTTCTTTGCATTACCTAAAATCAAGAAAATCATGACACAATCATTGTAATTACATGGTACTCTACTAAAACAAATAAAATAGTTTATATTAAAATAGTATACTTGGCATGACTTATATTCAAAATGTACAATAAGTGATTTTCCAAAACAATATTTGATCGATAATATTTTATTACGAGTTTCCCATTGTGTTGATTTTGAGAAGCATGCTTTATATTTTATGTGGCTACATCGCCCCAATGAGATGGGGGAGGTCACCAGGATCCTTCTCTCCATATGAGGTAGGAGGTCAACCGACATGTACACGTTCCACCCTCCAAATGAGGAGGTCACTTGTACTTAATATCAACATTATCATCATCATAATTCAAGTAGTCATTATGGGCGATACCATTTATGTTTTCAAGTTTGTCACAAATATAATATATGAAAATTGGAAGAATAATTAGAAGGGAACAATAGCTCAAACAAGTACATAGCCAAGTATACAAATCAAGAGGTACATGAAATGTATCATCAATACTATTAGTCTGTTCAAGGAGGAGACATAATAATATACTTTCTTGGTGGATATTCAAAGTATGGATCCCAAGAAATAGTAGATCAACCCCTTGAGGAAGATCCTAGATAAAAAGATTGGATTAAGGGTCAAGATCATGTTGTTTAGAAGATTGTGTTTTAATATTCAATATTAGGGTTACTCATTCCTATTCAACCTTGGAGTTGGGTCATCCACTTATGATCAATAATATTTCAAGATGTCCAACATTATTCAAGAATCAAGAATATTTCAAGTATGAATGATCCACTTAGGTAATTTAGGAACATATGTTAACCCTAATTATTATGATCATTATTCAACTGATTATCAGGTCTCTAGATCATCATCATGATGAATTAGCATCATTGGTGATCAAGATTAGATCAAGTTTTCACAAGGTTTAGAACATTGATAATATTAAGATGTCATCATCAATATTAACCATTACATCATGGTACATGATTCATATTAAAGAGTAGATAATCCAACAAGGTCTCATCTAGATTAATGTTTCAAGATAATCATTAGAGTCAAATATTAGGGTTTCCAGAGGTTAATCATGATTAATGAGTCATTAAGACAAAATGTATAAGAAAGAGTTAGAAGTTTAGGTATATAAGTGGAATAATGTAGAATAAGGTCTCCGAAGTATTTTTAAATGATGCATTGGATTTTTATGATAAAAAGGACTATTTATTCATAATTTTTGGAGCTAGGAATCAAAAGTTAGGGTTTTTACAAAATTTGTTCATTTTTTGGATTTTCTGAGCAGAGAGGAGGTAAAATACCTTAAATCGGAAAAAGGTCATCTATTTGATTGCATAGTTGGATGGCAGAGATTGAGCCATGTAGCAGGCGTGGCCTGCTAGTTCACTAAATTATTGGCCCAGTCTGATTCCTAATTTGCTTGGTCGATTTGTGGTTTGCTAAAATTGGATCTGGTTTATTCCTCTTGGACCAGCAGTTTGGGATTCATTTCCCCTTTGCTTAGTTCTCCTCATGAGCCCAGAAATGAGGTGGAGGAACTTGCTAACTATGGAGAGCTTAGGAGTAGGAGGTCTCGGTGAAAGTAGAGCAGATGTCGCCTGAGTCCGTCAAGACCTCATGAATTGGATGAGGGATGTAGATGGTGGGATGGTGGCGTAAGGGAAAGACACCAAAAACAAGTCAGTCGGTGGCACCGCATGAACAACAGAAGGAGGGAAAGGAAATTAGGGTACTAGAGGCTGAGGTAATAAGTTGAGGTAAGATCTCTATCATGGTGTGGTGGTGGCTAGCATTGGGGGTCCTTTTATAGTGTGGAGTCTAGGGTTAGGAGAGATTGGTCCTTGGTTCCAAACCAAGGTTGCCAGAGTGAGAAGGAGAACTGGGAGAAAGGTTTTGATGGTGTAACCAATCATTAAGGGTGGTCAAAGTGGGTATAGGTAGGCAAAAAATTGTGAGACAAAATGATTTGTTCAAATGGAATTTCAAATCGGGGTCGTAAATGGTTGATTGTGCGTTTCGGTCCCAACGACTCCTCCCCACAGATTGCGGGAGGTAGGAGACAACTGTTCCGCTGTAGGAATGGTTTGTGATCTATGGATGCCCAATCCAAGGGCTGAGGTTCCCCTCCCGCTTAAGTAGTAGATTGCTAACATAGAACTGGTCAAATAAAAAAGGCAAAATAAAAGGGATCTTTAGCATATAACTTCAAGAATTCATAGAAGTTAGTAGGAATGTCCATTTGAAGTGAAATTTGGACCATTGGTTCACAAAAATGTGAAGAAAATTTAGAAAAACTTTGAGAACTAGGAGATGAAGTTTCATGGACAATTTTATTTCTTTGGGTAAAGTGATAACTTAACCTAATTTAGGGTGTCATAATGTGTATAAAATTCACATTGGTCATCATATTTCAAATTTTAGTATCAACATTGATTTAGTAGCCAAGAAAATAAATTGAGTCCATGAGAGAACATAAAGAGGGAAATTTTGGAATTGAATAAAAGTAAAGGTAAAACTCACTTTATCACATCCTCCCCTCCTTAATAGGAATTTTGTCCCTAAAATTTGGACTTCCTTGAAAAGGTTAGAAAATATTTCCTCCATGTCTGACTTCAACTTCTACATAGCATCATCTCTATCATGGTGCATCTACAACACCTTAACCATCTCGATCTTCTTATTTCTGAGATCCTTGGTGCGAGTATCAAGTATGTTGACTAGAATTTCCTGATATACAAGGGTGTCCTTCAATTCAATCAGTTCATGATTAAGGACATGGCTAGGGTCCTTGTCATACCACTTTAGGTTTGACACATGAAAGACATTGTGCATCATGCTATATTGTGGAGTTACTGGAAATCTATATGCACATTCCCCAATACAGTTCAAATTTCAAATGGACCCACGTATCTGGGGCTAAGTTTTCCTTTGTTCTTTGCAATAGCTCAAATTGGTTGAATCTTCAGGATAACATGGTCACCTACCAAAACTTGAGTATCAGTCTTGTCTGCATAGACATAAGATTTTTGATAGTCGTGATCTTTTCAGTCTTTGCTTGATTAGGTTGACATTATTAGAATAAAGTTGTATCGCTTTGGACTTCATAATTCATCTTTTACCTACTTCATCCTAGTAAAGTGAAGATCTACATGACCTTCCATATAAGGCTTGATACGGAGGCATGCCTATATTGGAATGGTAGCTATTGTTATAGGAGAACTCGATAAGATGAAGATAGTGGTCCCATGAACCACCCCAATCAAGGACACATGATTTCAGCAAGTGTTCTAGAACTTGGACTGTCCTCTCAGACTGTTAGTCAGTTTGTGGATGGTATGCAATACTAGAGTTTGACTAAGTCCCCAATTCTTCCTACACTTGTCGCCACAAGTGAAAAGTGAATTTTACATCACAATCTAACACAATGGATATAGGAATAACATGCAACCTGACTATCTCACAGACATAAAGATCTTCTAACTCTGGGACTTTGGTTGTTGTTTTGATCGGAAAAAAATGGGCTGATTTAGTCAGTCAATCGACTACAACCCAAATGGTGCCACTCCCTTTCTTGGTCCTGGGTAGAACCACAAAAAAATACATGGTGATGTTTTCCATTTCCACTTGGGGATAGGTAGGCATTGTAGAAGACCTCCTGGACATTGATGTTTAGCCTTGATCTGCTGGCATGTCAAACACCTAGTGAAGAAAAAAGCAATATCAATCTTCATGTTCCTCCACCAGAAATGCCTCTGCAGATCCTTGTACATTTTTTTTGATCCAGGATGCACTGTATATTTCAACCCATGATCTTATCGTAACACCCTTTTTATCATATCCAAATCCTCTGGGGCCCATATGCATTGTTTGTACTGGATTCCAACATCCATATCGATCATCAAATGTGTTTTGGGCTTCTCTAGTAGCTTAGTAATCTCCTTAAGATTCTTTCTATTCTTATGGGCTAACAAAATCTATTGGAGGCCTAGTTTGACTTGGATGTTGTCCAATCTGAGAACATCACCTACACACCTTGGGGCCCATGGTGACATGGCTTCCATGTTTCTCCACTCAATAGTGAAAACAACAACACATTTAGCTTGTTTCCTCTTTTGAGCATCGGCCAATACGTTTGCCTTACCAGGGTTGTAGGCAATGGTGAAGTCATAGTCTTTGAGGTACTCGAGCCATCGCCTCTATATGAGATTGAGATCCTTCTGTGTCACGATGTACTTCAGACTCTTATGGTGGATGATAATGGCTAAGGTGCCACCATACTAGTAATTTCACCATATCTTCAGAGCATAAATGATGGTGGTAAGATGAGGTCATGGGTTGGATAGTTGACCACGTTTGGCTTCAATTGTTGAGAGGCATAGGAAACTGTCTTTTTATCTTGTGTGAGGACACAAACCAGACCAAACTTTGATGCATCGATGAAGGGGATGAATTTGTCATTTCTCAAAGGAAGGGTCAAGAAAGGTGTGGTTGTTATCTTTGTCTTCATCTCCTGAAAACCAAACTTTCACTCCTTCGACCAGACGAATCACTCTCCCTTCCTTGTGAGCTTTGTGAGGAGCAAGACAGTCTGGATAAAGTTGGGTATGAAATGTTAGTAATAGCAAGAAAGACCCAACAAACTTCGAATCTTTGAAACATTTTTAGGGGCTTGCCGCTCAAGAAAAGCTGAGACTTTGGCGTGATCAATAGAAATTATGTGACCCATGAACATGACTTCATAAATATAGAATTCACATTTTGACAATTTTGCATAGAATTTTTGGGATTGGAGAATATCAAGAACCTTGTGAAGATGAGTACGATGTGACTCAGTGTCATTTGAATGTATCAAGATGTAGTCAATGAATACCACTACAAACACATCGAGGAAAGGTTGGAAGACACTATTCATCAAGTTTGTAAATATAGTTGAGGCATTGATCAACCCAAATGGCATGACCAAAAATTCATAATGCGTGTACTAAGTTTGAAAGGCAATTTTAGGAATATCTTCATCCTTAACCTTCAGTTGGTTGTAACAAGAACGAAGATCAATTTTTTAAAAGACATGGTAAGAATGAAGTTGATCAAAAAGGTCATCAATTCTGGACAGCGAGTACTTATTTTTCACATAAGCTTGATTGATCATATGGTAGTCAATGCACATGTCAAGGGACCCATCCTTTTTCTTGACAAATAGAATAGGTTCTCCCCAAGGAGAGGTACTAGGGCAAACGAAACCCTTGTCTAGCAATCCCTGCAACTACTTTTTCAATTTAGTCAATTCAGTAGTAGCCATCTGATAGGGTACCCGAGAAATAGGTGTGGTACTGGGTGCCAAGTCAATAGAGAATTCAATGCCACAAATAGGTGGTAGCCCAGGGAGCTCTTCAGGAAACACATTTGGGTATTCCCACACTACATCAATATTTTCTAGGGCACGGTATCGGGATTGACTACAGTTACAATTGCCAGGTATGATTTACACCCTTTGGATATCAAGTTTTGGGATTTCATAAGAGAAATGAAAATATTTTAACTTTGAACTTTTCTTCTAGGAATTACAAGAACGGGAAGGTTGGGTTTATAAATAATGACTTTCTTGGAATGAAAATCGATCACAACATGATTTTTATGGAGTCAATCCATCCCCAAAATAAGGTCAAAGTCGTCCATCTCTAAGAGTGAAAAATATGATTCAAGATTATGACCAGAAGAAGATAGAGGGACTTTTTCAACAATATAGTAGGAGACTTTCATTTTCCCACTTGGGGTAGTTACAACAAGTATGTACCCTAAGTCCTTTGTTTCAAGATTGGGCATAGAGGTGAGACTCTTAGACATGAAGGTATTTATTGACCTAAAGTCAAAAAGAGTAACAACAAAGTGGTCGTAGATTTTAATCATACCTATGTATACATATATTTGGTGTAAGGAGCTTGTACAAGATAATCATGATACAACATTTTTGAAATAATTTTGAATTGAATAATACCTTCCATGAGTTTGTTTCCATTGGCATTTGCCTCATCTACATTCATTACAAAGACATGGGTTTGTTAGTGCTCACCCTATTTGGCCCATGCTGGAGGAGGGTAAGGGCAGTTGTCTCTAAAATGTCCCTCCTATTTGTAGAAGTGGTAGACATGGGATGAGTAATTGCACTGGTCAGAATGGAGGTTACCATAGTTGTGGCAATGAGGAACATTGGGATTTCGGCCTTGACCTATATTTTGGCTAGGATTCTGATTTTGCACAGGACCTCGATTGTAGTTATGGTTCTGACCTTGATTGTAGTTCTGAGCAGGAGGATTTCTGGGATTATTCTATCGATTTTTGTTCTTATTGCCACCATTATGGGGTTTCCCTTTCTGCTCAGGTTTGGTGGGTACAACTTCAGTAAGTCCTAGGTAGGCAAGGGTAGGTAGTGTCTTCCCATGTCCCATCCCCAGGGTTCTCTCCATAGATAAGGCATGGTCATAGGATTCTTGAAAATTGGTAGGTTTGGATGAGGAGACAATATCTTTGAGGGTAAGGAAGAGACCATCAATGTAACAGTCAAATTTCTACTCTTTTTTGAGGTTGGCGACATGCCTCTCGAGGAGACAGAATTGTTGATTGTACTCAACCACTGTGTTGGTACCTTGGGTAAGGGTAAGGAATTATTTTTACTTCTCTTTTATCTCAGAGGTGAGCTAGAAACAGTTTGTGAAAATGGGTTTGAAGGTTTCCCCATTGATAGGGATGACCTGTTGTGACCGAACATAATTTTCCCACAACAACTTGGTCGCCCCCTTCAACTAGTAGGTAGCAAAACCAACTTAGTCTTTTCCATGACACCTCAAAACCCTAAAGGTGTTCTCCATTTACACTAACCAGGCATCAACCTTATCTAGAACATTATCCTTATCTTCCCCATAAAAGGATTCAGGGCTAAGTTTTAAGAAATCTTGGATGGTAATGGGTTGGGTGATGGTTGGGCACTAAGGATGATGTCTGGATTACAAGGTTATGAAGGGCATGCATAATGGCTTTCTTTTTCATTTCCCACTTCCCTATATTTTTGGTCTTATTGGAAGAATCAACATCCTCATCATTATTCATGTGGAGTTTCATTCCTTTATCTTTCGTACCAGAGGTTCCTTCGCCATCCCTATTGTTCCTGGTTTTTGGGTCCATCTGCAAAGCTTCAATTGATATAGGTTTTCTTCATTTAGAATTTTCAAATCATGGATATCATAGATCATGGAAATATTTGTAACTTTGATTCAAGCTTTCTCAAATTATTTTCAAATTTTAGTTCTTTCCCATCCTTAAAGTACCCAAAATAGAGAGAGTATAGATCAAGTCATGACATCATAATGAGATCAAGAAGATGAGAAGTCATCCTATTTTGTCTAATATGTGTCTTGGGTAGTCCTTAAAGAAGATATGTGATACTAGAAGACTCTCTAGGGTTATAGGAAGTCCTTCCATCCATTTCTAGATCCACTAAGGCCAGGTGGAGTAGGGGGAACCACAGCCACTGTGAAAATAGATAGGAGGAATTATGCTAGAACCTCCTTTATACTCTTTCTAGACACCTCAGTTTCACCATAGTGAACTTTAGGGATTCCTCAGTTCAATGATTAAGAACATCATTTCATTAATGCATATGAAGTGTATAAGTGCTTTGATACCAAGTGTCACAGAATCATTGTTACCCTAATCCCAATCCCACTATCTAAATGGGTAGTGTTAAAGGGATTAGATCGCCCTTCCCTGAGTGGCCCAAAAATCACACACAAATAATATGCAAAAAGAAAACAGCATTCTTCTTTATTGAAATGAACCAAAATGCTTATTACATAGGGCCCGTAGGAAACATGGAAATAAAATTAAAAATAAGGAACTAAACCAACACTACATCCCTTATCAGATTAGCTCCCATGTAGAGTTCATATAGATGTAGCATTCTTTATTTTCAGTGATGAAATAGATAGTTGGTGCAAGATCCTTAGTTTTTTGCATTACCTAAAAGAAACAAAACCCTGACACAATCAATGCAATTGCATGGTACACTATTAAAAACAAGTAAAACAATTTATATCAAAATAGTATACTTGGCAGGACTTATATTAAAAATGTACAACAAGCGCTTTTCCAAAACAATATTTGTTCAACAAGATTTGTACAAGTTTCCCGTTATGCTGATATCGGGAAGCATGGTTTATATTTTATGTGGATCCATCGCCCCAACAAGATGGGGGAGGTCACCAGTCTCCTTCTCTCCATATGAGGTAGGAGGTCAATCAATATGTACAAGTTCCACCCTCCAAATGAGGAGGTCACTTGTACTCAATATCAACATTATCAAAATTATCATCATACCAATTCGGGCAGTCATAATTAGAAATATCATTTATGTTTTCAAGTTTGTCTCAAATATAATATAGTAAAATCGGAAGACTAATCAATAGGGAACAATATCTCAAACAGTTACATAGCCAAGTATACAAGTCAAGAGGTACATAAAATGTATCATCAATACTATTAGTTTGTTCAAGAGGAGATATAATAGCATACCTTCTTAGTGGATATTCTGAGTATGGATTCCAAGAAATACTAGATCAACCCCTTGAGTCAGATCCTAGATCAACAAGATTGGATCAAGAGTCAAGATCATGATTGTGTTTTAATACTCGAGACTAGGGTTACTCATACCTATTCAACCTTGGGGTTGGGTCATCCACTTATATCAACAATATTTCAAGATGTCCAACATTATTCAAGTGTCAAGAATATTTCAAGTATGAATGAGGCACTTAGGTAATTTAGGAACATATGGTAACCCTAATTATTATGATCATTATTCAACTCATTATCAAGTTTCTAGTTCATCATCACGATGAATTAGCATCATTGGTGTTCAAGCTTAGATCAAGTTTCCACAAGGTTTAGAACACTTATAACATTAAGATGTCATCATCAAGATTAATCATTATCTCAAGCTACATGATTCATATTAAAGTATATAAGCCAACAAGGTCAGATCTAGATCAGTGTTTCAAGATAACCATTAGAGTCAAATATTAGGGTTTCTAGAGGTCAATCATGATTAATGAGTCATTTAGACAAAAAGTATAAGAATGAGATTGAAGTTTAGGTATATCAGTGATAATCATGTAGAATTAGGTATCCAAAGTATTTTTAAATGATTATTTGATTTTTTTGATAAAAAAGGACTATTTATTCATAATTTTTGGAGTTAGGAATCAAATGTTAGGGTTTTTGTCAGATTTGTTCATTTATTGGATTTTCTTAGCTGAGAGGAGGTAAAATACCTTAAATAGGAAAAAGGTCATCCCTTTGATAGCATAGTTGGATAGCAGAGACTGGGCCATGTAGGAGGCATGGCCTGCTGGTTCATTGAATTATTGGTCTGGTTTCATTCCTAATTTTCCAGGTCAATTTGTGGTTTGCTAAAACTGGATCCAATTTATTCCTCTTGGACTAGCGGTTTGGGATCCCTTTCCCCTTTGTTCAGTTCTCTACGTGAGCCTAAAAATGAGACAGAGGACCTCTCTAGCGTATGGAGAGCTTAGGAGTAGAAGGGGCCAACGACGGTAGAGGAGATGCCTCTTGAGTCTGTTGAGACCTCACGATTTAGATAAGGGTCACAGATGGTGGGCTGGTGGCATAAGGGCAAGGTTCCCAAAACAAGTCAGGCGGTGGCACTGTACAAACAATAGAAGAAGGGCAAGGAAATTAGGGTGCTAGAGGTTGGGGGAGTAACTAGAGGCAAGCTTGCTAGCAAGGTGTGGCGGTGGTGAGCATTGGGGGTCCTTTTATAGTGTGGAGGCTAGGGTTAGTATGAGATTAGTCATTGGTTGCAAACCAAGGTCCTCAGAGTGAGAAGGAGAATTGGGAGAATGGTTTTAATGGCATAACTGGTCATTAAGGGTGGTCAATGTGGGTATAGGTAGGTGCAAAATCGCAAGATGGAATGATTTGATCGAATGGAATTTCAAAATAGGGGTCGTAAATGGTTGATTCGGTGTTTGAGTCCCAAAGAATCCTCCCCGCTAATTATGGGAGGTAGGAGATGACAATTCTACTATCGGATCAGGATGTGATCTATGGATGCCCGATCTAAGGGCTAAGGTTCACCGCCCACTCAAGTAATGCATTATTGGCATGGAACTAGTCAAATAAAAAGGCTAATAAAAGGGATTTATAGCATATAACTTCAAGAACTCGTAGATATTAGTAGGAATCTCCAATTGAAGTGAAATTTGGACCACATATTGAAAAAATGTGAAGAACCTATAGGAAAAGTTTGAGAACCAGGGGATGAATTTTCATGAACAATATTATTTCTTTGGGTAAAGTGATAACTTAACCTAATTTTGGGTGTCATAATGTGTATAAAATTCACATTGGTCATCATATTTCGAATTTGAGTATCAACATTGATTTATTATCCAAGTAAAATAAATTGAGGCCATGAGTGAACATAAAAAGGGAAAATTGGAATTGAATAAAAGTAAAGGTAAAACTCACTTTGTCACAATACCATTGTTCCATGTAATCAAGACGTCACTGATATTAGGAGAATATATACTATGGAATTGGATTTGGATAAAACAAACAGGGAAGTGTAAGATGAGCTGGAAAAGAAACTCGATACAATAAGGTAGTGACTTATACAATCATACCAAGATCTTGAAGCCAGCTTCAAGCCATATAAAGACTTATGAAGTTTTCAAACATGGTTGTGGAGACCTTCACCTGTAAATCCTGGTGGTTGAGTCATATACACGTCAGTTCCAAATTTCCATTGAGAAATGCATTTCTGTCATCCTGTTGTTTAGCTTGCCTTTTCTCTGATACATCAATAGTTAGAACTATTTTAAAGGTAGGGGATTTTATAGTTGGGTTAAAGGTGTCTAAGAAATACATCCCTTCTTCTTGATGAAAGCACGTCACTATAAGCCTTGCTTTTAGAAAATCAAGAAACAATTGGGTTTTAGTTCGGTCTTAAAGACCCATTTATAGGCTAGAACATTCATGTGTGGCTCTTTATTCACTAGAGTCCATCTGTTGCTCCTTTATAGAACCTCTGGTTCATTAAGTACATCGTGCTTCCATCTGTTGCGTTAAAGAGCATACTTAATATACTTGGGTATAATGGGTATGGTAAGAGTAGATAGAGCATGCTTTGGATTTGGTTGTAATATACCGTGTTTGCTTTGTGTTGTCATTCTATGATTATTATTAACATGCTCTTTAAAAAGATTGACTGCAAGAAATTCTCAGTAGAGAAATTCAACAAGATGACAACATTAAAATCTAGGATCGTATCATTGTTACTAATGTTCACCATTTCTAATTGTATGTTCAGAATCACAAGAGGAATTGCCATCCAAATGTATGGAGGTATGGTCTTTAGAATCATAGATTGTCTTTGTTTGTAGCATTGTGTTGATATTGACATCACATCTTACCACCAATTTTTGGCAAGTCAGTGGAGTATATATATATATTTAGAAGTAGCATTTTCAACAGATGAATTATTATTGTCATAATTGAGAGATTCCTTGTCCTGAATGGCATGAATCAGTTTTTGACCTTGGTCTTGAGAATCAAGAATGTCATTAAAATCAGTAAGAACCAAGTTGTCATAGGGATCAGACTGTTTGTGGACATTCTTTTAAACATTAAGCTTTCTTCATTAACAAAACACATTTAGAACATTTTTTTCTAGTATAGTAATGAAGACACTTGTAGCTTAATGTTTGGGATTGGAACCAACAAAGAATCAAACTAAGGATCTGGAATCAAGCTTGTCTTTAGTGTGATGATGCATATAAGGGTAGAAAACAGACCCAAACACTATACAATGGTCATAAGATGGTAAGAGTAAATCATATTTTGTTTTAAACTCTAAAATAGGAGAAGGTAAGCAAATATCAGGTAAGTTGCACTACAGAAGCATACGTATAGATATTTTTGTGCAGATTAGCATCAATCATCATTTATAGTCCCTACTCATATATGTGTGTAACATACCCAACCTTAGGTAAATTCTTAACCCTCTCCTTTGTTTATGCTTATGTTGAGTATTCGTTTTTCTAAAAACCAAATCAAATTAGTAAGTTTGTATGACTTGTAAACAATTTCCTAATGGTGAACCCATTGCTTGAAAATAATTGAAGAATTGAATAAATAAAGAAAATACCAAGTTTGGTAGCATAAATGCACTTGTTGAAGGATATAATCTCGGTGGACACTCTAGAAAGTTCCTAGATTAAGTTGTAAGGAGATACTAGCGGTGATTCGAGTTATGATTTTGTGAAATATTAATGGGAGTGGCAAACATATACTAATCATGCTTAACCTTCAAATAATAAACCCAATCCTAGAGGATTCAAATAATCATGCAAGAAATTTTCTAAAAGGCCCTCTGCTAGATAAAACTAAATCTAAGCTAGAGGGTTGGAAGTCTAAACAACTGTCCATGGCTGGCATATTGGAGCTGGCTCGATCAACTTTATTCTCCATCCATTTTTATTGGACTAACTGCTTTTCTATACCCTGCTCGTTTATTGATGATATTGAGAAGATGGTTAGAGATTACATTTGGGGTGTATATGAAAATCACTCCAATGTTCATCTGATCAAATGGGACACTGCGACTAAGCCAAGGAAAGAAGGAGGTTTGGGTATTCGTTCTATCAAGGAGTTAAATAAGGCTTCCATGGTTTTCTAGGCATGTAATATTGCTAAAAGGTTGATTCCCTTTGGGTGAAAAGGGTTCATGAAAGGTCTTTCAACAAAATCTCTTTCTGGCTAGTTAATGAGAATAACACTTTCTCTTAGATTTTAAATAGAGTGGTTAAGGAGAGAGACACCCTTAAGCAACATATCAGTTACTCAATGGGAAACATCATGAATATTTCCTTCTGGGGTGAGCCTTGGCTTCCTGGTAATTGCTTTGTTGTGGATGTTTTGGGACGACAAAGTATTATCAAATTGGGGATTCAAATAAACAGTAAAGTGAGCATCATGATCACCAATGGGGGATGGATTCATGATGAGTTGAGACTTCACATGAACCTGTTGTTGAGAAGACTTGATAATCTGACGGGAAATGAAGATAAAATAATGTTTAATGGTACAAAAACTATCAAAATGAAGAATGTGTGGAATGAGGTTAGTACCAAAGGTAATTCTAGTCCTCTGTTTGAGTGGATTTGTAAGTTTTAACACTCCCAGTAGGTTTCTTATTCATGCATGGAAAGTGGGTCATGGTAGAATGCTGACCACTATCTATGCCAGGAAAATGGGGTTTAGCACCCCATCTTATTACTTTCTTTACGAGGGCAGTGAAGAAGATTCCAACCACTGTATGTTCACATGCTCTTACTTTTCTCAGGTGTGGAGGGTAGCTGTCGAAGTTGGACTTCTGGTTTGTCTTGTTAATGCTTCTGATCTTGTGTTATGCAGTGATAGAAGAAGTCACCTCATTGCTATGTGCATTCTACATTGTCTTTGTGGTGAAAGAAATGCCAGAGTACACCTTCAAAAGGAAAAAAGTTGGAGGTAGGTATGGGAGTTGATTACGAAAGATGTTAATCTTCTCGAAGATGGTTAATTGGTGTTTTTCAGACTTTTGCCGGTGGCTGATAGATGTTCCTTGATGGCGTTTCTGGCTTGACCTTTTTAGGGTCTTTTGTGCCCTCTTTTTGTTGCAAGAGATCTGTAAATTTCTTTCTCTTCTCTTCTGGTGTACAGTTTCTTATTAGAGACTGTTGTGTACATATAAAAATATAAAAATAGTAATACGAGAGCTTGGTTATAAAAAAAAAGATGGTATAATCAAATTTATCACGTCTTAATTAGTCGACATGATAAATTTTAGTTTATTTCAACACTGTTTGCATCCCCACTTAAATGGAGAAAGACATCCATTTAATTAACTTAAAGTATGCATTGAAACCCATTATTATGTGTGTTACGCCATATGAATGGTTATTTTCCTAAGTATGCTAGTCTCCACGGTCAGGTACATGAGAGAATTGGTCCACACAATATGGGCCGCACAGGCGAGACCGAAGATGGAGCCATTGTCTCCTTCCTACCCTCGCCTCGCTCCCGTGTCCGTTACCAGACTGTAACTGGTGCCTCTCTCGCTCTCTCTTCCAGCTGCCATTTTGAACGATTCCATCTCCAATCGCTTCATTTCTTTGATGCAAGACGTTTAATCCCTAGCTATACTACTATGGTGTCATGTGCGCGAAATTCTCAAAACTCTTCACCACCGTCGCCCGCGGAGACCTGGTTTCCCCTCAACAGGATCTTGCACCGGCTATCTATTTCATCACTGAAAATAAAGAATCTGTCCACCCTTCTTGCATTTGCATCTCAGGGAAATCGCAATTACTGGGGAAGCTGTTTGTGCTAGCCGACAGGACTCCAGCTACGTACCCTGCGTATTGACGAAGCCCCTCTACGCACGTCTACACCACGACGGATCGATTCATCTTCGGGTAACAAATCTTGATTGAACCTTTGCCAGCATTGTGTTACCTCTTAATTTCTGTCCACTCATTTCTCCGTGATAGCGACTAGATTTCCATAATGACAAATACCTCTGCCGTTCTTCTTATATAGTCTTTCGCTAGTAAGGACGAGGGTCAGAACCCAGAGACTCTACCAACCCCTCTTTGGGGACTAGGATGATCTCCCATGCGAGTTTACTAGTTAATTTTGTACTTTAACAACCGCTAGATTCGCTTCTCCCTGTATTTCCTTTTTCCTCTATTAATGGCCTGATAGCCGAATTGGACCTTGATTACTTTTCCTGATTGGTCAAGGGTATTAGCTAGAGGGTGCTGATTTGGTTTTAGAGGAGAGCTCCAGCCTGGTATCACGAAGACGTGGGGAAAGGGGAATATCTCCTTAATGTAAATCTCCCCTCTATCATCTGTTTTAGACATTAGCCAATAAATTATTTTTTTATCTTTCTAATATGGTTTGACCTGCTTTGACTGTAAAGTATTACGGTAACATTTTACTAACTTTTTGTATAGAACTTGAATATAGAGAAAATTCGTGTGGGGCCAAATTAAATGATTCCAGAATTCTTTTATAAACCACCATTGACGAACTTAGTTGGCATAATCCGTTAATGACAACTCAAGGGTCATAATTATACACAAACACGCGCCCGCGCAACGCACACATATATATATATATTTCAAAATTGGTCTTTCTATAAGTTTGAAACTATGTCTCAAACAATATATATATATATATATATATATATATATATATATATATATATATATATATATATATATATAGAGAGAGAGAGAGAGAGAGAGAGAGAGAGAGAGAGAGGTTAGAATACACTCGAGTGTACAGATCGCACAACTACACTCAAGTGTGTTTGCATATCAAGACTTTTTTTACAAAATGTAAACCATTGATCTTCACCGTAATACTATAACTAGGCTACATACAAATTTTGAGCCCATTTGTATGAGTGTAAGTCACTCATCCAAGGGCAACAAAATCGACGCGCGAGACTAATTTGAAATGTATAATTTTTGTAGTCTTTATAACATGACCTGTGAATGTCCAAATGTGGTCAAATTTTAAGTATGAGCTATTCACAAGCTGTTTAAGAAGATCAATGGATTAGATTTAAAAAAATATATTACATCATGAAAACCTACTTGAGTGTATTCTATATATATATATATATATATATATATATATATATATATATATATATATATATATATATATATATATATATATTGAATTAGAAAGTATTACGTGTCTAAAAAAGTGGCTTTTGAGACAGTTTCAAACTTATAGAAAGACCAATTTCGGACTAATGAACCAATTGAAATTGATATTAATACAATGCATAAGTTTTATGAATAGGTGGTGAACCAGACCCTACTTGTGACATTGAATAAGTTGACTGGACATCAAGGTATGCATAATTTGTGATTATTTTATGGTATTTAAATGATTGTAAACTTGTATTTCAAATAATGAGGCATTCTCTTGTATATCTTTCCTTTTGGCTCAGTTTGATATTTTATCATCTTGTAATGTGATATTGACTAAGCATAACTATCTTGCTACTCTATTGCACGTGCAATATTTATTGTAGATGCTTATGCATAACCATTAGGACGTCTTTTTCAACCCAGGGTGCTCATTTTTCACACTTGTCATATATATCTGGGCACATTTCCGGCATGGGTATGTCTTCTTCGCCCACTCTTAGCCCAAAGATTTAATGGTGCCTTGGCCCTACATAGGTATATTTAGTCTATGCTACATATGCATGCCCTATTTAATTTTATAAATTTTGAAATATTTTAATAGCAATGTATTTATTTATCTCAGTTGACACTCTGATATTTTATGCCTCATTCTTTTACTGAACCCTTCTCTTGAATTTACCTACATTCAACTAGCCCCCTCTTATGTGAATACCCTCTTTTGTACTTATTGTTTTTAAAATGTCCAAATATTTTCTTGTGCACATATACTAGTGTTTTCTGACACATGCCATTTTTTTTATCTATTTTCTAGGTTGTTCCCAAACTACCCAGGAGAGTAGATGTGAAGTGACTAGGAATTCATGAGTTAGGATCCCGAGGTGTCGACTGCCCAATAATAGATCTTGAGGATATCTTCTGAGATGCCTAGGTTTCTCACTACAACTTGTTCTAGCTAAAGTTTTTTATTAGTTTCCTTCTTTTTATCCCTATTGGACTTGTTATGGACATGTTGAGAACTTTCTTAAAGTCATGTAATAGCTTAGTTTACTTTCTGTCAAGTACTCTTTTCTTTCACATTATTTTGAGAAATATTGTGCAACCTTTTAGCTTTTTATTATGGAAGTAATTACACTTGGTTGTCTTATTATTTTTAAAATAAATTTAGGGATTGGATCCACTCTTAGGTCTCACTCTTTACAATGTTTATATTCTTTCATTCAATTCATCTGTTCTGATAAGTATCATGAGGACATAAAATGATGACTCATTCCTTTCTTAATGAGAAAATTTTTAATTATGTTATTAACAAATTATCCTCCACCGCCACTTTGCAATATTTGCATACACATGTTGAATCGAGTATTAATCATGATACAGAAAGAAATGAGTATGTCATGAACATCATTTTTATTCTTCAAAGGAAATATCCATCTATATCTGGTACACTCGCATATAATGAGAACATAGTATAGAAAATTATTGAGTAAAGGCACATGAGCCATACCCCATAAATCACAATGAACTTTATGAAATGGTCTAGAAAACCTTATGTGTTTATGAACAATAAACTACTTTCTAATGTTACTAACCTCACATGTCTACATATATCACTATAGGGAGATAGACTTGTAATTAGTCCATCTTTATTCAGCAAGCACATAACACATATATTTGGATGACCAAGTCTCTTGTGCCATCTTTCACCTATAGTTTTGACAAATCCATTTGTGAAGAAGCTTTATTTTGATTGAGCAATTTTTAGTTCAACATAAGCAAGCAGAAGATACAACCCCTTCTTACACGGCCCCTGGGCCAGTGATCTCTGAGTCATTAAGACTGTTACATAAACTATGTCATTAGTAAAGATAACATAAAAGGGAAAAGAGGCAGTTAGTTTAGATACAAATAGCAATCTTCTTCTTACTTTTGAAACTACAGGAATATCTCTTAGAAGAATAAGAGTAATATTATTTAGCCTCCCATCTCTAGTATGTGTAATTGGAATGAACTCTCCATTACCTACCGTAATGGAGTCATTACCTCTATAACTTTTTCGATTATGAAGATTTTCTAGATTCTATACAATATGATCTATAACCCCTAAGTAAACATGATACTTATTGAGATCAACTTCATTTTATAAGGATGATAGAGAACTATTGTCATCGACAAGTTTTTTTGTGCCAATGTTATCCTGGTATGAGTTGTTGAACCTTTGCCAGCATTTTAGAATGTCATGACATGTATTTCAATAGATTTGGTAGTTTAGAGGGGTTTGTGACGTTCAATTTTGGGGATTGTCATTCATGTCGGTGGACTATTGAGTTGCTTGAGTGAAGCCTCTTTCATGTGAGCTAAACTGAGGGGATGCTTACACTGGTACGCTTCCAAGCATCCTTTGCACATAGTTTTTATTTTAATTTCTACTATGGTCTCTAATTCTTCCTCTACCTCTCTTGTAGTAACTGTTATTATTATAGAATTGTTGTTGATTATCATTCACTTGATTCTCAATAGCATCAGTAGCAACTTTATTGGTATAGAAAACAACAGGTTGATAGAAGCAGGTCTACATGCTCGTCTTCTTTCATAGTCTTGTAAGAGAAAGATCGAATAAAAATAGAGAGGAATGGGAGGTTTTAGTATATATACAACAAAACCCTCATAATCTGAGCTATCAAGTCCATTAAATAAGGTGAAAACATTCTCCTGATTAGTAACAACACATTTGATAGTGTTTAATTGGTCACAAATGGACTTGAACTTACGGAGATATACTTCAAGAGAATCAACTCCCTTTTGAAATGTTCTTAACTAAACAGACATTGTGCAACAAATTACGTCTCTCATTACTTCGTCTATAAGTGAACCTAAGATCCATCCGTTCAGTAACCGATCGACTCTCATCCATGACTTGTATGTTGGATTTACATCAGGATTGTTGATTTCATATTGAATAAGAAGGGGAGGTTGAGACTCTAATCCATCAAGAAAGCTATTGAGAACAATAGTATTTAGCAACGCTTCTGATCTATGACTCCCATAGCAAGAAGTTGTTGAGATTGAGTTTGATAAAAAGGAAATTTGAGATGTTCATCCTTACTAGATAAGCATAAGATGGTGATCCATAGAGAGTAGATGATGCCATGGATGAGTCTTCAGTATCCATCTCGAGAACAAGGAATGAGAGAATTTCACTTGATTCAGAATAAGTAGATCAGAATTGATCCAATCCAATCGTTGAAGATGATGTGCACAAGAAAACCCTGATGCTCTTGTATCCTTCAGAAATTGAGAAGTGAGATCCTTTGTGTCTCTCATCATCTTACAATCGAGTTATGACAATATGGAGTCTAGATCTGTAGATTTGCTTCTAAACAACAAGGCTTCTTCGTTAGGGTGAATGGAGAAGGAGAGGATTTTCACAAATTCGAATGAAAGAATTTGAGGTGGATAACAATTTGTCTGATGAGAAATTTTCACAAGGTACATGATGGTGAAACCCTTGAAACCCTAGGAAAAGGGAATAAGTCAAATCATTCAGTAAGGCTCTAATACAATGAAAGAATTGTAGTTGGGTTTGAAAGTAAGAGAGAGAAGGAAACTAGGGGAAGGGTTATCACACACTTCTTTACTGTGTTTGGCACCCTTGTATTTATATATCGTAGACAAACAAAGTTAAATTTTTACAGACAATATAGGCAATATAGTTTGTGGGCTGGTAACCTAATACAACATGACAAGATGTTGCCATGGCTATATCTAATTACAAAATTTTCATAGGAATAAAGGAGAAATATACACAGTACATCCAATACATCGTAGGGCGGGACCACATGTAGATGTACACGAGCACAATGTAGGAGGTGAAGATCTTGATGCGTCACCCTATAAGATATTTGTGTGTCTCAGGTTGAGGTGTCAGAGGGAAGGGGGTGTCGAAGAAGATGTGATGATGCGATAGGAGATGGAGACTCAACCAAGGTTGATGTTAGTTCGGTACAAGTAGGTGCAGCTTGCATCGCATCTGATGGTAGTAAAGTGACACCTTTGCAACCTCACAAAGCCGAGGAAACAGAGGTGCGACAAGGAGCATCAGTGATTATAAAATCTCAAAGCTCCTAAAAATTGTGCAAGGTCATTGATTCCACAGAAAGATACCTACGGAACTAATATTTGCAAGTTGAATAGTTACATATGTTGAGAAATAGGATTTGTAACTAATTAGTAGAAAAACACCTAAGCAAGGTTAGATTGAAAAAGAAGGCATGATTATGACATTTGAGACAATCACATTCTTCAGATCCACACATGCCAACATATCCAGTGCGTCATGGAGGACTATGGAAGACGATGTCCACTATCCCACTAGTGATGGAGCTTGACAACATATTTTATAGAGTAGTTGGAAGGGAACAAGAGCGAGGCTACAAGAAGAAAAGTTTGTGTCACCCACTAGCAGATTATAAAAGGAGGGAAAAGTATATTGGTACTGGGGGAGTCAGTGAGAGTAAAATGTGTTGTCCAAATAATTTTAAAATGTGTGAAATGTAATAAATTTGTAGCTATTATGTTTAGCTACACATAATTAATTAAACTTATAAAAAATGTAAGGAAAATATACTTCTAGGTACAAGTAAAGAAAATGTAGACAAATCAAATGTAGGTAACTCCTAATTTTCTAGTAGTGAAAAATATAATGTGAAAATTATGTGGCCTTCAATATGATAGGTCAAGTTGAAGTATCTCGAGAACAAAAGTGTTGACTTCAATACTCATGAAATATCTATTAATCACGGGCGTGAATCTATGAGACTAAATATAATAGAAAGTGAATGAGAATTTATTGTGTTTAAAATCAATAAACAACTACTTATATACTCTTTTTTGGAATTGAATATCAATACAAACGAGTAGAATATTTTTTGTAAAAATATTTTCTTAACTCTAGTCATATGGTATGCTTGAGGTTAAGTAAGATTTAGGTTTGAAGTGGCATATCACATATATCTTTGGATATTTTCATGGCTACAAATAGTTCTAACTTTACCTAAAATAAAGTTTGGATATATGCTTGAATCTTGATAGTTGGTACTATTGTGCAAATTGAACTAGGAAGACACCTTTATTCAAAGTTTGATGATAATGTGGATATATTCAACCACTTATCTGAAACTATCATGTGAGCCCACTTCAACACAAGAAAAGCTTATGAATACAACAAAGAATGTTTCACTATTGTAAAAGGGACTCCTACACTATTTAACAAACTAGGGTCTCCTACACTTATATCGACATTGAACATACTTAACCACACCAAGACGTGGGATGTTTGACTAACTAAAGATCAAGCTACTAGCTCTAAGTCTTGAGAACTGGTCTGATTACTCCAAGTCCATCAAGCGGAATCTGTAAAGCACCCTCAATTTATCAACATTTTGACTGAATGACATTATATTCTATCATATCTAGAATATGTGAGATCACTATTTGACCAAAGATGTCATGAAGCACTCAGATTCCAAATATCACCCATCTTTGATTCAAACAATGGTGATATGAAGCATTGATATATAGAATATCACTATCCTTAGATTCATCCTCCGCCTCACCAAACTCTTGTCGAGTAATGACAAAATATATCTTATACCCTTTGTCCATACCTCACACCTACATACTCCCTCCACCAATGTGATCAAGTTTCAAAGTTCTGCTCCCATCTGCTCCATTCATTCGTGTTATATGCTCGTCGACCATTCTGTTGGATAGGCTTGTGGCTATGCTACAGTACCACAAAGATCTGTGTGCTTGACATAGTCTCTTCCCTTAGCAACTATGATTATGACCTCCCCCAATATTTTGTAACTAGTGATGGAGCTTAACTCTATACTAGACGAATATTCTTAATCTAACTTAAACATGAGATACTAGTTTCTATCTTGGGATTGGAAGTCCCCATTTCTAAATTTTTTTTTATATGTTCTTGTTCATGATGGTCGCAACTTATTGGTGAACCCATGCTGAGAGAAGATCTCTCTTGAATCTGAAAGAGGAAGGCCCCATTGGGTCATTTGATTTTCATGTCAAGGTACATAGGTATTGACATTTAGCCCTGAAAGAGGCAGCGTCCACTAAATCTACGTGTTCATCTCAAATATGGGAGAAGGATGAGTAGCATGATGTTGACAATTGACTCACCCTAATCTGATTTTTGTCTTTGCCGTAGTCCTAAGTGGATAAGAGGTTTGATTAGGAAGCATAAAGCTGCGATCTAGACATTATTTTTATGAATATGGGTTTCAAATGAATTTATTTAGTTAATTTTTATTACTTTCTCTTATTTTGATCTAATCCTAGTTCATAATCCAAATCGTCTTCTTCAAACTGAAGTAGCTGATATAAAACTTATAGTAGTTAAAAATTCCAACCGAGAATCCGCAAACGTTTCCCACTTCACTGCAATTAAATGTCGTAGACTTACGAGTATTAAGTGTTGTGAAATTAGCGTATAATCTTAAAACTTCGCGCCCACAACCGAGAGTGGTAGCACACATTCGATGAAAGCGTACGCTCATACTTGATCGGACACGACCTCTACTCTGAGCCATAACACGAACCTGCCTTCGTATCTTGGACTGAGATCAACAACCTAGAACAATAGTTAAAATAAAAAATTGAATAAGCCTCAGACATGGCTCAGCCTTTCTTTCTTTGATTGTGAAAGCAGAATTTCCCACGACCAATACTTGAGGCCAAACTTTTAATTGGATACAACTACTTTAAAAATGTTGATGATGCATGTGTCATGGAGATTAAAAAATTTCCGTAGAAGTTAGACTGATTGCTGCAGTTCGTGCTAAGATTCTTGAGGAAGCCTAGGATATCTTCTCAAAGCCCAATTGTATATTTTTTGTAGGGCTACGAATCTCATCTTGAACCTATAACTAGATATATAGCTCTTTGGGGTTCCCAGATATGAGCGAAAGGTTGTCCACGAAAAAAGCTTTTTGGAGAATAATATAATAAGGTAGTATCAAATACATCCATGACTTTATTGTTCATGCTGTGATAGATGCCCGGTACAATATGAACGTGCTTTCAAGCCTCACGAGTCAGACAGAGAGGCTGAGCTACCTACTTTTCACTTCCAAGAAAATTACTCAAGTTTATACTATAAATATTTAAGGATAAAACATAAGCGACATTACCTTGTATACTTTTTGAAGTTTCTTGACATGTACAGTATAGTGTTTCTATACGACCTTTTGGCAATATATTTACCTATTTCCGTTTTTTTTTGGATATATATAAGATACAGTCGAAGCTTGTTGAATGCCTAATTGAGAATTACATTGTTTTTCAGGATTCCAATATAGATATAACTCGTTGAACAACCTCAACGTGTTAATGAAAAAGAAATATTGTGTTCTACTCTAACAATTATTAGTAACTATATGAACTCGACTCAAGTTAAATGGAGCTCATTATACCTATATTGTTTGATTATTGAATCAATGGTGACTAGGTTTGATTCTCGGTGAAGTAGTGAGCTTGAATGTAATAAGTTTGACCACACAAAGTATGCAATCCTATGGTTAGTAAACCCTATTTGAGGTTCTTATTTTCTGTATGATTTTTTGGTAAACTACATTACATAAAGATGTAACGTTGTTTAACAATCTCGATGTGTATTGTGAAACTCATCTTAGTGTGATATTAGAAAACTCAAATTCTTGTAGCTACACGTATAAAGTACAAGATGATGAAACTAAATTTAATATGAAGATCACATACATATATATTAGCTCTTTTAGTAAATACATCCATGACTTTATTGTTCATGCTGTGATAGATGCCCAGTACAATATGAACGTGCTTTCAAGCCTCACGAGTCAGACAGAGGCTGAGCTACCTACTTTTCACTTCCAAGAAAATTACTCAAGTTTATACTATAAATATTTAAGGATAAAACATAAGCGACATAACCGAACTCTGGCACCTCTGGTATGCTAAACCACAGTCATGGAAGTCTTGAATAGATAGCGGTCCGTGGGGTCATCCAAACAGCTTTTACGGAAGCCCAGCGCATCTAGAGACGCACTGAAAGTAGAGTCCAATACAATTGGTCCTGCAGCTGGAGCTGGTGCAAGGGCCAAGGCATCGATAGAGGTCACCTCTGCAGTTAAAGAGGCATGCCCTCTGGGTGACAGCCAATATTGGTGGTGGTGTCTGGGCGGTAACAACTGAGAAGAGGATCATCAGGAAGATTGCGAGGACGGCCATTGCTGGGATAACAGACTTCGATGCCATTGGTACGTAACTTGCCACTGCCCAGTAAGGTATTAGCTCGAGCTGTAGAATAATATTGAGAAAGGTCGATGTGGATTGGATGACCAGTTTAGCTGGTATTTATAGTATAACGAGGGGCTTGTGGATGGCGACGCCGGGAATAGGGTACTGAAAGGACGACGCCTCTTTGGTAGGATGTAGCGGGATGACAAAGTGTATGTTTGATGTACATTTTTACAATGCAAACTCACACAATTGCACCTTACTACACCTAACCAAACTAACCCTAAAGTTTAATTAACGTAGCCACTTTATTTAGATGATATTTTATCAGTTCTCCCTCGTTATAGGAGCGCTGCCCGGACAAACAGGTCATCTCCAGCGTCAATGCCCAATTACGAGGGTAACTTTGGAAACAAATTCAAATGGGCGTCGTGTGCATGATGGCACTAACAAATGCAGGGGTAAGACAATCATTTTATTGATAACACTAATAACACCAGTACGTCTTTCATTATCATGTACGTCTGTCATTATCATGTCTCGACTTGTTCAAATTTGGAACTCTACTATGTGAAGCCAATGAGCATGCTCATCCCGTAGGAATCTTTTATTTTATCAATACAACCCTGGCATTAATATTTGCGTGGAGTTGTGATAAAATATATAACACAAGCGATGTAATTCTGTGTAAACTGAATAATCAGATACATTAGTTTTGATAAAACTTTACATCCGAATCTGAAAAAGATATTCCATTTATCGGGTGACCTCCCATGTCACAAAAATTGGAAAAACTTGTGAAGTCATGGAAACACGTTTTGCATCTACATATTCAAGGAAATGCATATTGTAATCCTGACCCAATCGTGATATAGAAGCCATTTTATAGTCCCACAAACACTTGTAAAGGAAAAAACGGACATTTCAGCCCATGTAGGTCGTAAGAGAAAACTTTCCATGGTTGGTATGACATTCCGTTTTCCCTCACTACTCAAGTCTTATATTACTCCATACCATACCTCCAAGGTTCATTTCCTTTTCATATATTCTTGAGATTTAATACCCATGGGTAGAAATATGGTAGCATGACAAATGATTTCTAGATAAGCTAAATTAAAACCACTGATACTACAAATACTATTCCAGATCTATATAACATGCAATTGAAGCTTGTTGAATGCCTAATTGATCATTACATTGTTTGTCAGGATTGCAACATAGATATAGCTCATTGTTAATGAAAAACAAATATTGTGTTCTAATCTAACAATTATTAATAGCTATATGAACTCAACTCACGTTAAGTGGAGCTCATTGTACCTAAATTGTGGGTTAATGGATCAACGTGACTTGGTTCGATTCATGGTGAAGTAGTGAGCTTCAACGTAATGACTTTGACCCGAAAAAGTATGTAATCGAATGGTTAGTGAACCCTATTTATGGCAGTAGGTTTTTATATGATTTTTTGGTAAACTACATCACATAAACATGTACTGTTGTTTAATGATTTTGATGTGGTATTGGGAAACTCATCAAAATGTGATATTAGGAAACTCAGATTCTAGTATCTACACATACAAAGTACAAGATGATGAAATAAAATTTAATATGAAGATCACATACGTATATAGGAACTCTTTTAGTAAATTTGAGTAAAATAAATCTAAAATGAGATATAAAATGAAATGTTTATTTGAAAATGTGTCGGTTTAAGTGCCAATGCCAATAACATGTTAAGAAATGGAAAAATTACGAGTAATGTTTGGTTTTAGTGCAATTTCACTCGATCATATTGAAAATTGTTTCAGGATGATATTCCTTGGTGTATGTTATTTGCTGATGATATTGTTTTGATTGACGAAACAAAAGATGGATTGAATGATAAAGTTGAATGTGGGAGAAAGTTATTGGAATCAAATGGATTGATGATTAACAGGAGCAAAACTGAGTATATGCATTGCAATTTCAGCCAATCTCACAGTGTGAATGATGGAGCCAAGTTGGACGGAGTAGATATACCAAAATGTGACAAATTTCGTTACTTAGGTTCTATTATTCAAATAGACGGGGATGTCCAAAATGATGTTTGTCACCGGATCACTGTAGGATGGTTGAAATGGAGGAGTGCAACTGGAGTTTTATGCGATTAGAAGATCCCTCTCAGGTTAAAAAGTAAGTTTTATAGAACAGCTATACGACCAACCATGCTCTATGGGAGTGAGTGTTGGGCGGTGAAGAAACAAGGTCTCAACAAGATGAACGTGGCTAAAATGTGTGTGCTGAGATGGATGTGTGGGAAGACAAGAAAAGATCGTTTGAGAAATGACTATATCAGGAATAAAGTGGGGGTGGCGAGCATTGAGGACAAGTTGCGTGAGGGCCGACTCAGATGGTATGGACATGTGCAATGTAGACCTACTAGTGTGCCTATACGAAGCAATGCTATTGAGCCAAACACTATAAGTAGAAGAAGAGGAAGGACTAAATTAACATGGGATGAGCTTATAAAGAGAGATTTTGAATCTCTACATCTTAATCAGAATATGGCCCATGATAGAGCTGAATGGAAACGAAGGATCCATGTAGATGACCCCAACATAGTTGGGATTGAGGCTTAAATGATGATGATGATGATATTGAAAATTGTTTCGAACAATTTTAGTTTTGGTGTGTGATACCCAACCCCTTAATCAACACATAAACACACCTCGGTCAAGTGACTATCTTGCTAGATGAAAACCGAGAAACAAAAGGCCAAACATATCATAATTACAACTAATACCAACAACGTAAGGAAAACTAAAAGAAATATCGAACAACATTGACTATGGATCACTAGAAAGGCACATTATATTCATATCGTGCAAGTTACTTTGCAAAGTCAACAAAAGTGACACCACATATTTATATAAAAGAAATGCATGTCCATATTTATAACATGTAAATAATATAAGAAGCATTAAACTAAAAACTATTTTGTATATACACGAGCGTATAAAAACACCATGCCTAGATCCAAGTGTACAAAGACGACCCTAGACACTACAAAAGGCCATACTCCCACATTCTGCTCATTACTTTTCTGAGAAGGTGATTCCTCATTGTTGAAACCATGCGATGGGTGTTGAGAACCTAAAAAGGGTTGAGAATCAAGAGAGAGAAAATAAAGTTACATCAAGATATAAAGAAAATGTATATTATTTAGAGTATGCAAGTACCACCATTTATATCAAACGAGATAGTTTAATATTAAGGAGTAACTTATACAAAAGATATAAGGATGAGATAGGCAAAACATAGTAAGGAGAAGTAATACGTACAAGGCACACTATGGCAATAAAGGAAATACAACATGTAAGAGATGAGATGAATAAAAAAGTGGAGATACACATATTGATTACATATTTACTTTTGATCCCTAGGTAGTTAGGATTTACCTCTCAATCTACTGGCTAGCTGTTTAAATTTTCCAATCTTATTGAGATTTAGCCACGTCTTAGTCAATGTTAGTACATAAAGTAGGGTCTAATCGGTCTGTGACCAATATAAAAATGCCAAGCCTATCATCATTGTTGAGGTCAGAATGTTGAGCCAAGAGGATAAATTGTATAATCTCATGTATTGATGATAACTAAAATACTATACTTATTTATGTCTAATGTTAAGAATAGAGTGATTTTAGATTGACACAATAAATGCCTAAAACTTGTAAACAAGAATCAGAAAAAATCAAGTCAAATGTGAAAAAAGACCATGTTTGAGAATAGATATTTTTTTCCTTAGATATTTGTTACAATCACTTATAATGATCATATGACTAGTAATTAAGCTAAAGTTTATAATAGAATTAATTAAATAAAACTATATTTCACTTCACATTTAGTGGTATTATTTATACACGCTTTTTCCTCAACCAAGTCTATCATAAACAACTTTTTCGATGACATTTTTTCATGTCCCAACCGATGCTATCGGCCGAGTTCTTACATGGTAAGAATATCGGCCTACAACCTAAAGGTACGTTTCCTAGAAAGTTCAATGATCGAGTTTTGATAAAAGAATCTCGGTTGACAGACCTGACTTGGTATTGTCTTTTTGTGCATTTGTATAGTTTTGGCAACAAATATTCAATCGATGACACTATGGTGGTAAAGAGAAATATAATCATTGAGGAGGGGGTATGTAAGAGAAAGCATATCCATTGGACATCCTCAAGAATAGATAGAATTTGTCCAAAATGATACTAACAAATAAGTTGCGTCCTAAAATATGAATAGGACACATCAGATTCATCCAATGCATTTCAACATGCCTCACAATGCATCTATACTATAGTTGAGAGATTTGTGCCTCAAAGAGCACCTATGCACTCTCATGAGCTTAGTCACTTGCTACATCCATTACAGTCAATAGGATATCATTAAGATAGATATATATACTATGTATATGTTGTGAGGCTATCACTTATCTACCTCCCAATATCTCTTTCTTAGTAGAAGTGTGATTCTATAAAATATGGAAACTAAAAGGGGATTCACTCCTTACATAATTGCTATATAAAATAATACATTCCTATAATATTAATATTTTTGTTGGAAAATATGTAATTTCATTTCTAAAGTATGATATAGTGAACCATATCATTTAAAACAGTGAAAATTTTGATAATTTCAAAGCTATTCTCATTACATAGTTCTCACCTTCAGGGTATTATTATAAAAGGATAATGATACAATTGATAATTATAGAGGACAAGTGTAAAGGAAAAATTGGCCACCCATGATATCCTTAAGTTCATTTCCTTTGTACGATCTCTTCCAAAATCTTCATCCTATAAAACACCTAACTTTGGGTGCTTTATAAACAACACCTACCAGAGTCCGAAATAAGAATATGTATGTGTCTGAAACTATTGATATGTACATAAATAAATAATTTGGGCATTATAAGGAATTTTAAGTATAGAGGAGGGGGTTCTTACACAAGAATGGGTTGTCAACATATAGTTAATCTCAATACAAGCTTAAATAGGAGAATGTTGCAAACTTTTATGAGTTTAACAGTTGAAATCCAGAGTCTTGCCATGTAATATTTGACAGTACAAAGATAACATATAATTTATCATGCCAATACAAAATAGAGTAAGTTACCTAAGATAGGTCCAAAACACAAAAAAATCTTTGGCCAAAAGTTATGGGGAGAAATGCATGCCCATGGGTGGAAAACACATGTCATATTCTATAAACGGTTATGGATACAAATCATTGCTCTTGATATTATAGTTTGAAAATCAAGCATGTTTCATAAATTGGAAAGGCAAATAGTACAATCATTATTTACACTAAAATATTAAAATATGCACGGCAGACGGGGTTACAAACCCAGTGCAAAGGTGTATTCAACATATTCAACGTACACATACCATTATTAGTTAGGGATTAGTGAATTTGCAATAGAAGAATAATAACGATAAAGTAAAAGGATAGTTGCCACATCATAGGAAAATGTGTTTCTAGTCATATTAATACCTAAACATTGTATATACATATTACCTAGTCATAACATATCCAAGGTCAAATGTTAGGTCCATTCCAAGTTTCAAACATGTAGTATTGACTTCTTATCCTTGATTATGTATTAAACACCTACAATAATGGCTCATTATATGATTTATATTAGAAATGAGGCCCTAAACCCTAATATTTATTATTTGTAAATTGGAGGGTTTAAATGTGTAGATCATGGTATAAATCTTCAAAATAGACTTCTTAATGAAAAATGCTTTCCAACGAGTATTACATAAAACATTCTGATGTAAGATGGATTTGTTATGATTTTACAAACTTTGGACCAATAAAAGAATAAAATTGATTTGCCACTATTTAAAAATTTAAAAATTCATTTGAACAAAGACCATAAGAATAAACTAATCCACAAAACATCATGCACATTATGAGGAAATTTTGTAGCTGAACTATTAGTACAACCTCCCAAGATTGTTTTAAAAAACAGGACTTGAATCCTTTATTTGTTAAAGCAAGGGCATAACCCATTGAAATTATTCTAAAAGTACATAAGTAAAAATAGAAACAAAGTTGCTCGATCAAAACTATAGAGCATCAGCAGAAACATAATGAAGGAGACAAATCTTGGATGAAAGTTTGAATTTACCTAATATTCTGGTAAAATGCACCTGGGAGTAAGATACTCAAGTCACTATGGTCCCAAGGACCCCTGATTATTTCTCCCTCACCTACAAAGCAAAAAGTTGTTTCTTCCACCATGTAGCTAAATAATGAAACCAATAAATACCATATATAAAAAAAGAAGATGACTACAAAGGAATTTGTTGAATTAGGTCAGGGGATGGGGAGTAGATATCAAGTTGAAAGGGAAAAAATGCCATCAAACATCCTGATAGTGGCCACAAAATAGTGGATGTGAGATATGACTTGAGATTTCTGTATAGGATATTATTCTCTAGGTTTTAGAATGATGAAAAGAAAGAGGGGGTTTGGGGAATGCTAAATGTGGAATAAATTTGGTTGAGCTGAATAGAGAAGCACATGAGGAAAGTATTTTCTTGGCAATGTACTTTCAATCTACGATGGTGATGTAGGGGTGTTGGTTGATATTAGTGATGGAGATGGGCTTGACATGGAATGTCAATGATTTTTGGATTATATGAAATATGTAGAAATTGGTGTTATGAGGTTTGTAAGTCAAGGGGAAGAAGAGGTTTAATTGGAGAGTTTGGGAATTTCCATGCTGGAGAGAGCGATTGAGTATTGGTTTGGTGTGTCTAAGAGGGTCTAAGGAAATTGAAGGAGAAGAAATTGTGAAAAGAGGTCGAGAGATGATGGATTGATTGCTAAGGGAAACATCCAACACATGTGTTACATAGTAGAAGAAGAATAGAGGGTCGAGAGATGGGAGATGAATTCCCCACCACTCGACCGTGATCCAGAGGCCATGAGTGGAACATGTATGACCAAGTATCCAACTACAAAAAATGAACAAGTATGATGATGAGAAAATAAATGAAACATTTGGCATACTCAATGTGGCCAAGAAATCAGTCAAATACCCCAAAAAAAAGCAATATTTACTTTTTAGATCAGATTCGGGGAGCAATTAAAGTGTGATAAACATTTCCATAAATTCCACCTAATGTGTGAGGAATAAGTCTTAACACTAATTTCACCTTTCTCAAATGTTTCATATTTCATTTCATTACTTGTAGGTTAAGTCTTCATTTGAGGTGATTACACCTCGTAACAAATCATTTGTGTCCCAATCTTTCATATTAATTCAATTTCCTTCACTGTATAATCCAACAATGATTCTAGAGTATCAAACTTGAGTAACAACTATTAATTGGTGCTTTTGTATGCAAAACCATTTTTTTAGTTTATTAGTTTTTTTCACAATTCAAATAAGAGGTTATTATAGTTACGTGATGCTATCCCAATTTAATTATCATAAGATATCCTAAATCTAGAATAGAGATCCATAATATTATGATATAGGAAAAGGCATATGAAAAATGGAGGGATAATCTTGGTAGCTAGATTTGGTTATGTTACAACACTCCACCCACTTAAAGTAATTTCATCTCTAAAATCTAACCATCCAAAACCTAACATGCCTTTATGCTTGACATGAACCAGATTACATTTTTTCACTAATTTATATATCCATCCTAATATGATTCATGAAAATAGGTTATTTACTTCATAGATCATGACAAAGCCATTATAAACAACCTATCAGGTAAGGTATAATACTAAAGTTTAGTCGGGTACACATTATTTAAGCATGAAAGTGGAACCTAATATGATTGGTAGGTATGTAAATTCTCATCATATTAATTATTGATTAATATATGGGTCCAAGATGCAAATGCATTATTTTTATCATTTTCTAAAATGTTTGACTTACCTTTCAAGTAGATTTCATACGTACAATTACCCTTATAATGAGTCAGTTATTAGGACCATGAGAAAAAAATTAACATGTTAAGTTATTTAACTATTGACCTACTTATATAACCTCATTAACTTTCAACCAATTGGTCCCACCCCAACTAGAAACTTACCTTACATGACATGTACAAGTTATTGCATGGATATATTTTAGATTATCATGATAATGTCCACCGTAGTTCAACAAGTTTGAATTACCCTAATTTGGGGAGTAACTATACATGGTTAACTGAGGATGTTATCCAAGGGTTACCTAGTCCATTCATTATTAGGTTTAATGAATTTAAAATTATATGAATCTCCTAATCTACTGAGGTACATGACTCGACCTCTCAAAAGGATTGGCCTATAATCCAAATAAGCACCTAAACATGTAATTTGGTGTAGACCTACTAAGTCATGTATAGAAAAAACTTCTTCTTACACATTGGTCAAAACCTAAGTCTATGGTTTTAGGGTTGTCTTAACCAACTATTCAATTCTTCTCTGTGGATTTTCTTACTACTTTAAAAGTTCACATGGAAATGACTTGGATCCTGAAACAATTGCTAAAGTCTTGAAAACTTTTTGTTTTTGTTCCTATAGTATGATAATGAAAGTAATATTGATGAACAAAGAATTGCGATGTAAATATGAAAATGGTGCCAGAATCATATCGCACCCAACTCACAAACTTTAATATACCAAATAACCATCACATACTTTTACCATGAGAGTCTACTTCTTCTAAGAATATATAATGGCATATCAAAAGAATCTTCAAGCTACAGAAAAGGAGAGAGGGATGATGTTAACTTATTACATGATGCCAAATTCCACCACACATGTATTGGTTTCTACATCCACTATTTACCACTTCAACTTAATCATATGAAATAATAGAAGGGGAACATAACCTCAACATGGAGCATGAAGGAGTTCTCTAATCACACCCTAGGAAGAGATTAGGGTTTATGAGACCAAGGGAATCATATGGCCTCTAACACCTAGACTCATTACGTAATTAATAATATGTCCATAAACCTGAAGGGAAATTATTTTGATATCCAACCTACATTGTGAAGTTGATATAGATGATATGAATAACTATATCCTTACTCATTAACTCTAGTGTATGATAAAAGTCAAACTCAAGTGAGATAGTATCCAACCTCCCAACATAAGATGTTTAGGAAAAAATGTACATAAGTATCTCCATGTTCATGGAAAATCCTACCTAACTATAATGGAGTTACATTGTTACTTTAAATCTGAAGTCACAATCCAATATTTGTTATCCATGCATGTTTGTTTTCTAGAATTGGATTTTGTTGAGGATTGGAAAGAAACACAGAAAAGGGTTTAAGGCCGGAAGTAGGGCTATGTTTAGCTATGACCATTCAATGTAGTTTACACTCCATAGTTGTTGAACTAACTTTCCATATAGCATAGTCACCAAAAACTGGTGCATTGCCCTAGCGTTTGAGCTGTGGCCTCTGGAAATTCAACAGGAGATCCACTCCAACCTTTGTGGAGAGGGGGCCCCTCTCTCCTCTCACCACATGTGATATGGCATAAAATGAGAAGATGACAGATAACACCAGTGAGATGGCTACATTTGAGAAGATGACAGATACCACCATTGGCAAAAAAGCATGGAACCAAGTTATCGAGGGTGCAAACACCTTTGAGAAGTACGACTTCCCTGCTCCAGAAAAGATAGATGGTAAACGTTTTGTCACCATCAATGATCCTACTTATGAAGCCATGGAGAAGTGTTGGGAGCACACGACTATCCTATATGTCATGGGTAAGCGGCCCTACTATTTTTGATCTATTAGAATGCATATGTAGGGTCTGGAAACCGAAGGGGGTTTTGACCTCTTCTCTAAACTGGATACATTCTTCCTGTTGAGATTCAACTCTACTTATGATAAACAAAACATAATTAACGGCGGCCCTAGATGGTTTGACAACAAATTGGTTGTTGTCAAGGATTATAAAATGGGAGATGATATCGAGAAGGACTTCGTTAGCACTATCCCAGTCTGGATCAATATCCCCAACATGGGAAGGAATTGGTCCCCTAGAGTTGTGGGCATCGTCCCCAGCAGTGTAGGGAAACTATTGAGAATTGATTATCAATCAATTGGTCAGCAGTCTCTAGGGGAAGCTCGTGCCTTATCAGAGGTTGATGTAGATGAAGAAACACCTAAAGAGATCTGGGTGAACATGCCCATAAGGGAACCTTCCACGGTCATAGTCCATTATGAATACTTTCGCAACAAATGTCCAAATTGTAAAGTCTTTGGTCAAGATTCACATGACTGTCCTCTGAAACTAAAGGATGCAAAAATTGTTCCTCAACCTAAGAAGACTCAGACATGGTAGGTGGTTGGTTGTAGGAACAAAACAATAGATATCAATGATGAACATGTCAATGATGTTCAAAAAACTTCACAAACTAATAATGTTTAGACCAGTAATAGCTTTGATACCCTCACAGGTGATGAAGGGGCTACAATGGATCCATTTATTATGGTCGATGACATGTCAAACATGTATTTCAATTCACTGAAAAGATAATGATGATGTATGTCCAATGTTTTTTACCATTAATTTGGAGCATGACAACATTGCATCTTCTGTGTTACCTGATAAAACATCTTTAGATAAGGCACTAACTTTGAGTTCTAGGTCACATGGTTCTTCGTCAACAAGAACTCCTAAATCATCTAAAGGGGATGGGTCATACAAGACCCGTTCAGCCTATAGAGGTCTTTAATGACTTTTACTATGACTAATGTTCATGGTTTAGGGAAACTGTATAAAATGAGAGTGGTTAGATGGATGGTTTTAGATGCCAAAGCTACCATTTTTGTCCTTATTGAATCTAAAATAAAAAAGAATATGATTCACACATCTGAGAAGATGTTTCCTAAAGGTTGGTTGTAGGTATCTAATCACCTACATGACCCTAATGGTCACATCTATGTGGGTTGGAACCCCAAATGCTGAGACATGTTGCTTAGTGAAATGGATGATCACCAACAAATTAGAATTAAATGTCTCAATAAAGGTGGTCTTCTAGTTTTTCTAACAGTTGTGTATTCCAAGAATTCTTTACTTCAGAGATCAAGCCAATGGGCTGTACTCGAGCATCTTGTTATTTCCACTGATGAAGCTTGGCTAGTGATCGATGATTTTAATAATATAAGGAAGCAAGAAGAAAAGGCTAGAGGATGTGAACTTCCTTCTATCATTCTTAGTTCCTTCAATTCAACAATCGATAATGATGGACTGACTGAATTACCTACAATAGGAAATGAAGTTTACACTTGGCATAATAAACAAGGTGTAGCCAAAAGAATCACCTATAAACTTGGTCATGCACTTTTTAATAATGCCTAGTTGGGAAAATTCCCAGGTTTGAAATCTAAACTTATCACATGTGTTTATTCTGATCACTCTAACATCAATGTTAACATGAGGAAGATAGTGCACAAGAAGAAACCTTTTAGGTTTCTCAATTTTTTGATGGATTGGGCAGGTTGTCGTGAAGTTATCAATGAAGCCTGGAGCATCCCACAATCGAGAAATCCTCTCCATTGCTTCTGTCAATAAGTAATGAAGGTTAAAGAAAGCCTGATGGTATGGTCAGAGAAATATGTAAATATAAATAACCTCATTGCAAAGGAAAGGATGGAGCTTCATGACATTACTGTTGTTATTAGAAGAAACCCTCTTGATGCTGATCTAATTGAATATGAGAAGATAACCTTTAATAGACTAGAAACCTTGCTTAAGGAGGAGGAAACTTACTGCTGGAAAAGGAGTAGAGTCGAATGGATTTCCAATGGTGATAGGAAAAATAAATTATATCATACAATTGTTAAACAAAGAGATTCCATCAACTTGATCACTGAGTTATTTGACTCTCAATGAAATCTTGTGCAAGACGTTGATGCTATTGGTAATGACACTATTTGTTTCTTTGATCAGATATATAATCAGGCTCAATCTGATTCTCAATCTACCATGAAAGAATGGATTACCACCATCATTGATGAAGATAACTCCATTCTTTGTAATATTCCTGACAAGAAGGAAATCAAAGAAGCCGACTGGAGCATTGGACCTAACAAAAGTCCTCGTCTAGATGGATTTAGTGGTTTTTCTATAGAAAGAATTGGGATCTCATCAGTAGCAATCTTGTCAATGAAACTAAATGGTTCTTTGAAGGAGGGAGCATGGTCCTTCAAATTAACCATGTATTCCTAGATCTAATACCCAAGAAAGACATCATCTCTTCTATAATTGAGTTTAGACGAATTTCATATTGTTTGATGCTCTAAAAAATCTTTACCAAAGTCATCACTTGAAGATTAGTTTGTATTCTACCTAAAATTATCTCCCCCAATCAGGGTGCCTTCATACAAGGTAGAAATATTGAGGATTGTTCATTGCTCACTGTTGAATTTCACACTTAAATACAACATCAAGAACAACCCTCATGCTGCCTACATGAAGCTTGATATCACCAAAGATTTTGACTCTGTCTGTTGGTCTTATCTTTGGAACTATCTTTTTGGTCTTGGTTTCAGTGAGAAATGGATTGGCCTTATTAAGAAATGTGTTGAAACTCCTTCCTTCTCTGTACTTCTAAATGGTTCTTCTATCAAGTACTTTAAATTCTATAATGGTTTAAGGAAAGGTGACCCATTGTCACCTTTGATTTTTTCCATTGCCATGGAGGGTCTAAGAAGAAGAATTGACGATGCTCATGATAAGAAACTGATTAGATCTTATCCAATTAACAAAACAAAGGTTCTAAGCCATCTTCTTTTCATAGATGACACATTAATCTTCTCTGAAGGTCGTTCAAAAAGTATAAGTTACCTCAAGACTCTTCTCCAAGATTTTGGGAATGTTTCAGGCATGCAATGCAATCCTTCCAAGACCCATCTATATCTCTCTTTCTCCTATCAAAATAAGGATGGTTCGATTGAAATCATGAGCATATAAAAAGGTACTTGGCCAACCAAGTACCTAGTATTTTCGAAGGCTGGTGGTAACCTACAAAGGAGAGACTTTCATGATTGTCTTGACAGACTCAGAGACATGATTAATACATGGTCTGGCTCTAAAATATCCATGGCAGGTCATTTCATGCTCGTTAAATACTATGCTATGGGTCTGGTTTCGTACTGGATGAGGCAAGGAGAAATTCCTATCTCAGTCACTAGAATAATGGAATTAATTATGTCTGACTTTGTTTGAGGTAGCTCAACACACCCTGCTAGCTGGTCCAAACTAGCATTTTCATATTGAGAAAGGTGGATTAAATCTCAAAAAACTAGATGAGCTAGCATATTTCTAGACCTTAAAAAGAATCAAGAAGCTTTTATACACTTCATGTATCTGGAGCACGTGGATGACTAGTAGATATGGGAATATTATCCATGCTAACCCTAGTAAAAATATGGGAGTCTCTACATGTCATAGGAGAATGATTCAACTATGGTCTGGATTACCAAATACAGATGATGATTCCTTATAGAATAACTATCGTCAGAAGCTTCCCACTGAGAAAACCTTTAAGAACCTACAGATTTCCATGCACTATCTTCATTGCAGTTTAACTACATATAGAGCGCTCAAAAACCTACTCCCAACCATGGAAAGAATCAGTAAATGGACTGGTTCTAACACTACTCAATGTTTTCTTTGTCTTCATGAAACTGACTCCATTGACCACCTATTTGGAACTTACAAGTGCTGGATATATGTTTCGGGGCATGCACAACTGAAACTCAATGTCAGGAGCTCATATATCCTATATACTTGTGTTGCACCTATTGGTAATAGATCAAGACCGAACAATATCATTGAGCTGTGGACGATCACAAGAACAATTCATTTAATTTGGTCTGAAAGGAATAGGGTATGCCATGATGGTGGTACCTCAAACTTCATTGATATCTATAGTAATCTATCTAGGGAAATGAAATACTTATATTTCACCTATAAGTACGGTTATCAAATATCTCCACTCTTACAGATGGGAATTGGGATTTTTTTCTTAGTTTTGAGTCCAACTCTTTTTCATTTGTAAGCTATATGCACGATTAATTCTAGCTTTATTATCGTAAACTACATGATAGGGTGTAGTTTGTAACTTTGTACCCGATTAGGGGTTTGGAATATACTTACCCAAAATTTCCAAAAAAACTTCCCATGTAGCATAAGATGGAAACCAATCACTAGAAGAGTTGGTTATTACTTGAGGAAATTTCTTCCGCCACAAAGAGGGTATGGGTAACTAGGGTTACTTAAAAACTATGAGTCAGCTGACAAATGTCTTTGATGATTGGTAATGACCAAATCATATAGGGATTGAAACCCATATTGGTATTCCATGACTTAAGAATAGGTACATCAACAACCTGTAAAAGGTCTCTTAGAAGTGTAATAAAGGCACATGTGTGGGAACAATAGATGATAAATTGAAATAGTCAGATTCATTAACTGCTCATGTGCTGATATCATATTGTAATGAGTGAAACTTTAGAGCACATCCACCTTTTACATGATCAAGGAATAAAACATTTCAATCAAACCATACTAATATGTATGATGGAAAATATGCAAGTTCATTTGTTGAGTATGATATATAAAAATGAGTCATTCTAGAGAAGTGAAAGATGGACGATATTAGTACTATTCTCATTATATAGTCCTCACCTCAAGGTGTTATAACAATAGTACAAGGGTGCATATAATTATTACGAAAGACTAATGTAGAGGATAACGTTTCCATCCCAAGCTATCCTAAAGTTCATTGTATTGGAACTAGATCCTTCTGATTCATCATTCTATTAAACACCTATGTAATGGTAGTTTGGGAACAACTCCTAGAAGAGGAAAAAACAAGAAAAGGTATACGTTAGAAACTAGTATTTGTGTGCATAAACAATAGATTTTGGCATTATATGGAATTTATAGTACAAGGAGGGGGTTTCCATGCAAAAAGGACCATTTTTGACCCAAACAAAATGCCAAGCTGCGTTGTTAACCTATTCTTAAGTTCAATAAAAGCATAAAAAATTGATTGATATGCAAACTATTATATTTGTTCAGCAATTAAAATCAAGACTCTTGGCATAAAAAATTCATAGTTAGCCAACAAACAAAGAATTATGAATGATGATATAGAGTAGACTAAGATACCTAAATAAGGACCAAGACACCATAGAATCTTTGGCCAAAAATTTGGGTTGAAAAGAACACCTGCATGGAAAATTTGAGCCCTATTATAAAATAATTATGCTTAGTATCAATACTCTAGATATTTTAGTCTAAAAATTAAGCATACTCAATAGAGTGGCAAGGCAGTACTCCATCATTATTCACAATCAATTACTAAAATAGCACGGCAATGCCCAACAGAAAAGTGTAATCAACATATCTAATGTAAACATAGAATTATTAATTTATAAATTAAGAATATCACATATAAGAATAAGATGGATAAAAAAAGGACAATTCCCTCATTATAGGAAACTAGATTTTTATTCATATTAATGCCAAAAATAGGTAACTCCACATAAATGTTGTCCAAGACTTACATATCAAAGTATAAACTTGGTCAATGCCAAATTCAAAACATCTAGTTCAAACTCCCTTTTTTATTATGCCATATACACCCGTAATAATGATTAATTACACGATTTATATGTTATTTTGAGGTCCTAAATCCAAATATTGATTGTTTATAAGTTGACTGTTTAATATGTGGAAACTAGGGTCTGAACTTTGGAAAACCAACTTCCTTATGAAAAGTTATTGCAACAAGTATTTACATCAATTTTTTAATGCAAGATATATAGGTTACTATTTTACAAAATTTTGTCCAATAAAAATTGTATAAGTCAATTTACAAATATTTTGGAAAACCCAAAATACTTTTGATAGAAATTACAATACTGAAACATAATGTGCTAAACATTATGCACATTATAGGATAGTTTTGTAATTGTCCCATTTGTCATGCCTCACATGATTATTTAACAAAACGGCACACACATACTTTATTTTCCCATGTGAGGGTGTTACACATTTAAATGAGGCTAAGAGAATGGAAGTAAAAACAAACATTAGAATGCCTGAACAATGATGTCGAGAATAAGCTGACATAACAAAGAGGAGGAAAATATTCTATTGAAAGTCTGAATCAAGTCAACGTTGTGGTACAATGCAACTATGAGAAACATCCTTGAGTTATCACAGTCTTAGGGACCCTTGACGCAAGATCCCTCATGCATAAGTCTACAAGCCACAACTTATTCTATGAAAGAAAAGAAGGAAACTACAATATATGATATTTCAACAAAAAAGACGGATGTGAATGAGTGTATTGGGTAATGGTGATGATGGATTAAATAATCCCAGGTTGAAAGGATGAAAAGTTTAATCAAACATTTGGGAAATTTCCACAAAATAAGGGAGCCATATTGGACCATGATTTTTAAGTAGGCTATTACACACTAGGCTTTGTCATGTGGAAAAGAAATACATGATTCAGGGGAGCAAAGTGTGGAATATATGTAGTTAAGGTAACCAAGATGCACAAGAGGAACTAAGTTGGCTATTGGCGTACTTCTGATCTGAAGTAGTGACCCATGAGGCTTTGATTGAAACTAACGATGGTGGCGAGATCCAAAGGGTATAAAATAGGTCTAGGTGGTTAGAAATAATAGGAATTTGTGTTAGTGTGTTTGTATGATAAGGAGAAAAAGGGGGTTGGAGAGTTGAGGTATTCTTTTAGAAAAGAGAGATTAAGTGTGGGTTCATCACATACAAAAGGTTGTGAGGAAATTGAGGGAGATGAAATTAGGAGAAGAGGTTGAGAGATAAGGGAGAGAAAAAAAAGAGAGAAGAATTGTCAAATGGAGGCATGTTGTAAGGGAAGAAGAACATAGAGTTGGGAGGTGGGAGATTAATTCCCCACCTCTCAATCCTAATATAGAAGTCATGAAAGGAGACCATGCAACCAAGGATCCACATCCTAGAAATAACCATGTGTGTTAATGAGACAATAACCACAACATTAGACATATTGAATGTGGTCAATCAATTAGTCAATTAATTCCTAGTTTAAGCTATATTTGTTTTCTAATTCAATTGAGGGAAAAGTTAAAGTTTGATTGGCTTGAAGTTTGACATGTACACATATTAGGGTGTGAAGAATCAATTTTTAGCATTGTTATCACCTTTTCTAAATATCTATTATTTTACTTCTTTACTTGTGCGTTAAGTCTTCATTTAAGGCATCTATTCCTCTTAATCAATCGATTATGGAACAATAATTCATATTAATTTGATTTATTTCATCTTTTAATCGATGATTCTTGACTATGAATTGGTATATTTTTATACTAAACTCTTTTACTAATGTTATTTGGTTACTTTATCTGAACACTTCATAAAAGAGGTCATATGTAGTTATATATTGTCATTTGGTTCCAAATAATCCTAATCTACCCTAGATAAAGGGAAGAGGCACGTAATATTATTTGAATGGAAAGGTCAAATTGAAAGGTAAGAATAATCCTAATACCAAGATTTCATTTATACAAATTCTCTCTATTGGCACAGAGGGAAAGAACTGACGACAACCCTTTGTAATGGAAGAAAACCCTTAGCAAAGAAACAATGCCTAGTGAAGAGGTGTTCGAGGGAACTGACATATAGAAAGGGAAGACATCCTTTGATGGTCAAATATTATCCTTGGAGAAGATGAAGTAAGTGATGCTAGACTCTTGGATAAGAGCGGGTAAGTCCTTTGTAAGGGTGAACGATCCATGGCTAAGAATAAGTATGTCCCTTATAAGGTTGTGGACTCCCTTGTCTAGAAAAGGAAAATTGGTTTATCATTTGATCTTAGAAAAGGTTGTCTCTTGGTGTAACTCTAATAATGGAACAAAATGAGTGACTCAAGGTTGAAAATCATAGAGGTTGGTTTCTTTAGGTAGTGCAACTACATCCTTTGACAAGGAACCACTGCATATATGCCTTCACTTAGGGATTTTTCAATCTTTATTTCCATTTCTTTTAAAACTTTCATTATTATCTTGGATATGATTTGGAGGTCTAATGAAATTTGTTGAAGTGGTTTTACATCAATTCACCCCCACCTCATGAGCTCCCACTGAATTCAACCTGATATTTCTTGTGAGACTTCTCTTGAGATATGGAGGAAGATATGTGTCACCTATGAAGGGATGAGCCAAGTGAAGGAGTCTGTGATATATATACTCACCAAAAACATGAGAACTTCCTCATGAGAAAGATAGAGTCCATTGCCAGGATGTATTATAGGAAACATATTAATATCAATGGTCTTACAACTCTTGGTCAACCAATGGGTCTAAAGAAGTGTGTGCCAATATTCTTTTCTCTCTTTCTCAATGTGGGACAAGAAGGTTACATCCATAGAAGAGTGCAAAAAATCATCTAGTCTCCTAATTTAAGACATCATTGGAAGTATCCAAACATATGAGGTAAGGCTTAAAACTAGAGGTAATAAGGATTTCAAAGAGAGAAATCAAAAGACGGAGAAGGTGATTGCTTTTGTGTTCCTTAGTCATGAATCTTTGAAAGGGGAAGAAAATATCATTCCAAAGTAAAATATTCAAAGTGAACTCTTCTTTCTCCTCCTAGTGCTATGATTGTGGGCATAAGGGTCATTACATGGATGACTGCCCACAAGGCAAGAACACTAATCACCATAAGGAAATTCAGAGAAGATAAGAGACACATAAGAAGAAGAAGAAGAAGAAGAAGAAGAAAGGCCACAAAGATCTACGGTCTCCACTAACACTATAACAAGTGAAACATCTAGTAGAAGTGGAAGCTCTAGTGGAATTGAAAATGATAAATTCTATTTTTTTTCTTTTAGAAAGATAATTCAATAAGAAAATGAATTATATCTCAACTCTTGTATGAAGGAATTTTAACTAATTTATTTGTGCTACCATTTACTTTGTTAAGTCATATAAGTATAAAAGGAAAATCATTCTAATTTTTTTGATGAATTGAATGAGAAAAGGATGAACTTGAACATTTCAAGATATGATTGCATGATGATATTTAAAATCTTAAGGAAATTTATCTATAACTTGAATTAAAATTTATTATTATAGAGATAGAGAATAATGGTTATATTAGTCAAGTGAGTGATCCTAAAAAAAATTCATAGCTAATTTGATAAAACATTTTTTACAATCTCAATATGTTTATCCTAGTACATAGGAAGAGTTTTATAAAAATATAGATTCTCTCATTTTTTATAGTTATGCACTTAAGTGTACAAATGGGGATTGAGGCATAACTTTGCAAGGAACAGAACTTGAAAATAGAGTTGCCTTTTCTAAGAATACTTCTCTTGAGTTTAGAAATTTCTTCCTTGTCCTCTAAATAGAATGATCCTGAATATCATACTATTTTTATAGTAGGGAGAAATAATTTTCTTCTCTGACACTAGAAAACTATTCTTGACTACAACTCTTAGCTTGGTGACTGATCTTTGGCATGATAAAGATGATATTGCTCAATTGTCTTCTTATATTATTTCTAAAATACATGATAATCATATTTGAATATCCTCTTTGCAAATACTCTTAGATGGTAATAAGAATAAAATGAAATCTTTATCATGTTACCAAGAAAAATGGTAAACATCATATTGGATATAGTTGCTTCTGACGAAACAACAAATGAAATGAACCTCTAGTTTCAATGAAAATCCTCTAATTACAAGCCTAAGGTAACTTTAATTAATTGAAAGAAAATTGATCATTATTCTTAATATTTCCCTTTCTAAAGAGCACCTAAAAGTAACATTATCTGAGTATCCAATAAACTCCTAGGACCCAAAAATATGATTGGAGAGCATTCATCTTTCTACTGTTAGAGAATTGCAAAAAGATTAACAAGAGGTACTTTTTTTGAGTCCATATTAAAAGGAAGGAAAAAGACATAAGTGTATGATTTATAAAATGTGTAAATAAATGGTAAGAATAGAGGTATTGGTATTCATTCTCATATCTAATCCTTTCTACATCTTTTAAAATTTTTATGCACTTTACATATGCTTTTTAAGAAAATTTCATATTATGATTCTCAATATTATCTTGTTCAAAAAATTCCCATGATGATTTAAAAGTGCATTTCTAAGTATTTTATACATGACTAGATATTCTTTGCATTTATATTGTGCCTCTTCAATAGAATTTGAGAAAAGTACATTTCATTGGTCGAGTTTGTCTTGATCTAAACATGACCGATGGGAAACCTTGGGGTTTGTCAAGCTTCTTTCGTTGGCCAATATTTTCACTCTAGGCACGACTGGTGGTAGTGTATAAAGAATATGAAAATATACTAATTGATAAGAAATTACATTTCAACTAGATTTTCTCCACCAAAGAACTATTTTATTGTATGCATATTTCCATGATTTGATTATCTTACAAGAAATTCTACCTTTATTGTTACTTAAACATTGGTATATTTATATATTTAAATTAGTTTTCTCATTTTTATGTGTGTTTTTGATGATTATATCTGGAGAACTTTTGGTTATTATTAACTTGCTTTTTTGTGCTCTAGCTTGTTACTTATTTCTAGTTGTAAATGTTATGATAAATGCAACCTTAGGACTTAGTGGTATTTATCTTTGATCATATGATTGATTTCTAGATAGTAGTATCCACATATGACTATTTGAATTTCATATTCTTTCATATGTATATTTCTCCACATCTACTAGTACCATGTTCTAGTTTGTTCATGTTTTCCATGACATATTCTACTAGTAGTTATTTTTCAACAAGTTGAAGTATTTTAACATGTGATATAATCTACTTTCATCTTCTTTCATGGAAGTGGTATCTAACATATGGTATGTGGTATCTTTTTTCATCTATACCCAACCTTCTTCATTTATTAGAATATCTATTAGTCTGAGTTAGTTTATTGCATAGTCTATTGACACTTGCTGGAATTGCATGTTGAGTTGTTCGATAGCATACCTCAATTTGCATTATACATATTTATTATGCAAGCCATTTGTATCTTTATCTCCTATCACCACAATATTTTTGATATGACAAAAGGGGGATAAGTATATCATAAATGTATGAACACAATGATACAAAGCTGGTGTTATTGTAAAAGCTAATCTTGTTAGAGAAATAGCATAACTATGGGGGAGGATATGAGATCAATTAGCATAATTTGAGGGAGATCATTTAAAAGTACACTACTACATTATTTGCAAGTGGCATCAATAGCTGTGTGAGAAATCAAAAAATAGTCCTACAACATCAAATTTTACAAATGTAAATGTGGGAATAAATAGCTAGGGGCATTGGAGGAAAAATGCAAGTTTCGCTTGTACTGTATAAGTTTTTGAATAGGATATCAACATAACATATAGCCCACATAATTCATTTTTTTTAATTCAGACAATAACTTATGAAATCAACTCGAAAACTGACGTTGTAATGTTACCATGATGTTTCCCATGAAATATTTTTGTATCCAAATTAGTTTTTTAGTCAATTTTAGAGGATAAATTGACACTCTACCTTTTTAAAACCTATTTTATCCCTCTAATATAATTTCTATCTCCACTAACCTTCTATGTCATTTTTCAAGAAAAAACACCACTGATGGCCTTGCTTAATTTATCAGATTAACTCCTAACAATAACATCTGACGTCGGTTTCCTGAGGTAAACTTCTTTTGAAGGTATGTGGTCTTCTAGAAGATAAAGACACCCTCTGCCTTTAGTTATGTGGTGAAAACTAATGTTGGAGTCCTAAACTCTTATGTTGAATTCAAAAGGAAATCAACATTAGATTAAAATCTTAGGTGGTATTTTTGCTATGATGTTGATTAACCAATATTGAAAGTGTATTAATATCACCCAACAAACCATTTCTTCCCCTGTTTATCTATTCTTATTTTCTAACTATTGAGACTCTCGCAAAACCCTTGTTATCATTGCCCTACATTGTTGCTGCAAGTTGCCATGGCACTTCCCCCCTGTTGCATGCCTAACTCATCACTGTGGTCTCTTCTACTGCTCCAACCATCTCCAACTACTAGAAATGCTTCCTGGCCACCAATTCTTTCTCTGGTATTGTCATCTCTATTGCACCCTACTACCAAAGATATTCCCTCAGCTACTACCATCTGGGTCGTACCCCATTGTCGCTGCTAGTACTCTATCTAGCCACCGCTTCCACCGATAGTACTACCAATGTCCACTTCCACCACTGACTTCTTCTGTGAGGTCAATTTATTTTCTTTTTCTTATATTAAAGTTTAAATTTATGCATAATTTATTATATAATTTCTTTTATAATTGAAATTATATGCAATTGCTTGTAAAGTTGGAAGTATGTATATTTCCTTGTATAATTCAAATTCATGTATAATTATTTGTATAATTAGGTGAATTGTTAAATTTAAATGTTTAATGTATGAATAATCACACTTAAGAAATTATACTTTGAATTCATATGAGTTTATATAAATTAGATTGATTTATATTGGAAATTTTATACATTTACCTAATTTAAGTTGTTAACCAAATTTAGACATGTATCTTGTTGACCTAGAAACCAATCCAAGATTTACTTGTCAAGATTAAAGGTTTGAAAGTCTCAAGTTTGTGACTATTCTTGAACAATTAATATCACTTAGGGTGTAAGTGTATAATGTATATTTTAATTTTAAGAATATTTTGACAATCATTTTCCCATTTGTTTTCTAGGTATATATGTAGTTTGGTGTTTGTCCATCTACATCGGTGTACTAGGTGAACTGTGGGGAAATGATTCCAACTATTCTTGAAAGTCAAACATACATTATACTCTTGCTATCGATATTAAGTATTCAAGAATGGGATAGGTGACACAGATTCATCAACATGCATGCCAAAGACATATCTCCTGTTGGCCTATAAATTCACCCAATATGTACTCATTAGGAGTAAATGTTGGATACTTTGGGAGATTTTATATTGCTTGAACACTTATTATCATATGGAATGTAAGTGTAATAATGCATGTCTGATTTTCAAGAATATTTTGATAGTTGTTTCCTCATTTGTTTTCTAGGTACGTATGTAGGTGGGTATTTGCCCATCTACATCAATTCACTTAGATAACTATGGAAAAATATTGTCAGAATATTCTTGAAATCCAAAAATGCATTATGCATTTAGTTGTGAGATTATTTGTTTAAAAATGACATTGGTGGTACATATTCATCAATATGAATGCTAAATATTGTTGTAAAAATTAATTCAAACATATTTTATTTAAAATTCTCATTGCATGTTTACTTTAGAGGTAGAATGGAATGGTGTTGGATGTTTATTGAAATCACTATATTGAAGAGTTCAAGATTGGTCTTAATGAGTTTATAAGATTTATGGTGGAACATAGGATACAACTTGGAGTTCAATTTTGTTGCATCAATAGGAATTGCAATAACAACTTGAAGGTCTGTTGATGAAATAAAGAGTCACGTGATGTGCAATGGGATTATATAGGGCTATACAAAATTGTATTGGCATGGACAAATTCATACTATGAGATTAGTATATGTTGATATTGGAGTACGGAATAAGAAATGACCAATGATGTTGATGTGAATGAGCCAATTCCAAACGACATGGTTGATGTGATAAATCTGACAACTTAGAAACATCATATATGATACTGAGAAACCGTCATACATTGGTTGTAGTAAGTTTATGAGTTTGAGTTTTGTGCTGAGACTGTATCTCCTAAAAGCCAACACTAGGTGGAGTGACAAAAGTTTCACTTCTTTGTTGTCTTTGTTGAAAGAATTTCTTCCTACGAATATCAAATGGCTCATCTTTAGACCAACAATAGACGTTATATCTTACAAAGAGTTTGACATAAATTGATTTTCATACTATGCAAAGTGTTAAGATTATAAGTATGCCATTAAAAATAATGGGTCCATCCCTTAAGTGTCTCCATTGAATTTTTCTTATGAGAAGGATATCTGCAAGAAGGTAGATATATTATTACGATGTCATTGAAGACATACAATAATCGCCTTTCCCCAGTCAATTTCTCCGATCCCTCCTTGAGAAAGAAGAAGAAGAGCATCGTCATAGGAATGAACCTTGCCAGATACATATAATATACCTTCTTTGATCTTACGAGGAAGGACTCCTGGGTAGCAGTAGGCAAGTCTGGAATCATAGCTTTGACTACATAGAGTTCATAATTCCCATGTTTAGGTTTAATTTTTTTGATAATAACATAGGAGTTCAAGTGGATGAATGGGATTCACATTAGTGATATTTGAAAAAATGACAAGAAGGATGAGCTATTAGTCATGGCATCATAGGCGAAGCAAGTATTCTATATTGATGACCTTGCAAATGAAAAATGGTATTTAGTTCTTTATCTAAAATGAGAGTTCATTGCAGATCCTATAGATGAAGATATTACTATGACAAGTATGATGACTCCAATTGATTCTCGATGGGGTTTCCAAGTGTAAATGTTAATGCTAATATTGATGAATAATGTATGTATCAAGACAATGCAGAAGGAATCAAACTTGAAAGAGAATACTAGAGGAATGGCTTTTATAATGAAAACAATACCTTTTTATATGTTAATTAATATTGTCTCTATCATTTATATATGTTTTATGGTCTAAATTTGAATGTTTCTAATAATTAATATTTTCTATTTTCCATATTGTTAAATCATGGTTTTTTACGACAAGGATGTTGAGCACCATGAGGATGTTGAGAATGGTGAGGATATTGAGCACAATGATAATGTTGAGCACCTTGAGGAGGATGTTGTTGATGAGTGTCTACTACTAAGTTTGCTACCTCACACATTAGAGACATCACATTCATGAACATGAAATCAACACTTAGAGCCAATGGTGAGAAATTGGCCATTGATGCTATCACAGAACCGTTTGTTACCCTCCACCTACCCCCACTAACTACAAATTCAGTGACAGTAGGGATTGGGCGCCCATCCATAGAATGGCACATAGTTTTACAAAAGTAATATTTATGAAAAGGCATTAACAAACTAAATAGATGACAAGATGGAGATAGAAATATGTACCCATTTCTAGATTCAAGTATACCCCGTTATATTGCATTTTAGATATTAGAGTCTTGAGTACAACGGATCTTCATTTCTAAACTACAAGTTTGATAAATAACACATATTAATGCTAAAGCATTAATTATGCTATGAAAAGGCATGTAAATAGTTTAAGAGTATAATAAAAGTTAATTGGATAGAAACATCATAATAAAGAATGAAGAAGAAATAAGGCGAGGAATGCTTAATGACATTGTTTTATACAAATCCTATTTTAAGTGCATTTCCATTTTACTCAACAACATAATATGGCCATTGACAAGCTTCCCATTGGAAGGGTCTGTAAGGGTGCTCAAATTAGGTAACCCTTTTATCGACATGGTCCACATTATCTTGAAATCTCAAGTAAGGTGCCCAACCTTGTACCCTTGCCCTAAGAATATAGGAAGGTACACATGGTTTGTATAATGGACAAGTTCAATTAGGTTCAAGGTTTGTTCAACATATTTCAAGCAAAATGAATGTACTAATCATAGGGAACAAGTAGTTCGAACAAGTAATTATCTAGCCTAGAACTCATACACACATACATACAAACAAACTAATACCATAGTTGGGTCAAGAGATTAAGCGTACTTGTGAGATGAGTACACGATTAGCCATTCAATTAGAGATTCCATATTACACAAGCTAGACAACATCTTGGCAATTAAGTCATCATACAATACTAACATTTCAAATAAGTGCAAGTGGATTAACATCAGAAAGATTAGGTCCATCAATCATTATCAGTGGGGTTGGACATGTCACCTAAGTCTAGGTATCATTTCCTTCATCATTGAGTTCAACATCTTAACTAGTCAAGCATGTTCATTATCAGGTAATATCATACATCATATATTAATTTAACACTTAGGGTGACACATCACAACTGAGGTTAGGGATATATTATTAGAGTTTCAATATCTAAAATAGAGCAATCATAAGATTTGAGAAAGTTTAGTCAACATAAGCATCAACATTGTCATACTAGTCATTTTGAGTCATTATCGTGCAAGATTGTCATTATCAAAGTATAGATGGAGTCTACTTGAGTTGTGTCATAGAAATCACCAAGATACTTATTTGAGATCATAAAATAACATGGGTGATCAACAGAGCAAGGTTTACATGAGATTAGAAACTTGGTTATCAACATGAATGCTAGATTGTATTTCAACTCAAGATTAGGGATTTGGTCATATAGATTCACAAGAATGTTCCATAAGGAATCTGGGATATAAGGCATGTAAGATCACTGATTTTTAGTCCAAATAATCATCTTGTATACCTTTTATATCAACGAAAGCATAAGGTTTAACATTCATCACCAATGTGCACATAAGTCCATATTAAGACACATTAAGAAAAACATGATTATCATTAGTGTCTAAGAAGGGTCATGATCAAGAATGATTGCATGTGGGGGTGAAATATATTGATTTATATCATTCACAAATACTAGAAGCATATTTGGACAAATTTTAACAAAAGAGAAGGGATCTTTTGCACATAGGTCTAAATTAGGTCATTAAGGAAACATGAGATCATTTTAGGGTACAAAGTGGATAAGTTCGGATCTCGATACCTAAATATACTCAAGTGACTTATATTAGACTAATATCCAATTTTTGGGCATTATGATACAAACTTGGGAATTAAGTAGCATAAGACATGAAGAAAGAAATCAAAATCTATCATTTTTAGCATATTATGGGAGCTATGAGAAAAAATGAGTCATATAACTAGTTTCATTAGATATACCACATTATCTAGGTGAGGATGCATATATTATGGGTAAAAAAAGGTTAAGGGATGAAAGAGATGCAAGCTTTGTAAGATTATAATCTAATTAGGGTTTTTGGGAGAGTTTTTACATTGATTGGGCTGAAAATGCGCCGTTGGTCGGCCGTTGGCGCGGGCCATTAGGGGAGCATGGAACCACATGTTCAGTAGGATTCAGGTGCATCCTAGAGTGCCAACATGTGTTGAGGAATGTCTACAAGTGTGTAATGATACAATTGATGCTTGGGTGCGGTGCTTGGCCACTTCTCACCAAAACACACAACACACGGGTTGGTGGGGTCTTACCAGCTGGTGTGAGCCGATTGGGGGAGATGTTCCCTCATGGCAGAAAGAGGTAGAGGTGGCAATGGACCGAGAGCGTGTGAGAGAGAGAGAGTGCATCACGATTGGGTGGGGTCGTTGGATCTTCATCCAACGATGCCTACTCTTCTTCTCTCTTGCACCGAGTCGCGTAACAACGCTGAGGTGAATGTCTTGCCAAAGAAAGTAGGCGAGCAAGGTTGGGAGGGCGATCAAGCTCAAGAAGTGGCTACATCTACTTGCCCAGTCTTTGCAAGCCTGAGGGTGGTTTTAGATCATATGGAGGCAACTAAAAGAAGATACACCCAAATTTGAGTTGCGGTGGTGCCGTTATGACTGGGGAAAAGAGAAAGAGGAAGAAGAGGGCCAGAGGGGCACGATAGAGGCCTAAATCTAGGGGAAATGGCAAAGGGGGAATTGGGTAAGAGGATCAGAGTAGAGATTGATAGAGGCACAGTATAAACCCTACCATGGACAACCGACCCACCAGACCACCGTACGGTAAAGGTGCTACTTGAAAAAGGGACAAAAGTGAGGCGTTGGATCTGGGTTCCAATCTTCAAAATGAGGATCCAAGAAACGAAAGACCATGGTAGAGGAAACAAAGATTATGATTGGATCACACAACTAGAACATATCGCTAGTGGATGGAAGGAGGTGGGTAGTGGGCCGAGTGCACACATTCGGGCCCAATAAGGAGTTAAAATGAATTAAATCAATAAAATCAAGTGGATAGGATTCTAACTTGTCAAGGCCCTAAGTTGGTCTATGAAGGTCCGATTAAGGCGATTATTGTACCGTTTGAAAGATAATTGAATTATATCTAACATGAGATACAACAAGATTTTATTGAATGAGTTAAATTTTTATTGCAAGATGATTACACATAATAAGCATGTCACTTAGTTCAAAACTCAAATTGAAGGCATCTATAAGTACAAAGTGATATTTAATCAAAGGAAACTCATCAATTGAGCATAAAGTGACTCAAGTTCATCAAATTAAGGGTGACAGAGGTCATTGGTGCAAAAGAGCATCTAATGAGTCAAGATGTACATAATTTGAATGAGGGAAAAACCCAAGTTAGCACATCCTCCCAACCTTAAAAGAAAATTTATCGCCAAAATCAAATCAAGTCATCAATTGAGATTGAATTTTCATGCTCCATATCAAAATCAACTTGGAATTCCTTCATCATCAACACTTTTGAGAAATTGAGCATCATAGTCAAAACATAGTCACATAGATCATCAAATGGGAAGTATCATCACATGAGTCAAAATTTTAGAGAGATTATCCTATATATCACCAAATTAGAGAGATCAAATTTTAAAATCAAATCAATAGAGCTCTTATATCAAGAGTACAAAATGACTTTCAGTCCCAATGTTTAGGTTTCTACCTTCTACATTGGCCTAGGTGGGGTTATAGATCCATGATTGTGATTTTGTATTTCAATAGTTTGAGACAAACATCATATTTCAACCATTGTGGTTTCATGCTCAAAATTAATGGAAGGGCCCACCTTATTCCACATGGAGCTTAACCCTAAGTCAATCGACTGAGTTATCATAATCATCATTTTACATTTTTGAGATTTTGGGACATGGAAGTCATTAATCGGATATCAACCGAGCAACAATCAAGCTAGGGTGTAGGTTCCTATTTTGAAGCTAGGGTGTGGGTCCAAACATTTTGAAGCTAGGGTGTAGGTTCTTATTTTGACCTTCAGGGAGATCATTAATCCATATACATCAATTGAGCAACAATCAAGCCACATTTTGTGATATCAACACCAATTTCATCATCATGGTATTATCATTGATGAATGATCTAAACCTAGGTATTTCTAGGAATTTAACCACTAGCTAAAGTCATTTTTTATAATTTTTCAAGATCATCATCAAATAGAGGTTCAACATTCAGTATCACTATCATCATGGGTTTGTAGAGGCTTAGGTCAAGAAATCACAATCAGGTGGAAGGGGTTACCTTTCTAAAGATCTAAATAATCAACAAGTTGAAAAATTAGAGGTAGTCATAACAAGGATGTGAACTAGGTTTGGGGACATACACTACCACCCCTAACTAGCACATTAGACTACATTAGGTATGGGCCATCTAGCATATCCTAAATAGGGAGAGTATCGATTATCAAATCATGTTTCATAAGTTCACTAGATCAAATATCAAGATCATAATAGGGGAATCATATTTCAAGATTTTGCAAGGTCAAGGTCATAATTTCATCTTCTGCCTTTTAAGATCAATGTAAGGTATATCTTGGAAATCAAGAACTCAAATTGAGAACTCTAGAGTTTGAGCATAACAAGGAGATATTGAGATCTAGGTCCATCATATTATTCAAATTGAGTCTACAAAGAGGAATAATAGACAATAGGGGATTTTTATCTTATAACTAATCTTTACATCCTAATCTAAAATTCCAAGGGCATGGTCATTTCGTGGCATGATCAATGCACATATCAAATAGGTGAAAAAGTTTGCTTAACTAAGTTTGAGGTTCGATTAACAATAGGGAAACATGGGTTTAATCAATAGTGACCTCATCCAAGTGAGGTGTAACACACGAGTTCCACCTTATTTCACCATATTAGAAATTTACCTCAAACATGGAAAGCACTTATATTTGATTAGGTAACATTGAGTTTGCATTGGTACATCACTATCAAGAGTACTTTCTTACATCAAATATGGTTTTTAATTTAAGGTTAAATCATGACATTATCATCTAAATCAAGATTCACATTTCCAAATGAGTTTTATTTTTCCCATTCATAAGCTACCCATAATGGAGATATCATGTGATTTATAGTCAAGAGGGAAGAAAACATGATGAGATGAGAAAAATAACTAATAATCATCTATCTGGGTTTCTTAGGTGGTCTTTAAAGAAGAGATGAGATACTAGAAGACACTCTAAGATTTAAGGAAAGGGTTCTAGTCCTCCATGGGTTCTTAAGAAGTGTTATGCCCTAGACATATATAGAGGCATGTGTGTTTAGCTTTGATACCATTTGTCAAGGAACCATTTGTTATTCTCCTCCTACCCCCACTGACTATAGAGTTAGTGGCAGTAGGGATTTGGCACCCGTCTATAGAATAGCACATAGTTTCACAGAAGCAATATATATGAAAAGGCAATAACGAACTAAAGAGATGACAAGATGGATATAGAGATATGTACCCATTTCTAGATTCAAGTATACCCATTTGCATTGCATTTCAGAACTTAGAGTGTCGAGTCAGCAAATCATTTGGAAACTACAAATTCTACAAACAACACCTATGAATGCTAAAGCATTAAGTAAGCTATGAAAATGCATGTAAACAGTTTAAGAGTAAAATAAAATTTTCTTGGCTAGAAACATCATAATAAAGAAAGAAGAAGAAACTAGTCGAGGAACATTTAATGACATTGTTTTACACAAAACATGTTCTAAGTGCATTCCCATTATACTCAACAACATAAATGTCCATTGACCAGCTTCCCATTGGAATGGTTTGTAAGGGTTCTCAAATTGGCTAACCCTTTTTATCGATATGTTATACCTTATCTTGACATCTCAAGTAAGGTGCCCAACCTTGTGGCCTTGCCCCAAGAATACAAGCATGTAAACAAGGTTTGTATAATGGATAAGTTCAATTATGTTCAAGGTTTATTAAACATATTTCAAGAAAAACAAATGTACTAATCATAGGGAACAAGTATCTCAAACAAGTAATTATCTATCCAAGCATTCATACACGCATACATACAAACAAGCCAATACCACACTAGGGTCAAGAGATTAAGCGTACCTTGCGAGGTGAGTACAAGATTAACCATTCAATTAGAGATTCATATTAAGCAAGCTTGAATAGATCTTGGCAATGAAGTCATCATAGAGATCCTGGCATTTCAAATAAGTGCAAGTGGATTAACATCAGAATGATTAGGTCCATCACTCATTATCACGGGGGTTGGATATGTCACCTAAGTCTAGGTACTCATTTCCTTCAACATTAAGTTCAACATCTCAACTAGCCAAGAAAGTTCATTATCAAGTTACAACATACATCATGGATTCATTTAGCACTTAGGGTGACACGTAACAACTAATATTAGGGATATGTTATTAGAGTTTTAAGATCTTAGATAGAGAAATGATAAAATTCGAGCAAGCTTAGTCAGCATAAGCATCAACATTGTCATACTATTCATTTTGAGTCATTATCGTGCAAGATTGTCATCATTAGAGTATACATGAGGTCTACTTAAGTTAAGTGTCATATACATCCCCAAGATACTGATTTGACCTCATAAAATAACATGGGCGATCAAAAGAGCAAGGTTTACAACAAGATTAGCAACTTGGTTATCAACATGCATGCTAGATTATATTTCCAATCAAGATTATGACATTTGGTCATATAGGTTGACAACAATGTTCCATAAGGCATATAAGGATACAAGGCATGTAAGATTACTGATTTGTAGAGTCCAAATAATCATCCTGTATAATTTTAGATCAACAAAAGCTTATGGTTTAACATTCATCCCCAATTGCACATAAGACCATATTAAGACACATTAAGAAAAACATGATTATCATTAGCATCAAAGAAGGGTCATGATCAAGAATGATTGCATATGAGGGTGAAATATATTGATTTATATAATTCAAAAATAATGCAAGAATACTTGGACAAGTTTTAACAAAAGAGAAGGGAGCTTATGCACATAGGTCTAAATTAGGTCATTAAGGCAAAATGAGATCATTTTAGGGTACAAAGTTGGCAAGTTCGGATCTTGATACATAAATATGTTCAAGTGACTTATATTAGGCTCATATCCAGTTGTGGGACATTACGAAACAAACATGAACATTAAATAGAATAAGACATGAAGAAAGAGATCAAAAGATATCATTTTTAGCATGTCATGGGTGCTACAAGAAAAATTGAGTTATATAACTAATTTTGTTAGATATAACTCATTTTCTAGGTAAAGATTCATAGATTATGGGTCATAAAAGGTTAAGGGATTAAAGATATTTAAGCTTTGTAAGATTATACCCTAATCAGGGTTCTTGGGAGAGTTTTTACCCTGATTGAGCTGAAAATGGGCCTCTAGTCGGCCGTTGACGCGGGCCGTTTGGGGAGTGCAGAACCACACTTTCACTAGTGTTTGTGTGTGTTTGAGAGCATCAACATGCATTGTGGCATGTATGCGAGTGTCTGGCTGAGACAATCGGCGGTTGGGTGCGGTGCTTGGTCGCTGCTCACCAAGACACACAGTGAAAAGGTCAGTGGGGACCTGACCAACTAGTGTGATCTGGTTGGGGGAGACATTCCCTTGTGGTGGAGAGAGGTAGAGGGGGCAAGGGACTGAGAGGGTAAGGGAGAGAAACACAATCATATAGGGTTGTTGGATCTTCATCCAATGATGCATGCTCTTCTTCTCCCTTGCAGTCGAGTCATGCGACAGTGCTGAGGTGAAGGTCTCTCCAAAGAAAGTAGGCATGCATGGTAGGGAGGGAAATCAAGCTTGAGAAGTGACTGCCTCTACTTGCCCAGTCGTCATGAGCCCGAGGGTTGTTTCAGATCAAATAGAGGAAACTAGAAAAAGAGTTGCGACGACACTGCTATGGCTGGAGAAAAGAGAAAGAGGAAGAAGAGGGCCAGAGGGGAATGATAGGGGATGAAAACAAGGGGAAATGGCAAAGGGGGAATTAGCAAAGAGGATGGGTGTAGCGATTGAGAGAGGCACAATCTAAATACTTCCATGTCTGACCAACCCACCGGACCACCATATGGTAAATGTGTTTCTTGGAAAAGGGATGAAAGAGAGGCATTGGATCTGGGTTCCGATCCGCAAAATGTGGATCCAACCATCGAAAGACCATGATAGGGGAATATGACTTATGATTGGCTCACACATTTGAGAACGGATCATTGGTGGATAGAAGGAGGTGGGTAGTAGGCCGAGCGCACACATTCGAGCCCAAAAAGGGGTTAAATGAATTAAATCATTTAAATCAATTGGATAAGATTCAAACTTGGAAAGGCCCTAACTTGGGCAATGATGGTCTAATTTAGGTGATTTTGGTAGTTGGAAAGATAATTGAATTATCTCCAACACAAGATTTATTTCAAAGCAAGAAGAGTTCATTGAATGGGTTCAATTTTGATTGCAAGATGATTACACATAATAATCATGGCACTTAGTTCAAAACTCAAGTTGAAGGCATATATAAGTACATAGTGATATTTAATCAATGTATTATCCTCAAATTTTGGTAAAAACTGAACTATAAAATATGATGCATGAATTAATTTGATAATTCCTCAATGATTTTATTGGTGGAATAGTAATGTGAAATTGCCTTTGTCGCACCAGTGCTTTTGGCACAAGACAAATAGATAAACAGAATTCATGCATTAATAAATAGTAATGACTTTTGATATTTATAAATGTTTTCCAAAGGAGAATAAAGTTAATAATGTGTTAGATAATTAAAAGAATCCTTATCTTTCCATTATTCGAAACACAATGGTTGGAACACCAAATAGTGTTACCTTGGGTTGCCTTTTTGGTATGTTGAAGGATAATTACAAGTTAAGATAATGAGAAGATTTCTAAGATAATCCAAGATAATATGTGGCTTATATATTTAATTAAAGGATTATCTGCTTATTGCTTGGAAGCCAAATAAAGGAACAATACATTAGTTCCCTAAAGGAAATAGGAAGCTTGTTTTTAAAGAAAAAGAAGGAATACATTCTTTCTTAGGATTATTCTTTGTGTTTCCATAATATTAGATGGCGTCAATTATCAAATAAAGAAGATAATTTTGAGGTACTTTCGGAAAGACAATGAATATTGTGAGTTTTGTCAAACTCGATGGGAAAGGGGTGGTAGTTTCCTAAAGCATCAAGAGTTTACATTGTACATGCATATCGTTGTCTTGTACTCAAAGAAGGAAATTCATAATGGCATACTTCCTTTTGTCCCTACTATGGGTACATGAACCTCGAGTCCTCCACCTATATAAGGGGGGTATCTTTGCCTTAGAGACGGGGGTACCAAACCCTAAGGACTTAGGAGAAACCCACCAGGATTTCAAGTGGCCTGAAGCCCAGTTCTTCCCGCAGCAGAACTCTGCCGTCATGGCAGTTGGTGTCTGCATCCTGTGTTGAAAGGAGGAGCCTCCTGGCAGCATTGGCGACCAGAACGGACCACCGTGGGGAAGGAATCCATCCCATGGATCCTCACTATCCATCACTACGATGTGGCCTTCTGGAGAGGAGAAGATCATGGCGGGCACTAGGCATCTCGCTGGAGCGACACTGTTGGGATGTAGAGAGGCCATCCTTGGGACCCCGACGCTGAAGAAGGGAGGGTCGATGGTTAAGGACGGAATGCCAACAACCTGTTCCAGGCAGCGCCCTCACAGCACGGAACCCTCACGGGGTTATGCAATGTGAGCGGGCAGGCAGTTGTAGGATGTGTGGATTTCGCCAGTCTTCCCCTGGGACGACCGTTGCGGGCTGCGGCAGGGTCTGTGGAGGGTGGCTAGAAACACGGGCCATCGAGCCATGCAGGTAGGCGAGGTCAGAGAAAGGAGAACGAAAGAAGTCGTTCCGGTCGAGGCTGCTCGTTGTGGAGTGGGCTAGTCAGAGGCGGCACTGTTTCTCTATCAGCTTATGGCCACCGGAGACCACGGTGGAGGAAGAGCGAGGGCTAGAGGGCGGTCGGGATGGCCATGATGGTTTGCTGCAGGGGGCAGGCAGAGGCATGCAAGGATGAGCATCACATTCATGCGGAGCAGAGGTGGGGATGACCGCGTCCGTGCGGCTTGAGTCCAGATCGGGACTACGCTGCCGCAGCGTACGCACACGGAGCATGACTCCTTCGCGAGAAAGGAGATGACCCAGGGGTTCAAAAGACCTGAAGACCCCTGAGGATGCACATAGACCACAAGGGCATGAACGTCTCCATCATAAACCCAGCCAAAACACGGTATGATTTACTTATGCTGACGTGGTAGTTGCTGATTGGTCCATATATGCATATCTTGCAATTAATCTAGTTAATTAATGGTAACTCCAAATATAGCAAAATTATATATCATTTTGATCGAAAAAATGAGAGGGATCTAAATAAAATAATAGCAGAACCTTATTATGCTTCCTGTTCTAAAAGTATGTACAATACATATTCTAATGTGTTTAATGAAAAGGAAATTCTAGATTTGTCTTAATTTGATGCTTAATTGGGTAGATTCATTTATTTTGTGTTAATGCCTGATCTAGACATGTATAATGGGGAAATCCTGGTTAATGATGAATAATTGATGATTCTAGATTATTAACCTTATACATGTTGTTTTAGGGTGTTAAAATCATTGTCAACATCTTGCTATGATCTAATGCTGATAATGTAACCTACATGTCATGAATAGCTTAATATGTTTAAGTTGACGACTAGGGTTTCACCTAATATGCATAACTGAATTTTTAATCTTAGAAACCATGATATGATAGAATTAGGGTTGGTATCCCTAATCCCTGTTCCAAACACGAGATAGCCCTAAACCCTAGTTTAGGAGCGAATCTAGATGTAAATATTGTAATGTGAATACATGGTGACACATATGTAGTATATATATTTCAGATTGAATGCTTGTTGCTTGTATGTTTGGATATATTCCTAAAGTACATAAGATGTTCTGCATAGTTTCTGCGATGGCATAAGGTACGTGGTTATGCTTATGAATACATGTATCGAATTCTGAGATTACTGATGTTTCTCGATGAGATTGAACGACAAATAAACTGCTTGCTTGTTTATTTAGTTCTTGCAAACTATAAAGTGCATATGAGTATCATGTAAAGTATATAATAGTATTTTGAACCTTGGGTTAGACTGATCTTAAGGGTAATGCACATGAGTCCCGGAGGGACAGTGATTACACCTGAGGTAGTTGACCAGATATGGGTTAGAATATGAAAATGAGTTTATATTCAAGATAAAGATGTTTGCTTATATCTGTACTTGTGATTATTGTTTGAATCCACATACCAGTATAGAAATATACTGATCGCGTATTTGTTTGTCGGCATTTTAGGTATCAGATATACTTTATTCGTGGACATGATGGTACAGATAGAGATGTTGAAGACACTACAGCTTAATCATGAAGGTTTAGTTTTAATGGTATATCTTCACAACTATAAAAGTTAATTTTGTTTAAAAGTTATGTAACTCCCATGAGGAGCTTTTTATCTAAACATGTAAATATTTGATCATTAATGGAAATTGTTTACTGTTTTGTATTATTTCATGAATCTGATCCTGGAGTTTCTGATTAATGATCTGCGACTTTAAGGTCTTTTAGACACTCAAAAGTGCGGGTCGTTACAAAATCCAACTCATCAATTGAGCATAAAGCAACTCAAATTCATCAAATCCAAGGTGACTGAGGTCATTTCTTTAAAAGAGAATCTACTGAGTCAAGATGTACATAATTGGATTGAGGGAAAAAATGCAAGTTATTGTAGACACCAATGAAATTCCTATAGGGTAGAATCATAGCACTTTCATGCACTACTATGAGGTTACTACTTGCAACAAAGTACTAATAGTTACAACATCTTAGCATAAAGTTGAAGCTTCCAAGAAAGACCTCACCTGGAAGGACATATCAATGAGTAATATTCATCTATACTAAGTTTCTTAATTTCATATTAATCTTTCTATTCACATTTCCAAAAATAGTATAACTACTTTTCTAGGGCTTTTTCACCTTGATGAAAAATTTCATCGTAAAAGGTCTAACATTGTTGTGGGAAGATGTGGATGAATTTTAAGACTAATAAGAAAATAGAATGTATATATAGTGTTGAGAGGAAGACGACTGCCACAAAGTAATGCAATTGTGTTGATGCTAAGTTGTGGAAGAAGTTTTGTGATTCAAGGAAATCAGATGACTTCAAGGTATTAAGTAATTTAATATACACTTATAATTTATATGATGACATCAATGTATGAAGTAATTTAATATACAATTATGATTGATATGATGATTTAAAGTAATCAAGTAGTAAACATATGTATATCTTAAAAATTGACCAGACTACACATGAGGCTAAAAAAGAAAGGCGTGTACAAAAAGTGCACGACCATCAATTGGGCCTTGTTGGTTATGCCTTTCGCCTCCAACACATGGAAAAAATCCAATCACATAGGGAAGAGTCAAGCACAATTCCAAGTCCCCATCCATTACCCCTATATTAGGAGTTATTAAATGCTAGGAGAAATAATAAAGGAGAAATTTCCAACCCTCACAATCACATAGGTGTCTCAGAAAATGGTAAACTTCAACTCTCACAATGCATGTTTATTTTCATTCTGATAGTTTGGTTTTACTAACAAGTTGCTTTGGTGATGATTAGTAGGGGCTCCATGAGCAAATGAAAGAAAATAAGTTTGTCCCAAGGGACAAAATGATGAGTTGATAGTTTTACTTGGTACTCGAGAAAATCCTAGCCATGTTAGGGGCATAGGATTTGGTGTTGAACTAAAAGCATATTTTGGCTCATCAAAATACCACACAAATCAGCTAAGAGTGGTGGATGTTGCGGGAGGAGATAGATGAGATGATAAAATAGAGAATATAGGAAGAAATGAGTTCCTTTCATCCATAGCAATCTCAGTGACCTACTCAGAATGTACATTGCTCACTATTGTGATTACTCCCATGCACCCACCATCTGGCCCGTCCATATGATGTAAGTTTCTTTCTGATAAATTCCAATTCAATATATATATTGGGTTAATAGTATATATACTATAAAAAATTTGAGGGGGATGAAAAGTGTTGTCTTATAGTTTATGAACCTACATTCATGATTGTGGCTGACAATAAGGTTTTTTTATACGGTGATAGGATTCTACATTGTACATGAATGCCAACTAATGTGGTTGTGTGATTCCCCAAATTGTCTATATGAAAGACATACCACTAACGGTGCCTTATTATGCATATAGTGCATTAGCAGAAGTAGAAGGAGGCATTACGCGTGGCCTAATGGCTGGCATATTTGTGGGAAGGTATATATATTGCATTTGTATTTTTTGTGTCTTTTATTTGTCTATATATATGTCGCCATATGATATGAGAATATTAGCATACCCCAATAGGTAAGAATCCCCCCCTTAAATTCCTCTTCCAAAGTTTCCTACAACAACTTTTATTCTACAACAACTATTCAACTTACTAGGGAAATAGTGTCAAGGTTTATGTCGATGATTAGATATTATTTGACAAGGGTCAAATATGTTGATCCATTTATCGAATACATTGTTGAACAAGATCATGTCACTAGGTTCTTCATACAAGATATTAAGGAGCTATATGAGCATGACTGGAAAATACCTCCATAATAGAAGAATGGATATGGTCAGATCTTATGTCTAAATACCCTATTCCATGTGAATATATATATATATATGCATATATATATGTATATATATATATTGATCATTTATTATATAAAAACTATTACATATGTTCTGATAGGCACTTTTATCCCGATACTGGAACAGATGGAACACTCAATGTGGCATTCATGATTGTATCACTAATTAGTAGTGTATATAGAGAATGAACAACTACCTATGATTAGTTCTCTATTACTATTTTTATGATGTCAGAAAATATATGATTTTGATTGTTTTCAATGTTAGGTAAGTTTCCATCTCTTTGCTTGTAATTTTAACCTATGTCCAGGCCTTTTTGAAATGGAATATAACTTTTTTGTTTTTTTATTCTTTATTTAGCAATAGACATTGATAGTTTTTGCTAATTGTCCAAGATATGATGATGGTATATTATCTATACCAATTGTATAACAAATTTATGAGCAAGGGAGACCCACTACAATGCCCATTTGCAGGGTAAGTCTATGTTTCTATCCGTCAAGTTCTGAGTACATCATTTTAACTACTTAATCTTGCAACATGTATTATTTTAAATTATAGGGGGGGGAAAGAATTTTGTGATACTAGATGAGATATAGATAGACAACACAAAACAATATCCTAGAGGAGTGTTAAGATAGGTTTATGAGTCCAAATCTAATGCCGACTCTATTTTTTCAATAAAGTCCTATATAACTGTGAATTTGTAGTGTCCTACACAAGATAGTGGCTAGACACATGGGTATTATGTAATGAAGTATATGAATGTAACTGTCAGAGAAGTGTCACTTGACATCCAAATATACAAAATGTAATATAAACTTTGAACACAAGTGTATAATTTAATTTGAATAATACATTTCTTTATGTAGTATTATGGTATGATTTGTATCATTATTTGTTCCAGTATTTAACACCTAAGAGCCTAATACATGTGACACTCTAGATGAGTGTTGAGAACTGTGGGCTCAAAGCGACATAGTTTATATTTATTTAGATTTTGATTGGGATTGATTATGAATCTTTCAAAGTGATTGTTTCTATAATTATATATGTGGATCCATAAGTAAAACTTTGTGTTTGAATTGATTATAATGAATTCAATTGAGTATGGATTCTAATTCTATTGGGAAATTGAAGTTGTGAATGTGAATGTGAAAGTAAATCGTGAAAGTGTCTGAAAAAGCTTGTACATTTGAAGATATGTATATGAATCTAATAGGGCAATTGAAGATGTCATGTGGATGTGGATGTGTATATATGTGTGTTTCTTATTATTGGTTTTGTAGGTTAAAACTTCCTGTTGTTAAACTGAACATAGGATAAACCTGTACTAATTAGAAAAATAGTTTCTTCATCTGTTGACTAGTCAGACAGTAGGTCCACAAACCTGCTACAAAAAAATACATATTTTGACGTCATCTATTTGCCAGAAAATGAACGCAAAATATTATGGAATTGGTTTTGTAACACACAAAAAACATCACAGAACAATCTTATCAATTAACCTTTTAAGTGATAAGCAAGTCTATTACATTGGCTTTTGGGATGGAAATGTACATTCAATATTTGTGATGTCAATTTCTTATTAAAATCAATGCCAATGTTCAATCCCAACAATATATGATTATGAAGTGTACAACATCAATTTTTCAAAAATTGACGTCATAATTTACATTTTACATCAGTTTTAAAATAGAAGGCAACATAATAGACCCCCTATCTAGACAAAATGTTTTGTTTAGGCAATTTGTTGTCTTTAGTTTTTTTGTCCTATATGTCAACTTTTTTAAGTGTCACTAATATCCCAAGCATTAGTTGTGACTTCCTCCAACAACCTATGTCATAGTCTTCGATCAACATTGTCCCCAACCTCAGCATCATCTTGTGACTGACATCGTATGCCTTTTCTAACCGATGTTATAGGCCAAATGTATACTAGTCGTAGTTCCTTGAAAATATAGGGTTATCCAAAGGTATGATTGCACTTAAAATATTTCAATGCATTGGAGGAATGTTTATTCATCTTCCTAATGTGAAAGAATATTGAGTCAGGAGGTTAATTGCCTAGTCCCTTATTTTGGTGATGACTAAACAATTATACTTATTTGTCTAATGTTTTAACTTGAGTGATTTCAGATAGACACACTCAAAATGTCTAAACCTTGCAAGAACTAGTTTGGAGAAAGAAAGTCACACATACAAAACGATCAACATTGAATAATAGATAATATATCTCCTTACATATTAGTTGTGGTCACTTATAATGATTGTGCAACTTAGTTAACATCAAAAGTGTAATTGAACTAATTAGAACGATTTAGTATTACACTTAGCATTAAGTGGGATTTTTTGAACATGCTTTTTCATCAACCAAGATTTCCCAGACTGAAATTTATCTGGTGAAACTCAATTGATGACATCTTCCAATCTCTTAATTGATAAAAATCAAAATTGGAGAGCTAAAGGTAAGTTTCTTGGAGAATTTATCATCCAAGTTTTGTCCAAAAAAATCATCTGATAGACGTGACTTGGCCTTGTCTTTTGTGCATTGGCCAAGTTTTGGAAACATATATTTTGACAAAAAAGTAAAATATAATCACTAAAGGTGGTATGTAAGTAAAGATATATATTTAATGGACGCCATCAATGATGGAAATAATTTGTCCTATATGATTCTCATTTCTAGGATTCATACTCAACTATCTATAAGACCCATTGGGCTTCATCCCATGGTTAACAATATTTTCCATAAGGAACTTATACTATGGTTGAGATTTTTGTTCCTCAAAGAGCCCCTAACCACTCTTCTAGGGTTGGTCCTTTCTATCCATTATAGTGAGTAAGAAATTAGCAAGACATCTAGTCATACAATGTATATCTTGTGAGGGTATCACTTATTTACCTTCCATTTTCATACTCTCTGACTGTATGTGTGTTTTTATCTCTTAACTAAGAGAGGAAGAAGAGCAGAATACCCTTCTCAAGAAAGGCACCCCTTCTTAGAGGAAGAGCCTCTTGTAGAATTGGAGTTGTAGGGTGGTGTCCCGTATCAAAGGAATGTTGGGTTTTACATGGTCGGAGTAGGCAGCGGAAACAAAAAATTACTTGACCATAAACCCATAACCAACAAATTGCATCAACATCTATGTAATGGGGAGGATGATTTTAGCAAGTTATATTTGGTCCTGAGGCTTGCTCAGTGACTATACCTTGCAACAAGTACACTCTTCAGTCAAATGTCTTTGAAGGCGTCTGTGCAGCTCATGTTCTTGACCCGGAATGTGGTTGACTGTCATCCTCGTAAGCCACAGAAGTCTTCTGTCTCTATAGATAGTCCACACGGACTACTAGGAACTCTATTCGTCCTGATGGATAGACTAGAAGGAGTCATACCCACTAGTCGACGCACTAGTCATCAACACACTCTCCCGCAATTAGTTGCTATTCTGTAGTTGTCTTTCCCTCATTGTTCCTCCCTGGATGGGTAGAACTTGCTTGGGCTCTCTCAGTTACCAAAACAAGAGAGGACAACAACTTTGTAGAGTAATTGATGTTCTAAGTTGTGTCTCTGGAGAATCCCCCTATACCCCTCTATTTATAGTAGAGGGAAGGGTCAGGGTTCCCAGTTTGTGCAGGAGTAGAAGGGTCTAGAATTTTCTATGAACAGTTTGCAATGTGACAGGAAAACCAGTCATTTCATAACTGAACCGGTGGTTTGGCAAGGTGAGCTAATTGGTTCACCCAGTGAACCAGTCATTTTACTTCCCAGACCTACCTACAATTGACTTTCCTTATTCGTTTCTAATTATCGCAAATATTAATTCTTATCCCAATCGAATTGAACAAGTGAAATGAAAAAAAACTTTTCTTACAAATTGAGACAACTCAACACTACCCATTTGGTCCAATTGAACCGATTGGTTCACTCTCATTGACCATGAGCCGATCAGTTCACCCAGTAAACTGGTCCGTTGGTGGTCCAGATTGTATAGAACACAATCAATTTAGTTCTCAATCAATCTGATACTCTAATCAGTTAGTTCAACTCTTGAACTTGATGATTCTAAGTCAAGTCTATTAATTGAATGTTTGATTGAGTACCTAAACACTTTAGTAATCATTCCCAACAACATTTGTGGATAAACTCATCTTCTAGGTTAATCCTTTGTGTGTGACCCTATAGGTCCCATTTCACGTTGGTAGTGAATATCTATAACTGGCTTATGACATCACAAGCAAAGAGCGGTACCTAGTTGCACATCAGTGCTACCCAAGTGAAAATGAAAGTTTGAGAACAACTTTCAATCCTACAATCTATGATTGGTGTTCCAGTGAATGCATAATTCCTTTGTCTCTAATATCCTGAGTGAACTCAAGGCATGGAGTTGCCATCCTTTCAACGTTCATTCATGTTTCTTGAACTAGAGCAGACTATCTGAGATACGTGTGACATCAATATCATATATTAATTCACATGTGCATGCACATGCCTTTCTCAGTGTTGCTTATTCAGTGGCCTGGACATCGTACTCCCTTAGGAGGGACAAATCCCATATCTATCACTCATAGTCTATCTCATGTGTCAAATCCACCCAATCATCATCTTTTTAACAACCCATGTTTTAGGATTGCGTTTGATGATGTCAAAGTGTACCCAATAACATTCGATGAGTGCAGTGATTTCAGGTCTAAGAATCACAATCACCACCATCACTACGAGAGATGATTCTGACTACCATGTCATGGTTCCATGTGTCACTCTCATGGTGGGTCAGTCTGATACACTATTCTCCAAAATGTATCTATGTGCTTGGTTTGATATCATATATCATGACTAATGAGACACTGTCATCAACCAACACACACTCTAGTCTTGATGTATCATTGTTGTCTATCAACCTTCCACAATGACCTCTGACTAGGGACATAACGAGAATGTACATACTCTTAGCATCCCTATGATCTCATTATTCAGGTCCTCAACCCAAAGACATAAGTCATTGATTTATTGTCATTCTTTAGACATTCATTATTCTTCATCATATATCTCATAATTGATTGAGCTAGAATAAATTGGAAGCTTACCTTTTATATTTATCAAATCAATCAGAACATATGTCAATACAATCATCATATGATTGGATCTTAGGCATACATACCAACAGACTCCCACTTGCACTTAGAGCCAATCACCTTTGAATCATATTCTTAGTGATCTCTAAACATGTCCACATGTTTCGATTGCACTAGTGATAAGACAGTGAGTTAGCAACATTTTGCTTTAGTGAGTATATTGCATGTTTCACATATCCTCACTGTACAACAGTTCATATGAGATGGAGTTGTCGTGATATGCTATCTGATATTCCTTTCCTAACAATTAGCTCCATAGTTTGACTTAGTATTTCTACTTTGTCATAAATGGTTGGAATATCTATAAGTTCATCTGTATGAACTTCTAAATCCATATAGTATCCTCTAGTGTTCATAACACAAGGATACTCATCATTCCTTTTGGAATTAAACAACCTTTTAGTTTTACTCAGAACATTTCCATTTGACAACTCTTCTTCACTTTACAATTGAATATAACTTTTATATTTGCATTTTGCGATCATTTTTTTGTCATTTTGGAAGCTTGCGTTAGTGTAACTCATTTACACTCAACTCTTCCTTTTATTACCATAGAACTAATCCTTTAATACTTCATAAGTGCTTAAATAAGTTCTTATGGTATTCCAATGACTCTTACTGAAAGTAGACAGACACCCACTCATCATGTCCATTACATATGAGATAACTGGATGAACATATCATATTGTCATGTCCAACACATACAAGATGATGAATGCATATACATTTTCTAGTCATGCAAGATAATGGGATGATTACATACATGATAGATCCAATTGTGAATGCATAAGACATCTATCTATGTGTTCCTATTCTTCATAAGAATTTGGGACACTAGGCATCTGAGAGACTAACTCCATGTAATATGGACAAGTTTTCTCCCACTGAAACTTTTCATGTTGAACCCTTCAGCATAGACTACCAATGTATGCTCTCTCTTTATCAGGTCAAGAGACTTTTGAGAACTATCTCTATAGATCTCTATTCCTATCACATAGGCCATTTTGCTTTATTCCCTTATAGAAGGTATTTCCACACCAGTTTCGTTTTATTCCTCATCATCATGTGGAATATGAATATGCTCCCACTAAAATTTTTGTAATCACATATCCTTTCTTTATTTTGATATATCAGTCAAATCTTTTGACTATATAATCTAAGTAAAGACTCCAGTTCTGAGGTGCTTGTATTTAATCAACCATATTGATTAAACTCTTATAACTTATAGACTGCATTTGCATTAATGGAATTATAAAACCCTTATGGTTTTGTCATGTACATAGCCTCATTTTATTCCTTCTAGGAATGCTGTTTTAATATATTCATATACCAAATTTCATAGTCTTCAAGTTTCAATAGCAAGCGTGATCCTTTATGGCCTATATCCACTACAATTGGTCAAATAAAATCATCAGGTTCAACACCTTGAACTCACTTGAATTCATCTCAACCAATTTTCTCTTCAAATGTCATCCATGTCAGTCTTAACTCTTAATACCCAATTGAACTTATGAGTTTTATCCCTATAAGTGCTACCATTAAGGTCATACCTTATTTGGTTCACATGGAAGTCATTTTGGATCTTATGGATTCAAGCCATAACTAAAAATGTTGGTTCCTCAACATCATCTAGATAAATTATTGGCTCATCATCATATGACCAATTAATCACCTTTGAGTTTGTAGGATATCATTATTCATCTAGATCAAGGTGTTTTCTACTAGATATATGAGGTGTATATATTACATAAGGAATTTGAGATTCCACAACACTTGTGATTCTTAATCTCATTTTGTACATTTATTTAGTGTCAAGCATGTTCTTTAGAAGAATTCTAGAAGATTAGTTATTTGTTAGATGTTCATGCTCTTACTATTTAGAGTATGATTACTTGTTTGATTTATACATCATTATGCCTAATAATGAGTTCTCTATGATGCACTATCATAGTTACTCATAAGGTCCTCAAACATTTGGTTTAAGTATCTCGTTCATTGATCATATCAAATAATTAATACTTTTACCAAGTTCGTTCTTCATTTATGATATTCTTGAACATTTCAAGATATTCATATTGGTATTTCATTAAACACCATATTTGAAGTATTATCATTTACTCCAATAGGTATGTATATACATCAATATGTATTATACCTAATAGAATAGTCATTCTCTAACTACATATAGTAAAGATTGGCTTGTCATCATGCCCAATAAACAAGACATTCATATCTCTTAATGGTTCATTAACCAAGAGAGTCTAGTTTATCCATCAACATGGGACCTAGAGATGAATTTCTCATTCATTTGTTTAGATGATAATGCTAATTTATTGTTTGAGTTATCAATAACTTTTAGGTATTATTATTTTATCTCATGCATACCAAGTACCACAAGATAAATAAGCCATTGCCATAAAAGTTCCTATCTTTGAAATTGAAACATGAACTTTATTGATAGACATCCTTGACATTACAAGATGCAGAAATAAAATGTTTCTATTATTGGAAAAATGAAATAGCAGTTCATAACTCTATTACATGCCCCTCGGGCTGACATAAACTAAAAGATACTTCTATCTATGGCAGCAACACTTGCTCAAATATTCATGAGTGTTCCTTCTTGGTCCTTTCATAAAAGACATCACTTCTTTTCAGATCATGCACATCATATATGTCAGATCTATATCTTGGTATCATATACCTAAGATAAAGAAGAATTTTAAGTTTATTTCATAATACCTGATATGGATACTTCCATCCCCTCCTTCTTCTTCAGTTCATTTATGTAGAGAGGGAAATTTTTCTTCCAATGTCCTGGCTCTTGACAATGGTGACATTTGTCTCCCTTGTTCACCCCTCCCTTGGCTTTGAGAGTTGAAGATGACTTGGGCTGCTGGCTAGCATAAAAACCTTTCTTTGCTTTTCCCTTGCCCTTGCCTTTAGACTTTCCCTTATTTTTGCTGATCATCATCACAAATTTGGGTTTGTCTTTCTTCATCAGTGCATTGGTTGTCCTCAACATGCCCAACAACTCTGTCAGTGGCCTGTCAAAGTTGTTCATGTGTAGTTCATCACAAACTGACTGTAGGATTCTGGAAACGGTTGTAATATCACATCAGTTGCCAACTCTTGGCTCAGAGGGAATCCCATTCGGGTTAGGTTATCCACATATCCAATCATCTTGAGTGTGTGAGGGCCTAATGGATCTCCTTCTATCATGACGCACTTGAATAGTACTTTGGAGACATCATATGTCTCTTTTCGTGCTTGATCTTGATACATGTTCTTGAGATGTTGAACCATCTCAATGACGTCCATGTTCTCATGTTGTCTATGCAACTCATAGTTCATTGAGCACAACATCAAGCACTTCACATCAATGACATCCTCAGTATGCTTCCTATAAGCATCCCTTTCAGCCTTTGGTATGGTGGTTGTGGGTTCTTATGGCGTTGGTGTATCTAGGACATAGAGATTTCTCTCTTGAGTGAGAACAGTTCTCAACTTCCTAAACTAGTCATGGTAGTTTTTCTAATTTAGCTTGTCCTTCTCAAGGATCTATCACAACAAAAAGTGATTGTTGTTGGTAGCCATTTATTCTAAAAAAGGAAATTTGCAATTTTAGTCCAAAGCTCTTTTTGATATGATTTGATTTGAAAATTGATGATATTAATTAAGTCTTTAATTAATTATCGCTCCCACTATTTTGATCAAATTGATATCCCTCACCATCAATTATGGAGATTGTAGTGTATAACCTTCTAGTGAGCAAGATCCTGATTTCATGTAAATAATGGATCAGTTAGCGCTGTCACCCACAACTAGAATCTTTTAAGTAGGCAACTTTTTCCAATTGCATCATATGCAACTCTGAATAGATGTCATGCACAACTCCTTGCCATGTTCATATTTATGCCTCAAGGTTCTTGATCCGATCAAGGTCACCTAGTTAAGTCCAACCCAAACGCCAACACAATAAATATGCACCCTACTAGGGCAGACCCACATATTCACCATCACACTTCTATGAGATAGATAGTGCACCACACTAGGGCATGCCCACACTTAGTCAATCAAGCTTTTCATGTGTGCTGCTTTTGGAAGGAATCTTCAACTTAATATGTTTGTTGAGGGGTTTTAATATGATTATATATGTATACATGTATCCAATCACCACATATATAGTACGTATCATATACATGCTATATCCACAAATGAAAATGTGCAATCATGATAAAGCAATGATTATGGCCATCCTATTATAGTTCTTTGGAGCCACAAGGAACTATCATCATCTAAGGTCTGCATCACATGCAACCTGTTATTGATGAGGATTTGTTCTTGCCAATCCGGGTTGACTGGTTCAACCTTTGAATCGGTCGACTCACCTCTTGGTAGGTTGGTTGGTCTCCTCCATCCAGTCGTCTGGCTCCTCTAGATGGTCGGCTAGTTCGGTCGTCTGGGCTTCTCATCGGTCCACCAACTACTCCTCAGTCAGTTGTGTCAATCAATCAAGTGGTCATCTTCAATCTTCATCATAAGAAGAAATAATGTTAATCCTATTTTACATAATCTTTGGGAAACCCCGAGTTACATTCGAGGGGAGAAAAGGTAGAAGAGAATCTTGAGTTATCTTGAGTTACAATCAGAATAGAAGAAGAGGGCTCGGTGTACAGACCGAGATGCAAACAACCATGACCAACCACACCTATGCACATGGGTTTTATATTCCATAATCATGCTACACATCCACCATCAAAACCATTTTAGGGCGACGTGTATCGATTGCATATATATATTAGTTTGGGATCATGTGGTATTAATCGGATATTCACATTAGTAATTTAAATATTCGCATTGTATGTAACAAATAAAAGATGGCAAAACCAAAATCCAATCATATCGATTATCCCAAAACATAAAGTATTGACGTGTCTCTGATACCACTGTAGGGTTTTATGTGGTCGGAGTAGGCAGTGGAAATGAAAATTTACTTGACCATAAACCCATAACTAGCATATCGCATCAACATCTATGTAATGGGAATGATGGTTTTAGCGAGTTGTACATAGTCTTGAGGCTTTCTTAGTGACTATACCTCGCAACAAGTGCAATCTTCAACCACCTGTCTTTGACGGCTTCTGTGTAGATCCTAGTCTTGACCTAGGTTTGTAGTAAATTGTCGTCCTCCTAAGCGGAAGAAGTCTTCCGCCTCTATAGATAGTCCACACAGACTACCGGGAACTCTAGTTATCATGATGGATAGACTAGAAGGAGTTGTACACATCTGTCAGTGTACTAGTCACCAACACGCTCTCCCACGACCAGTTGTTGTTCTGCAGTTGTCTTTCCCTCATTGTTCCTCTCTGGATGGGTAGAACTTTCTTGGGCTCTCTCAGTTACCAAAACTAGAGAGGAAAACAATATAAACATCCTTCTGATCAAGTAGCAGGCCTCTTCACCAAACTTCTTCTGAAGACCAAATTTACTACCATGATGGACAAGTTGGGCATGATTGATATCTATGCTCCATCTTGAGGGGGGGTATTAGTATATATATTTTTCCTAGTTTTTTTATTTGTTGTGTTATGGGCTTTAGACTTGTCTTTTCTATTAGCCTTTTTCTTTTATCCCATATTGCTTATCTCTGCTTTATGTTTTACACTTTTACTAGAAAGCACCAATACTCTTATCTTCCCATTCATTTCCAATGGATTCTTCATCCAGTAAAAGCAAGGCATCATGCCTGAATCTAATCGGGGTTCTACCAAGTACTTCCTGACGAGCTCCAATTTTTCATAGCAACTGATGTTCTAAGTTATGTCTCTGGAGAAGCCCCATGTACCCCTCTATTTATAGTAGAGGGTAGGATCAAGGTTCCCAGTCTGTGTAGGAGTACAGGGTCTGGAATTTCCATGAACAATTTACACAGTGGCAGGTGAACCGGTCATTTCATAACTGAACTGGTCATTTAGCAAGGTGAGCCAATCGGTTAACCCAATGAACCGGTCATTTCACTTCCCAGACCTGCATACAATTGACTCTCCATATTCATTTCTAATTAATGCAAAGATTAATTATTGTCCCAACCGAATTGAACAAGTGAAATGAAAAAAAACTTTTCTCACAAATTGTGACAACTCAACACTACTCATTTGGTCTAGTTGAATCGATCAGTTCACCAGGGTGAACCGATCGTCTCACTAATCATGAGTCGATTCGTTCACCTAGTGAACTACTTGGTTGGTGGTCCAGATTATGTAGAACACAGTAAGTTCAATTCTCAATCAATTTGACACTCTAATTAGTTAGTTCAATACTTGAACTTGATGATTCTGAGTCAAGTCTATTGATTGAGTACCTAAACACTTTAGTAATCAATCCAATCATCATTCAGGGATAAACTCCTCTTCCAGGTTAATCCTTAGTGTGTGACCCTATAGGTCCCATTTCATGTTGGTTGTGAATGTCCATAACTAGCTTATGACATCACAAGCAAAGAGAGGTACCTAGTCACACATCAATGCTACCCAAGTGAAAAGGAAAGTTGGAGAACAACTTTCAATCCTACAGTCTGTGATTGGTGTTCCAGTGAATGTATAATTCCTTTGTCTCTGATATCCTGAATGAACTCAAGGCATGAAGTTGTCATCCTTTCAACATTCATTCATGTTTCTTGAACTAGATAACACTATCTGAGATATGTGTGACATCAACATCATATATTGATTCATATGTGCATGCGCATGCCTTTCTCAGACTCACTTATCAAGTGGCCTAGACATCATACTCCCTTAGGAGGGACAAATTCCATATCTATCACTCACAGTCTATATCATGCATCAAATCCACCCAATCATCACCTTTATAACAACCCATGTTTTAGGACTGCGTTTGATGATGTCAAAGTGTACCCAATCACATTCGGCGAGTGTAGTGATTTCAGATCTAAGAATCACAATCACCACCATCACTATGAGAGATGATTCTGACTACCATGTCATGGTTCCATGTGTCACTCTCATGGTGGGTCTAAACGATAAACTATTCTCCAACATGTATCTATGTGCTTGGTTTGATATCATATATCATGACTAATACCACTGTCATCAACCAACACACACACTAGTCTTGATGTGTCACTGTTGTCTATCACCTTCCACAATGAGATCTGACTAGGGACATAACAAGAATGTACATACTCTTAGCATTCATATGATCTCATTGTTCAGGTCCTCAACCCTAAGAAATATGTCATTGAGTTATTTTCATTTATCAGACATTGATTCTGCTTCATCATATATCTCATAATTGATTGAGATAGAATAAATTGGAAGCTCGCCTTTGATATTTATCAAATTAATCAGAACATATGCCAATCCAATCATCATATGATTGTATCTTAGGGCATACATACTGACACGGAAGGCATCCATTAGTTTTCATAGCTTTTCGCTGGTGAAGGGGAAGTCAAAGACAAAAGATTCTTGGCTAGAGTGGGTAGTTCTTTGGTAAGGATGGAAAATCCTTGTCTAAGGATAGGTGATTCCATTGTAAGGTTGTTGTGACATTCCCATATTTTCTTAAACTTAATCTAATGTGTGACATTCAAATTGAAACCTCACCTCAGTGAGAATCCCAATTTAAACACAACACACTAGGCTAAGAAGAAGAAAATCAGAGGAAGACAGAAGGAAACAATAGTAGAACATGCACATGAAAATAATAAAACCATAGAACACATGTTTATCATTCAACAGAAAATTACAACATGAATTGTTACAACATTTGATATTACATATTGAACAACAAACTTCTACATATACATGTACTACCACTAAACAACATGATCTTAAGACAACAGGTCCACCTGTACATCAGCTGACCACACAACTCTCAACTACCCTGGATCTTCAAAATCACATGTCCACAACCTAAACAAAAGATTACATCTGGTATAGGTTAGCACAATATTCAAGAATATTATACTGAGTACGCCTACGTGTCTTTTTATATACCTCTCATTACTAAGCTTGGCAATAAGATAAAACTAGAACTTAGCAATAATAACACATATAAGAAAATACATATACTTGAACAAAGATTTTTATTAACAAAAGAGAATATGTTTTAGGCACATTTTCGATTATATCATCCATGCATTTACTGCTTGAGAGTTGAATGCATTAAGACCTTTATGATCTACTACCAAAGAGTTGGATCACCTCCAAGTACTTTACTACAAAAGAGTTGAAGTACTTTACTTTCCAGCACTTTACTACCAAAGAGTTCAAGTGCTTGGATATAATGGAACAAATATATTATGTTTCATGTGTTCATATCCATTAGTATGGAAATTCAAGAAAAATATCATACCAGAACAATCATTTCATCCAATATCATATGCCAAACATTTTGTACATATATAACACAAGCATATTGTATAATAAGCCAAGTAAGAGGTAACGGCATACCTTGATCAAGATATCCTAATCACATTTCTGATGTCAACTATATCTTGGTCAAACCCTGATTAAGACAAGATCATATACTATCATCAGATTCTCATCATCATAACCCTAGTTGATTCATTAGGGTTTGCTTAGTTCATTAAGATATTTGGGTCACTAGTTGTCTTATGATCATTGTTATGTGGGATTCATGTTATTGATGTTGTATTTCAGATTATGAACAAATGTAGGAACCTTAATCCTAGATTATATACATTAATCCAATTAGGGTTTTCTCATCATTATAGGATCCTTAAACATGTAACCTTATTTATATGCATAATTATGATCTCATAATTATATATTAGCTTCCTATTACTGATATAAGCTTACTCTATAATTTTTAAGATTTCTTGAGCATCTTTGTAATTATTTCATATTAATTAGGGTTATTAGACCTAATTAGCCACATTAAGTAAACTACATGATTTCGTGCTTCAACATGATCATATGTAACGTCATATGGATTATAAATCACATTTAGGAGTTACTGGAACATTTTCAATAATTTTAGGTCTTCATTTATTATTTATTAAACATGAAAAGACCATTTTATGTATTACATGATAACCCTGATATTTAAGCATAAAAAGAATGATATTATGGTTCCATGTTATTCTACACATTGTTTTGAGAAAAATAGTACCTTATTTGTAATTTTTGGATAAACGAGCTAATTATTGTGAATTATAGAAGATCTGTGTATTATCTAGGTTTTACCTTTTTCTGGCCAATCCGAGACTACCATGTGGCTATCAAGGCAATGACTCCTTTTCCCTATTGGAGTCAGACTGGTTTGGTCTGGGCACATAGACCCATTTTGATTGATTCACTGGTCAGCCCTCTCTTCCTTCTCGCTTTCTCTCACGCATGGGTCCCTAGCGGGAATCTTCTTCCGTAATGCAGCCACCATGGCCTGGGGATCTGCTCGGGTTTGCGATGGGCGGTGAGTTCTTGCTGGTTGTGAGTCCCTGCGTGCTTGGGATCTATGCTTCCTTCCCAAGCCACTATCATTGGCCTCTTTCTCTCTACTTCACGATTCGACTCTCTCCCCCTCCTCATGTTTGACACAATCTTAGTGTTATGCCCGTGAGTGTGGGCTTTCTTCCTCGCATGAAGCCGCCAACTCTTGCAATTTTGTGAGCAGCCAACACAGACTAAGATCTCCCTATTAGCTCCAAAGCCCACTAAAACTTTGGTGACATTGGCCATACCTCCATGGATACCCAGGTATTCTACTACACTTCTAGATCTCCTCCCACACATGCTCTCCACCTCAAGGCTGAGACACAACAAACACTTGGAAGTATCTTGCTCCATTCTTAGCTTCCTCAGTTCCTTCCTAACTCCCTCTCATAAACTTTCATGGTCTCTACATTGAGTGGGGAGAGTAGGGGAAGCTGCTACTCCTTATCATCTATCTTTGTTCCATTTGGTCCAAAAGAGAGGTCATTGCGATTTAGTTTTCAAAACGGAGGCAATCACCCAACGAGTTCCCTCCTCGACGCATGTCCTGACAGTTGTGGCATCATGGGTGGGCAACGACCATCCTACGCTTAGTCCCAAACCATTGGGGGTTGAAGACAAGTCTATTGGGCCCTCAGATCTACCATTGATTGTCTGGATCTAGTTTAATAAAAGGACAACCCATGTCCAACATCCAACAACTAAACAAGCAAACCATTCTTGTGAAATCAAGGTTGCGTGACACATACATATCACAGGTTGATCATTACCAACTATAGTCTATTGTCTTGATTTAATTATAATTTCCTAAATATTCAAACCTAAATATCTTTAATTAGTGACATCAGAATATCACCAAAATTAAGCAAAGTGTTCCTCATAGATCAATATTCCATTCATATACCATTGGTACCAAAAGTACACAAGAAGCTTGCTCAAATAAATCCTTCAAGAAGGCATGTATACCTAGGAACATTGAAATACAACCAAACTTTAACCATAGTTTTATCATAACTCAACTTTTATTTTAAAAACTTTTGTGTCAAAAAGATGATCTTGGATTAGTCAATCAATCCATTCAATGAGACATATTTACTTAGGAGCATTTAGAGAATATACCTATCCTTTGACCTCGAAACATTTTCAAAGCACTTGAAAATCTTAAACAACTCAAACTCATGATATACTTATGTCATTGTATGTCCAAAGACTCCAAAGGTTCACTCATCACATCCTACACACCTTAAAAGAAATTTCCTCCTCAAAATTAAACCAAAATTCAGTCCATCACATCATATATATCCTAAAAGAATTTTCATCCTACAAATTAATTCATATCTTACTCCAAGAAAACCAAATAGTTTTCACCCACTATAGGAAACCACTCTATGTAGAAATCTTCCACAAATAAAATCTCTCAAACTATTTCTATATTAATCCTAGGAGATTTCAAAAGAATATAGGGTGAACTATTCCTTAAAAAGGGTTTGAGAAACTCATGCCATGTCATGGCATATTCCATATTTTAGGATTTGCATCCTTATTGTACTCAAGCATTAAGATTCCAATATTAACTTATACATGTTACGAAGGTGTCAATTACAATTAACCCTTTTTTTCATATAGACCATGTTAGTTTGCCATCATCATTATGATGTGCCAATTTTGAAACTATATTCAACATATTTATTAAGCACAAACATTTTCACCTTGGTTAAGACTTACCATCAATATGATATCATTTTACTTTCATATTGGGTTACTACTTTATTAGTTATATCATCTCTTGATTCATCAAAGCTTAAAATGTCATCGTTATTCAAGTATATGGTTAATCATCTATACATAGAGAGTTATTAACCACCATTATATTTCCATCATGAGATTAGCCAACTATTCACATTATCGTCAATATTCATGTATATGGTTAACCATTTATGAATTGATATCTATTAAACCATCTCTAGGTTTCCATCATATCATGTCTATATATCACGTCTCGAGATTAGATCACATATTTTCATATATTACATCATGGTTGTGCTAAAAAAACTTATGTGAGTGACTTGTTAAACATATATCAAAAATTCATCTAGTCCAACTGAGGTTCTCCTAACCCATAACCCGAGGGTATTATCATGCTAAATCTCTCCGAGCTCACTCAACTCTACGAGTATATCATTAGAACAAAATTTTATCTTTCCTCTTAGTCGAGGGTTCTCAAGACACCTCATTGGAACTAGTGATCAACTTCACAAGCTCTAGCCACATAAACACAAATCAAAACATGCTAAGACATTCTCTTCATAGGCCTTTACCCATGATACATGCTTACCCATAACTCTCTTATTTATATACACCACTAGAGTCCTACATGGGGAACCACCAACCTAAGCATGAAGCTTAAGAGAAACTAAAACATAGTTACTTCCTCCAGGGTCGTGGGACTCTCTCTCCCTCACCCAAATGGTAGGTTCTCATATTCATATTCATGTGTACACATATAGAAAACCTCTCTCTAACTCTAGGGTTTGGTCCTCCCAAGGACATCTAGGGTTCAAAGAGACTACATGAATCATGCATAACGCAACTCAACTCAATCACTCAAGAGTATTCTAGTTTAGGACACATCATATCACATATTTCTCATCATTCTCATGTCTTGGAGTTTTGGTTCTCTGACCTTCTCCCAATGAGTCTCACCCTCTCTAGAGTTAACCCTAAAACTGTTCCTAACACTAGTGGTCCTCCTTCATAAAATACATTGACGCTCTTACTGATTCACATCCTTGTCTTAACTTGTCTTAACTTATCTTAGAAAAGCATATATATACTTGCATCGTAAAACCTTATATCAAATCCTCAAACTTAACTTAAATCCTCAAAGACAAACATTTATCATCATAAACCATCTTAGATCATCTATATAAGAATTACATCATATCATCAAAACTTATTTCATCTATTCCATCTATCACATATTATAACAAGGCTCTAGACATCTAATCTAGAACTACTCACTCTTCTAGACTGATGTCACTCACTTTCACTTAGATTGCATGATTACCTCCTACTCATACATGTGGGGGGCACATTTTTGTAATACTTACATATAATAAAATATTATATAGTTTTTCTCCGATAAAACAAATGTCAGAGAAAACTATCGAGGTTCGATCTGATTGGAATCAAAAACCAAATCCACAAAATGAGCATCCCACACATAGTAGAGAGTACAATGCCATGAAATCAAGTGAAAAGGGTGAGAATATGGTGTAGACTAGTGTAGCTACTCTAGAAAACAAGCACCATATGTCTAGGGTTTCTCTTCTCGTGATGTACATCATTTCTAAATAATGCAATGTCTCATATCGCTGTACTATAAGGAAAGAACGACATCTAAGGACCAGATATACAACAACCACCATTCTAGACCTATTTCTGAGACATCTAGGTGCTAAACTAGAGGGTAGGTCAGATCTAGTCTCTAAAAGACGACCAATCTAACCCTAAGGATTTTTAAAGTTCAAGGTTCTTTAGTTTTGAGTTGCATAATGAGAAAATGTTAGGCTTTGCTATTGATCATTCTCTGATACCACCTATGACATCCCCAAATTTTGTAAAACTTAATCTGATGTGTGACGTCCAAATTGAAACCTTACCTCAACAAGAATCCCAATTTAAACACCACACACTAGGCTAAGAAGAAGAAAACCAGAGGAAGTCAGAAGGAAGCAATAGTAGCACATGAACATGAACAATAATAAAACCATACAACACATGCCACTAGTACAGATATCACCTTTAGCATCGGTTAAATATGACGTTAGAAGTCAGTTCTAAAGTGACACCCAAGTGGGTGACACTAAATGTAGGCGCCTTAAGCGTCGATTTCACAACCGATGCCACAAAGCTGTCCTCCGATTGCAAACCCAAAAACCACGCCAGCAGGGGGACAATATGTGTTCGTTAAAAATCCATAACCGACACCTGGTTAGACCATAGGTGTCTATTAGCAACAAAAAATTGACACTGTTAAAGGATAAAGACGTTGGTTAAATATTTTTCACCGACGAGTTAAGTTTTTGTTGTCAGTTTCTATTGTTAACCGACGTCTATGTTTTGATTTTTTTCTTCTTATCAGCTTACATGCCTGCTGTCTAGCTGGTCAACAGGATGTAGAACCTGCAGTTCAGTTCTGAACTGCAAGTTTATAGCATCCATTGATTTCATCCAACAACAGGCCACAAACCTGCAAAATTAACAAGGATGGATAACATTTTTAATATATGGAATGATTCACACACATGTATAAGCACATTTCATTATTATGATTTCATCACACACATGTAGAAACCTATAGTTTTCATTCCTCTATTTCATATTCACACACATGTAGCAACCTGCAGTTCCATTCATTTCATCTCTTTTCACATTCAAACACGTACATGTAGAATGAAACATTCATGTATTCATCTTTCGATAAGACAATTCAGAAAAATTCATTCAGACATGTATATATAAGTGTGTCTTTTAAAGTTTAACATGTCATCAAATATAGAAATAATTATGACAACAAAGTTTAGAAATATCATTCGTTATCATTATCATTGTCATCATTGCCATCAATATTCCAATGATAATAAAAAATTCCCACTACTTGTAAGGCTTTTGCCCATTGTTCTCTTACATCATTTAATTCTTCCATCATATAGGGAGTATGTACATCTAATAACTTTTCATATGTAGTGAAGTCACTAGTTTTAAACACCTACAAAGAGAATGATGTATATATAAAATTAATAATATATAATAAGATTGATATATTTCATATTATCTAGTGATAGTATATATAATACATGTTGTATGGTATCAATTTCCATTGCAGCATGTTTGATAATTAGGTCCATATATCGCATCACATAGTATGCACATGCCCTGTCGTTGTCTTGTGTAGCACACTATAAATTGAAATATACAAAATGTTAATAAATAAAAACAAGCATAGTTCACATAAATAATATATATATTAGAGTCAGAAAATTACTTTCACATTCTCCCAAAGTAACATTTTCTTTGTCTAGGACATGTTTCCTCCAACATTTTTGAATGATTTTAAAGCCCTACATGTTAATGTAACACATTAAATTGCATTATTAAATAATAATGTAATAATAGATATTAACGAATATAAAAAATATGAAAGATTTCTCACGTGAATAATGGCCTTTTCATTGCGCATCCATATAATGAGTCTATTCCTTCCCCGAAGGATCTAGATAATAAACAGTCCACGTCTTGGGGACAATAACCAGTAACTCCCAATGCCTACCACTAGAGGTAAGAAAGTTAAAATTTGATAAATCAAAATCCACCATAAAAATGTAATTTTCTCAAGTCCAAATTATAAGCAAAGTAAACTTACTCAACATTGAACGGAACTATTATCACCGTCTTTTTTTTACTAAAACATTTAAAAGTAGCAGAGCAGTATGAGGTAACTGATGAAGGGTCTTTATCTAATAGACTAATCAAAGATGGAACTAGAAATCCCACATGGGAAAATGAAAAATATTTATAGACCGTGTGTAAGTGATTGCAAAACATGTATTGCGTATGCATTAATATATAAGAAACCATATCACTGTATATAAAACACGTTATATGGATATATAAACAAGATCTCACCATATCCATAGCTCTATCATAGATGTATTCATCCAATCATAACGAAACAACTCCAAAATATCTTGTATAAATATTTGGTTATCGCATGATTCGCCTGCTACATCCACTGCAATAGAAACACTTATAGGAGAATCTGGGTCATGTTCGCCTATCCATACTTCCATACCCTAACAATTAGGACCTAATGAGTCGTATAGGTCCCTTAGAAGCCAACTTGGTACTTCAGGAATAGGTGGAGGTGGAGGCAGAGCTGTAGTGGGTTTCTTCCTTTTGACCTGTATATATAATTTCAGATCAATTGACTAGCTCGTATATAAATGCTAACAAATTAACGTAATGTAAATTTATCATACAATATCAGTATAGATGGAATCTTCTTCGGGCCACAATATCACTCTGCCTTCTGCTTCACCAAGTGTTTCAGAATCTGGGTGGGCATATGGCAATGGATGATGCCTCTACGGGTGGAGTACAAGTCTCAGGTTCACACGAACTGCACCAACTGGAACTGGAGTGCCATGAAACATGCCTCCTGAAAGGGGTGGGTAAGCCTCAACATATGCAATGATAAATTCTTTGCTTTTTAGATGGCATGGATTCAACCCCTAAAAATTTGTGTAAAGTATGTTATGTACATATATACATAAACATATCAACTTGAAAAGACTAGCTACTATTTCATAAAAATACTTACATCAAACGTGCTTGGTGGTGAGTCTACATGATTACTCCCAACCACCTCTATAGTAGGAGAAGAGCGGCACACCACAGGTATTGTCTGAGTGGCAATCTGAGACGCCTGTCACTTACTCATTGCTTCATGGAGTCTCTTATTAAGTGCTTCCTCGACTCTCCTATCAATTAACTCATCTACCTATACATGGATAAATGAAACACTAGCTTTTGATTATTGAATTCCCTTTTGCAATAACATTCTAAAAAAAGAATAGGTTACCTCAGATTTTGAAAATCCTGCTTTTGGGACATGATTACGTTGTGATGGCCCAAAGAATGCTTTTATGTCCACACTAGCGCCTACACCCCTAACACGTCCGGGATGCTTTGGGTTACCAAGAGAAACTGTCAATTCATCCCTTGTACCCTCAGGGATGAACTTACCTTGCTTCCTCTACTCATGAAGCTCCCGCTAATCGCCAATTGAAATTGATGAGTAAACATAATAATCAATATTGATTGCTCTGAGAGTTGAATTTTACCATTTTTTCATCCATCTCAGCAGTTGCGGGTTTGGTTATATCTCCTTTCTTGTTTTGCCTCCCATCTATCCACACAACATGGCAAGGCAGAGGTGCGGGAGTAGTAGTAGAGGACTCCCCAGTCTCCTGAGTAGCAGGAGACTCAACAACAGCAACCTGTAGTCTTTGGTGAATGCCTGCATATCCTTTTAGACCCATCGTATGGTCATGCACATTCAGTGCACGCCTTGCTCTTTGAGCATTGTTGATAGCCTTGTTAGTAAGAACATTGATTTGGTTAGTACCACTAAAGGTCAATCTTGAATAGGTGAATACATAAGAATGTATATTAATTAAATTGGGAGTGGCGCTTAATACCTTGAATTCATCAATTTTTCTTTTGGCAACAAACTCCTGCCAGTCATTGGGGTCTAGCTAGTTCCATTGCTCAGTGGTTGACTTCTTCCTCTTCTCAGCATCTCGTATGTAATCTCAGGTGAGATTTGTCTTATAGTTCCTTAGGACCCTCCCACAGTGCTGCATCACACATTTACGATGTAGGATTTCATCTAGTTCAAATATACTCTGCAAAATAGAATTGCTTTTAACTAGTATCCTAAAAATTAGTAATCTACAAAATAGAATTGCAAATAATAATAACTCACGCATAGTTCTTTCCATACTAAGTATTTCTTCCCCTTAGGAACTTTATGCCAAGATTCTACATTAGGACTACAATGGCTATGAGTAAGAACCCCAAGATATGAAATAAATGAGTTGCAGTTCACTCCAACTGGATTTCCTGCATGATCAAAATCCACAGCCAGTTTGGGTCCATTGCCCCTTTGTTGTAGTAACTTGTTCATCATAGTGATGCCCCACACTTTTTCAAAATTTTTTGCTGCTCATCACGTGCCCCAAGTTCTTCAGGAGGTACATCATCAACCTAAAATTTGACAAAAAAAACACACTTACAGGATATAACTATAAATAGACATATAGATAGAAATATATGATATATTTTAAAAACTTACATTGGCAGGAACCACATTCATATCCTCACCCTCACGGTAATCATTATCATGGTCATCATACTCATGCTCAGCCATCTGAAAGTGTCATTCAAAAATCAAACATTTAACATTTAACATAACTACAAGATAATAAAACATTATAAGTTCACATTCAGAAAAATAAAATATATATAAAAATAAAAACATGCCTCTAATACTACGATCTTTTATCAATTAACATTCCTTCAGTGTGATCTCCGTGCACATACAAGTCATCATTAGCTTCAATATTTGGTGTTGGAAACCCAACTGAGAATGGACTGGAGTCATCATACTTATCATAGTACTCTTCTTCATCTATAGGATCTTCAATGTACTGTCTTTTACCATGAAGAACAATTGACCATATATCATTTGCAGGATTATCAATATAAAATACTTGTTTTTCCTATGATGCCAATATGAATGGTTCACCCTTCTCGCCAATCTTTTCAAAGTTCACTAATGTGAAACCCAATTCATCCACTTAACTCCTTTGGTGTTATCAAACCAATTACATTTAAAGAGTGGAATTCTGAAATCTACATAGTCAAACTCCCATATGTCTTCAATGACACCATAGTATGACATTTAAAAATCCATAACCTCTCTCAAAAAGTCATTGCAAAAATCCATAACCTCTCTCACCACATAACCCTGAATAATACTCACTTCAGGTCGATAACGGTTTCGAACATCACCTTTAAAAATGCTCATGTATCGTTCAAAGTGATACATCCAATGCAAGAAAATTGGTCCAACATTTTCACTTCCCTAGTCAAGTGGACAACAAGATGTACCATGATATCAAAGAACGAAGGAGGAAAATACATCTCAAGCTGACATAGGGTAACAACCACTTCTCTATGCAATTTACCAAGAGTATCAGGGTCAATAACTTTGCTACACAGACTGTTGAAAAAGAAACAAAGTCTGGTGATTGCAAACCTTACATGCTTTGGAAATATAGATCCAATTGCCACGGGCAATATTTGTTGCATTAGAGTGTGATGAGATTTAAGACCCATCAAATTCTTCGCATCTATCAGATTGGAAAACAAGCATTGAAATATGATATTATAGGTAGATACCACATCGCCTTGGTAGGAGAACCAGTTTTGGACTTTTGTTATATTATACCTTGATGCACTACATTTTGGACAATCTTTCAAATCCACATAGTCATTTTGAAATAATACACAATCATTCGGGCATCTGTGTATCTTCTTGGCCTCCATTCCCATTGGGAACAACAATTTCTTTAACTTGTATGTTGAGATTGGTAGCTCGTTTCCTTCAGGAAGAATTTCTTTCAACAAAGACAATAATGATGTGAAGCTTTTGTCACTCTATCTATTGTTAGCTTTCAGCTTATACAATCTCAACACAGTGCTAAGCTTTATAAGCTTTGTACAACCTACTTATAATGGTATCTCAGCATCATGCACAATGTTTCTAAACATGGGAGGTGGATCGGTGTGCTCTACCCCACAACTATCCAGCATCACATCAATGATATCTACTAGAACTGGTTCGTTCACATCTACATCATTGGAGGTAATTTTTTCTTCCACACAAGCACTTCTATCGAGATCCACTGATTTTAGGTTTGAAATGTCTCCATGCCAATGCCATTCTATATAGCCTTGTACAATCTCATTGTACATGACATGAATTTTGATTTCGTCACCAGTGCTAACTTTCAAGTTGTTACCGCAATGCCTACATGGACAGTAGAACCTATCTCCAGGTTGTTTCCTATGTTCCTAGGCAAATCTAATAAACTGATCAAGACTAGAAATAAAATCTGGGGTGCAGCGATTTGGAATGGACATCAATGTCCATTCTATGATCAAAGAGAAAAAAAAGTATATATTAGGGTTGATGATGTTATATATGATAAATGTGTACCACCTATCACATTCTTGATCACCTAATATCACTAGTAAGTGTATAATGTGCATTCGATTTTCAAGAAATTTCGACAGCATTTCCCCGCAGTTCTCCAAGTACACCAATGTACATGGGCAAATGCCCACCGACATATGTACTTAGAGAACAAACGGTGAAGTACTGACGAAACATCATGAAAACTGAATACACATTATACACTTACATCCTAAATGAGATTAAGTGTTCAATAACAGTCCCAAACTAGGGACTATCCAAGATTTACTCCTAATGAGTAAATCTCAGACAGGTTTCTAGGCCAACAAAATACATGTATATATATTGTATCATATACCTACAATCATAGTATCATTATTCATATCCTAGCTTTTGTGTAACTGTAACATACTGAAATTCAGGGTCTTCCCTACAATTTACCCACTTTTGAGCTTTTCTTGGCCTTCTAGTCGATTTGGACCTTTTTCATAAATTTCCCTTGTTTTATATTCTTTTTGGACCCCTTGTGCAATTTGAGCACAATTCAATGTTTAAAATCACCTTTTTCCCTCATTTATGATAATGGGAGGGTGTTTGCACAAATAACCCAATTAAGGAGATAAGTGAAGGTTAATAATGTAATTTGGTCATTAAGGATGGATATAAGTAGATAATATTAATTTGGAGCTTTTTGGATAAATATATTAGTAATAATATGCATTTGAATGAATTATGAGTATATTAACCTCTTTATTTTCTCTCTCCTCCTAAGTGGATAAAATGTGTGAAAATGGGATAATATGGTGAATTATTTCTCTTGAAATAATTAGGAGATGTTTGCCTCGAAATATTACTCCCATATTTCAATTAATGAGTTTTCCATATTATTTCACCTCTTTTAATATATTAATACATGTAATAATGGACAACATATGAGTTATGAGCCTTAGTGAGTTTAAATACAAAATATAATTATATAACATGATGCTAAACTTTAATATGAACATGTGGTTAAAATTTTGTGGCTTTTGGACTTCATTTGAGCCCTCAAATTGATTTTATAAGCTTTTAATATGGTGTGACTATAGTAGCCGAATAGATTACATTAATAGTATATGTAACACTATAGTGCAGTTAATTTCCTTTGTCACGTGACCCGGAGCACTGTGGACCCCAATCCGACGGCCCCATTTTGCACACGGGTTGATTCGATGACCAAGAGGTCATCTTCCTCCTCGAGACTGTTCGTGAAACTGAGTAGTCAGGGTCCCTCGACCCGTTCTCCCTAACCTCTGCGCCTTATAGCGCGATTATTCTCTCTTCGCGTCTGTCTCTCCACGACGGTTTTGACGAGCCAAAGCTCATTCCGTATCCTTCACTCTTAGAGAAACACCCAATCGGGGCCTCCTCCTCTTCTCTATCGTGAGGTTACAGAAGGGGCTAGGGCCCTCCTCACGCCTATATAAGGCTGTAGAAAGGACCTCCGAGCTGCGAGCTTTCTTCCTCCTCCTCTAATTTCTTTGCACCCTGCCCTAACGGCCCTGACCTACTCGCAGTACACCGCCGTCTATGGCGAGCCGGTGCTACCTTCCCCGACCACATTGGGCCAATTACCTTTGGGGTAAGCATCCTCGGCCATCCCTCTTCCTGTTTCCAACCTTGGTTTGCCTCGAGATGCCCCCGGTCGTTGTGCCCTATAAGCTCACCACCAAGCTCCACTGTCACCTGCTAGTTGGCGTTCTGACCTACGTCCGTTTTCACCTCACAAATAGTTTTCCAATCTCTGTTTCCCAGCTCTGCTGTTTTGTTTTGGGTTTTGATCTCCGAATGGTGCCCCTGTTCCTCTTGTTCTCCGCAGTGGTTGGGTAGTCTCTGCATCGACCTTCTCTTTGTTTTGCTCCTTCACCTCTGCCTGGCAACGACGAAGCTCCTCGACATGATCCCCTGATCAGAGCATCAGCAAATGACCAGGTTGACATGGGAGCCTGGCCCCTGGAGCTATTTCTCGCGGCCATGGCTGCGAGGGAACCAATCCAGGTTGTCAAATGACCCTGGAGTCCCTGCAGCATCAATCGATAGATTTATATTGCAGGGACATTATTGTTATTTTGCCCCTTGTTCGTCCTCCCTGTGCAAGCAATATTTAGTTCCAAATGATTAAACTGCCCCTGCGTCTGTGATGAACCTATTTAACCCTCAAGGGTATTTCAGTCATTGCATCTACTAATTACAACGAATTGCATTTTGATTTAAATACCTGTCACTCTATAGTTTTCTTGCATTCAGATTGGTCGATTTTACTTAATTCATAGTAAATCGATCCATTGTCAGAAAAATGCAAATAAATAGTCAATGGAAAGGATTTTTCATATAGAACCTGATTTTATAGTTTTTGAGTCCCAACTATGATTCCTTTTTCGAGGTTTGCTTTGAATGCCTTTTTAAGTGTATGAAATGCTCTAAAATACCTAATTAACTCATTTTAACTCCAAATTGAAAAACAAAATATGTTTTCTTATTCAGGAGAATATGACCAATCTGTTGGACTAGGTTTTGAGTCACAAATCGAGTTTTAGTTTTTAAGGTAGACAATTAGGGTTTTTCCTATTCCTTATGCCTTTATATATACTAATACATATGTAATGGTTATAACTAGGGAATGTGGAAGGTGATGCAATCAGTTTGGTGAATGTTATGGTAATTAAATAAAACAGGTATGTGAGCCCTAATTCAGTATGTGCACCGTATTCTAGTATGTGGCTCCTATGTATGTGAATCATATTATAAGAATCCTATCAAAGATGAATGTGAATGTTTATTGTGCAAACTACCTATCCTTCAGTTGGGTCTTTTCCTACCCCACAATCATTATTGTGCTAGCCTTGTCATCCTTCTAATTGCATTTATTGGCTCTTTACTTATTTTATGCTTCTAATGCCATCGTGGCTCATTCATTTGAATTATGTGAATCTTGCTACTACATATGTTGCCTCATTTACTTGGAAATGCTTAATCTTGTTATTTCCTATGTTGTCTCATCCTTTTGAAATACTTGGAAACATTGTATAATGTTGTTGCTTTGTTGGCTCCTTTATTTTTTGGATTTCTTGGATATTGTTGTTGCCTATGATGGCCTATTTATTTATTTCGTGGGTTTTATTCCCAACGCTATGTTGCAATCTTGTTATACTTTTCACTCTACTGCCAAGTGAATGTTTTTGCATGATATAGTTATTGACCAATTGACAATGTAGTGTACTTGAGTACAAACCACCCACAGGGCACTGGAGTTTTAGTCCCCCCTGCCGGGCACTGGGGTTTTAGTCCCCCTGCCATTTTATATATTAGGCACTGGGGTTTTAGTCCCCCTGCCACTTTTTAGGCACTGGGGTTTTAGTCCCCCTTCCATTGGTGAGGTCCGGTAAGTGCCTCACCCTACATTGAGAGGATTTTGAGTCATAATTTATATTCATGCAAAGGTGATATTTGTTGATATTGGAATGTGGTAGTTTTCTAAAATCTTATATACTCTTTTGCCTCTCACTTCTTGAAATTCCTTAGTGGAATCTTTTTTTATGAAATGCTTAGCTTTATGATTGCCTTTATCCTTTTATTGACACATACCTTTTATCTTTCTCTTGCTGGATGACCCCAACCATCTAGGCTAGGATCAGAGTGCTCATGGAAGCGTGGTGAACCTAAGGCTAAGGATAGGACAAGAAAAAAAGGAACATATATCTTGCATGATCATAGTTGCTTTTATGTATTAAGTTGCTTTGTTTGGAGACAATATTGGTTTAGTCTAAGTCTTCCTCTACCTAGATCCTTGTTCTTGTATAAAGATGTACCCCATTTGGGAACAATTTTGTAATATACTCTTTATACACTTTGAATATAGTCAAGTTTATTTCTTCCGCTGCCACACCATTGGTGTATTTGTTTGCCATGATTTTTAGTAGAGACTTGGTCTTTACAGCATGGTATTAGAGCATCAAGGTAGTCAGATTCTTGACTAATTCAAAAATTGTCTCCCTAGAGTATATAGTTTCCCTTTAGTTAGTTTTTCACCTTAGAGTTGACCTATGATGAAAGTTTGATTTAGGATCATAATAATTTCATAATTAAAATAAAATTTGTCAACTTTTTGGTGAATTGTCTATTGAGAAGCTACTAGAGCAAGAAGTTGAAAGTGATGGTGTCTAGAAAGGGTCAGAGCTTGGGGGCTGGCAATATTTTCCTCCCCCCCCCACTAGCTTGGTAACGAGGACTCCTGAGCTCATATGACCTGGCCTGGCCTGATCTGATACAGACAGCTCGAACTAGTCTATCTTTGGGCATGTTGCCTAATTGTTGAATACCTTAGGAAAACCATAAGTGATGATTTGATCTCTTACACAAAAATCATCCTTAAATACCTTATACTCCTGAGTTTAGGGTTTAGTGTACCCTAGGTTACACCTTGAAGCTTGATTAGTAAATCCTTTTAGTGTTGAGTTTTATGTACCTTTTACCCTTAGCTTAACTTAGTTCACCCTTTTAAGGGGTGGAGTTAGGGTAATGGTGTTAGTACCCTATTTGGTTTTGCAAATCTGATTTCGAGGACGAAATCCCTTTTTAGGGGGATGGAATCCCAACTGAAAGCAAAATCAAATACCTTTGGAGTTAGAAACCCTATCCATGTGGACATATGTACATAATAACTTATGTGAACAAGAATTTAACTAACACATTATACTTGTAATTCAACTTGTTTGTTTATACACACATGAATATGTAGTAAGTCATATAGAGATAATTCATATGCTTGAACCTTCACAAATTCTTGAATGCACATAATAATGGGTTACTCATTACTAATTGTGAATATACATAATGTTGGCTATGCCACCCTAATGGTAAAATGTGTATGGATAATGCACCCTAAGGATGCTTTAACATGTAATGATCATGTTGACCTAAACCTTAATAGGTAATCATCTAGTTTTGACAACATATACATACATACATATATATATATATATATATATATATATATATATATATATATATATATATATATATATATATATATATATATATATATATATATCCTTAATGCATTTCATGATACATTAGTGACATTAGGTGTCATCATCACATAATATACCTTAATGCATATAAATGGATTATAGTCACAAAGTTATCAATATATATATAAGGTATATCACCTTGTTCTCTAATGAATACCTCATCATAACTTGATATATGAATTAATCCATTAATATTTAATGGGTTACATCCTATTCACTAAAATGCATATAATGACTCAAATATGATAATGAATAATTCGATTCACATAAATATTCATAAAGTGCCTAATGTGAAGTAAAATATGTATAATTTATAATATGAAGTGTAATGGATGATAATGATTAATGATGTCATTAATATGAGTATGAAAGATGATATGACAATGTGCAATATGAATATTATTTGGAATTATCATAGGCTTAATAACTTCTTGGATAATATTAACTTTTTCTACAAAATAATTTATGATAATTCTACATGATAGTTTCAAAGGGATAATGGAAAATGAATTCATGTTATTAAGGTTTTTGACCTAAAACATTAATTAATGTTGAAAAGGCTTAGTAAACCCTAATTGTGCTTAAAACCCTTGATGAAGGTAATATACATGATATAATATTGAGATGTAATTGTTTTGAATAAAATGTGGCACAAGTGATAGTATAATAAACATGATACCTCTTCATGATGGAGATTATGTTAATAAGGCAAAAATGTTAATTTGAGTTTGATAAAAGGTTATAGGTTTTGTGGAAACCTTAGTAACACTTGACTTATGTAGATTTTGTGTTGTACCCTAGATTAAGGGTTTTAACCTAGTTGTTTAAGGTTGGGATGCTGCACAATCACCCTCTCTTTCCTCTTATTGTGATTTCGGGGATGAAATCCTCTTTAAGGGGTGGTGTGCTGTAACATACTGAAATTCAGGGTCTTCCCTGCAATTTACCCACTTTTGAGCTTTTCTTGGCTTTCTAGTCCATTTGGACCTTTTTCATAAATTTCCCTTATTTTATATTCTTTTTGGACCCCTTGTGCAATTTGAGCACAATTCAATGTTTAAAATCACCTTTTTCCCTCATTTATGATAATGGAAGGGTGTTTGCACAAATAACCCAATTAAGGAGATAAGTGAAGGTTAATAATGTAATTTGGTCATTAAGGATGGATATAAGTAGATAATATTAATTTGGAGCTTTTTGGATAAATATATTAGTAATAATATGCATTTGAATTAATTATGAGTATATTAACCTCTTTATTTTCTCTCTCCTCCTAAGTGGATAAAATGTGTGAAAATGGGATAATATGGTGAATTATTTCTCTTGAAATAATTAGGAGATGTTTACCTCGAAATATTACTCCCATATTTCAATAATTAGTTTTCCATATTATTTCACCTCTTTTAATATATTAATACATGTAATAATGGACAACATATTAGTTATGAGCCTTAGTGAGTTTAAATACGAAATCTAATTATATAACATGATGATACACTTTAATGTGAACATGTGGTTAAAATTTGGTGGCTTTTCGACTTTGTTTGAGCCCTCAAATTGATTTTATAAGCTTTTAATATGGTGTGACTATAGTAGTCGAATAGATTACATTAATAGCATATGTAACGCTATAGTTCAGTTAATTTCCTTTGTCACGCGACCCGGACCATTGTGGACCCCAATCCGACGGCCCCATTTTGCACACGGGTTGATCCGACGACCAGGAGGTCATCTTCCTCTTCGAGACTGTTTGTGCAGCTGAGCAGTCAGGGTCCCTCGACCCGTTCTCCCTAACCTCTGCGCCTTGTAGCGCGATTCTTCTCTCTTTGTGTCCATCTCTCCATGATGGTTGTGACAAGCCAAAGCTCATTCTGTATCCTTCACTCTTAGCGAAACACCCAATTTGGGCCTCCTCCTCTTCTCTATCATGAGGTTACAGAAGGGGCTAGGGCCCTCCTCACACCTATATAAGGCTGTAGAAAGGACCTCCGAGCTGCGAGCTTTCTTCCTCCTCCTCTAATTTCTTCACATCCTACCTTGACGGCCCTGACCTACTCGCAGTACACCGCCGACTATGGTGAGCCAGTGCTACCTGCCCCAACCACCTTGGGCCAATTACCTTTGGGGTAAGTATCCTCGGCCATCCCTCATCCTGTTTCCAACCTTGGTTTGCTTCGAGACGCCCCCAGTCGCTGTGCCCTATAAGCTGGCCGCCAAGCTCCGCCATCACCTGCTAGTTGGCATTCTGATGCTCCTCTGCTCGCTCTAGGACCTGACCTAGGTCCGTTTTCACCTCACAAATAGTTTCCCGATATCTGTTTCCCGACTCTTCTGTTTCATTTTGGGTTTTGATCTCCGAATGGTGCCCCTGTTCCTCTGGTTCTCCGTGGTGGTTGGGTAGTATCTGCATCGACCTTATCTTTGTTTTGCTCCTTCACCTCCGCCTTGCAACGACAAAGCTCCTCGACATGATCCCCTGACCAGAGCCTCAGCAAACGACCAGGTTGACATGGGAGCCTAGCCCCCGGAGCTGTTGCTCGCGGCCATGGCTGTGAGGGAACCAATCCAGGTCGTCAAATGACCCTGGAGTCCCTGCTGCTTCAATCGATAGATTTATATCTCAGGGACATTATCATTATTTCTCCCCTTGTTCTTCCTCCCTGTGCAAGCAATCGTTAGTTCCAAATGACCAAACTATCCCTGCGTCTGTGATGAACCTATTTAACCCACAAGGGTATTTCAGTCATTGCATCTACTAATTACAATGAATTGCATTTTGATTTAAATACATGTCACTCTATAGTTTTCTTGCATTCGGATTGGTCGATTTTACTTAGTTCATAGTAAATCGATCCATTGTCAGATAAATGCAAATAAATAGTCAATGGAAAGGATTTTTCATATAGAACCTGATTTTATAGTTTTTAGTCCCAACTATGATTCCTTTTTTGAGGTTTTCTTTGAATGCCTTTTTAAGTGTATGAAGTGTTCTAAAGTACCTAATTAACTCATTTTAACTCCAAATTGGAAAATAAAATATGTTTTCTTATTCAGGAGAATATGACCAATCTGTTGGACTAGGTTTTGAGTCAAAATTTGAGTTTTTGTTTTGAAGGTAGAAAATTAGGGTTTTTCCTATGCCTTATGCCTTTATATATACTAATACATATGTAATGGTTATAACTAGGGAATATGGAAGGTGATGCAATCAGTTTGGTGAATGTTATGGTAATTAAATAAAACATGTATGTGAGCCCTATTTCGGTATGTGCACCCTATTCTAGTATGTGGCTCCTATGTATTTGAATTATATTATACGAATCCTATCAAAGATGAATGTGAATGTTTATTGTGCAAACTACCTATCCTTCAGCTGGGTCTTTTCCAACCCCACAATCATTATTGTGCTAGCCTTGTCATCCTTCTAATTGCATTTATTGGCTCTTTACTTATTTTATGCTTCTAATGCCATCGTGGCTCATTCATTTGAATTATGTGAATCTTGCTACTACATATGTTGCCTCATTTACTTGGAAATGCTTAATCTTGTTATTGCCTATGTTGGCTCATCCTTTTGAAATACTTGGAAACATTGTATAATGTTTTTTCTTTGTTGGCTCCTTTATTTCTTGGAGTTCTTGGATATTGTTGTTGCCTATGATGGCCTATTTATTTATTTCGTGGGTTTTATTCCCAATGCTATGTTGCAATCTTGTTATACTTTTCACTGTACTGCCAAGTGAATGTTTATGCATGATATAGTTATTGACCAATTGACAATGTAGTGTACATGAGTACAAACCACCCACAAGGCACTGGGGTTTTAGTCCCCCTGCCGGGCACTGGGGTTTTAGTCCCCCTGCCATTTTATATATTAGGCACTGGGGTTTCAGTCCCCCTGCCATTGGTGAGGTCCGGTAGGTGCCTCACCCTACATTGAGTGGATTTTGAGTCATAATTTATATTCATGCAAAGGTGATATTTGTTGATATTGGAATGTGGTAGTTTTCTAAAATCTTATATACTCTTTTGCCTCTCACTTCTTGAAATTCCTTAGTGTAATCTTTTGTTATGAAATGCTTAGCTTTATGATTGCCTTTATCCTTTTATTGACATATACCTTTTATCTTTCTCTTGCTGGATGACCCCAACCATTTAGGCTAGGATCAGAGTGCGCATGGAAGTGTGGTGAACCTAAGGCTAAGTATAGGACAAGAAGAAAAGGAACATATAGCTTGCATGATCATAGTTGTTTTTATGTATTAAGTTTCTTTGTTTGGAGACAATATTGGTTTAGTCTAAGTCTTCCTCTATCTAGATCCTTGTTCTTGTATAAAGATGTACCCCATTTGGGAACAATTTTGTAATGTACTCTTTATACACTTTGAATATAGTCAAGTTTATTTCTTCCGCTGCCACACCATTGGTGTATTTGTTTGCCATGATTTTTAGTAGAGACTTGGTCTTTACAGTAACATCATTTAATTCAATTCATTATTCCATTTGGATAAGTTCATTCATTCATCATTAACCCAAATCAATCATAATCAACTACACAATTTTGAAGAACAATTATATATTGAAATAAGTTAAATCAATCACTAAAAATAGAGAAAGAAAGCAATAAGAATTTAGTAAATTTATGCATTCATCATTAACCCTAGTTAATCATTATTAATCAACTACACAGTTTTAGAGAACAAATTATATATTAAACTAAGTTCACTTATTCCTCGTTTAACCCTTATTAATCAATATTAATCAACCCTAATTAATGAATAATAATCCTACAGAAAACTCTCCGCACTGGTGGAGCAGGCTGTGGTGGAGGTAGTCGGAGGTGGAGGTGGTCGTAGTTGTGGTTTTGGAGGTGGTCACAATTGTGGCAAGAGGTGGAGGCGGAGATGACTAAAGTGGCGGTGAAGTAGGTGGCGAGCGGTGGCAGGATGGCAGGTTGTGGCTGTGGTTGTTGGCGGAGATGAATGAGCAAATGAGCAACAGTGACTGAACTGGAGCGACGACGGCGACGACTAAATTGGAGCGGCGGTGGCAAGTTCCTCAATGACGGTTCCTCTCCACAGCGGAGGAGGCGAGCTCCTCTCCACAGCGGTGATGGAGAGCTCCTCTCCACAACAGCAGCAGCGGCGACGACGAGTGGCAACACAAAATTGTGAGACCTAGCTTGAGCAGAAATAGAGAATCGAGAAAGAAATAGAGAAGGGGAAAAGATTGGCTTGTGCCAGTGCTATTCAGTAAATTATCGACGTCAGTTGTTGCTTAAAACTGACACTTAACACCATCTATGAACACCGGGATGGGGTGTTCATCGTCAGTTTCAACGTATAATAACCGACGTCTATCTACATACACCGAAAAAAAAATTGGGCTTGAGTTACAATCATAGTTTTCAGTTTGGAACCTAACACCGATGCCTATTAGGCAAATTGGGCGAATTTTTTTTCTTAGGGACAACGCAAACAAACATCCTTGTCGATTCCCATGCAACACCTGACGCAGAAAAAGGTATGAAATTTTTCCTCATGAGGGGTATTTCATTATCCATTATGTTCTAAATAACCGACGCCATATGGGGAACAAATTTGCGGGGCTTGGAGAAAAACATGAGTCATCAGTGTATACACAACCGACGTCGAATTGAAAATTTTGGAGGAAAAATTTTTCCCTGGAAAATTGTATTTTGCGGGTGATTTTGGATGTTGCTTCTTATTTCTACCAGTCAACGTTAAATAAAAAGTGATACCCATGTCTTTTTTAAAGCGGCCGACCTCCAGACATAGGTGTCGGTTGATAGTTTTAACCGACATCATAGTTTACTAGTGTCGGTGTTTGATTTATAACTGATACCAGCAAATGTGATGTTATACGTCATTTCTGTACTAGTGTGCACACCATTCAACATATAATTACAACATGAGTTGTTATTTGATATTACATATTGAACAACAAACTTCTTAATATACATGTAATACCACTAAACAACAGGATCTTAAGACAATAGGTCCACCTGTACATCAACTGACCACACAACTCTCAACTACCCTGGATCTTCAAGATCACATGCCCACAACCCACACAAAAAATTACATGTGGTACACATCAGCACAATATTCAAGAATATTGTATTGAGTATTCCTACATGTCATTTTATATACCTCTCATTACTAAGTTCGGCAATAAGATAAAACTAGAACTTGGCAATAATAACACATATAAGAAAAGCCATATACTTGAACAAAGATGTTTATGAAAAAAAGAGAACACATGTTTTAGCCACATTTTCCAATATATCATCCATGCATTTACTGCCTAAGAGTTGAATGCATTAAGGCCATTATGATCTACTACCAAAGAGTTGGATCATTTCACAATGTGATCTAGTACCAAAGACTTGGATCACTTCCAAGTACTTTACTACCAAAGAATTGAATTACTTTACTTTCCAACACTTTAGTACCAAAGAGTTTAAGTGCTTGGATATAATGGAACAAATATATTATGTTTCCTGTGTTCATATCCATTAGTATGGAAAGTCAAGAAAAGTATAATACCATAACAATCATTTCATCCAATATCATATGCCAAGCATTTTGTATAATTAGCCAAGTAAGAGGTAATGGCGTACCTTGATCAAGATATCCTAATCACATTCTTGATGTCAACTATATCTTGGTTAAACCCTGATTAAGACAAGATCATATAATATAATCTGATTCTCATCATCTTAAACCTAATTTATTCATTAAGGTTTGCTTAGTTCATTAGGATATTCAGATCATTGGTTGTCTTATCATCATTATTATGTGGGATTCATGTTAGTGATGTTGTGTTTTAGATTATAACCAATTCTAGGAACCTTAGTTTCTATATCATTGTTTGCATGTATTAACCCTAGACTATATACATTAATCCAATTAGGGTTTTCTCATCGTTAAAGGATCCTTAAACCTGTAACCTTATATATATGCATAATTATGATCTCATAATTATATATTAGCTTCTCATTACTGATATAAGCTTATTCTGCAATTTCTAGGGTTTCTTGAGCATCTTTGTAATTATTGCATATTAATTAGGGTTATTAGCCCTAATTAGCCACATTTAGAAAATTACGTGATTTCGTGCATCAACATGATCATATCTAACTTGATATGAATTATAAATCACATTTAGGTGTTACTAGAACATTGTCATAATTTTATGTCTTCATTAATTATTTATTAGACATGAAAAGACCATTTTACATATTACATGATAACCCTGATATTTAAGCATAAAAAGACTAATATGATGGTTTCAATTATTCTACGCATTTTGTTGAGAAAAATGGTACCTTATTTGTAATTTTTAGATAAACGAGCTAAATACTGTGAATTATAGAAAATCTGTGTATTATCTAGGTTTTACCTTTTTTTGGCCAATCCGACACTGCCATGTGGCTATCAGGGCAATGATTCCTTCTTTACCCTACTAGAATCTGACCAGTTTAGTCTGGGCACATGGACCTAGGTTGATTGATTCAGTGGTCGGGCCTCTCTTCTTTCTCACTTTCTCTTGTGCTTGGGTCCCCAGCAGGACTCTACTTCCGCAACGCAGTCGCTGTCACCGACTGGGGCTCTGCTCCAGCTTGTGATGGGTTGTGAGCTCCTACTCCCTGTGAGTCCCTATATGCATGGGATCTATGCTTCCTTCCCAAGCCACCATCATTGGCCTCTTTCTCTCTGTCTCACGATTCGACTCTCTCCCTCCTCGCATTTGACGTGATCTCAGTGATATGCCCAAGAGCGTGGACTTGCTTCCCCACACGAAGCCGCTAGCCGCATACAACACAGACTAAGATCTCCATGTCAGCTCCAAAGGCCACTAGAGCTTTGGCGACATCGACTAGACCTCCATGGATACCCATATATTCTATTTCACTTCTAGATCTCTGCCCACACATGCTCGCAACCGCAAGGCTGAGCCACAACAAAGACTTAGAGCATCTTGCTCCCTTCTTAGCTTCCTCACTTCCTTCCTAACTCCCTCTCATAAACTTTCATGGTCTCTACATTGTGTGGGGAGAGTAGGGGAAGCTGCTGCTCCTTCTCATCTATCTTGGTTCCATATGGTCCAAAAGAGACGTCATTGCAATTTACTTCTCAAAATAGAGGCAATCGCCCAACGAGTTCCCTCCTCGACACACGTCCAGGTAGTCGTCGCATCATGGGTGGGTAGTCACCATGCTGCGCTCAGTCCCACACTATCGGGGGTTTAAGACAATTCTATTGGGCCCTCAGATCTGCCACCGATTGTGTAGATCTAATCCAACAAAAGGACAACCCTTGGCCAACATCCATCAACTAAACAAGCAAACCATTCTCATGAAATCAAGGTTGTGTGCCACATATATATCACAAGTTGATCATTACCAAGTATAGTCTATTGTCTTGATTTAATTGTAATTTCCTAAATATTCAAACCTATATGTCTTCAATTATGGACATCAAAATATCACTAAAATTAAGCCAATCATTCCTCATAGTGTAATATTCCATTCATATAACATCGGTACCAAAAGTACACAAGATGATTGGTCAAATAAATCCTTCAAGAAGGTACATATACCTAGGCACATTGAAACAGTACCAAACTTTAACCATGGTTTTATCATAACTCAACTTTTATTTTACTAAAATTTGTGTCAAAAATATGAACTTAGATTAGTCAATGAATCCATTCAATGAGACATATGTACTTAGGTACGTTTAGAGAATATACCTATCCTTTGACCTCAAAACTTCATCAAAGCACTTGGAAATCTTAAATAACTCAAACTCATGATATATTTATGTCATTTATGTCCAGAGACTCCAAAGGTTCACTCTATCACATCCTACACAACCTAAAGGAAATTTTGTCCTTGAAATTAAACCAAAATCTAGTCCATCACAGTTGTTGTCTCCCTTCCCAGACTTAGGGGATCTTGTTTAGCCTTTGATCATGAAAAGTTGATCTCTTGGTCTAACTCATATAATGAAATATAGGAAGTGACTTGAGGTTGAAAATCATAAAGGTTGGCCTCTCTATGTAATGCTGGTACATCCCTTGATATGGATCCACTATAATATTGTCTTCTCTTTTGTATTGTTCAATCTCTGTCTCCCTTGATTTTAATATTTTCATACTTATTTTGCTATATAATTTGAAGGTCTAATGATTTTTTTTCATTTGGTTTTATATTCATTTACCCCCTCTTGAGCCAATAGGCACAAAAAATCCACTGTAAGTAGGAGTTTTATGCAAGTATTACTTAAAAAAGTCTAAAGAACTCACCCTATATGAATAACATGTCTTTGACATGCATGAATGAAACTTTATCTCCATGCGTCATAAAAAAACTCCAAATTGTTGACCATAACAAGCTCTAGATTCAATAAGGACAATGAAAGAAAAAATGAGAGATCCTTAGGTGGAGGAAATTTTTCTTCAAAGAACATGAAGGGCATCATCCAAGAAGGTAGAACAAAGAGGAAATAATAAATACGTTAAGAAGAATGTTAGGATCTTACATGGATTCTATATGATGTTTCCTAACTTTAATATTCTATATTTTTAATAAACCACCAACATACATGACCCATTCATTCAGGGGTAGATCCATGAAGGGGTGAGCATGGCACATAGCCCTCCTCAAAAAAATGAAAACATCGATATATAGAAATATGTTTCTAAGTAATATTTATATAATATATGGTATACATCCAATATCACAATTTTAGTATTGGCATAGTGGTTCGCTGTAGTAGTTTTGGGATGTGAGGTCTTAGGTTCAAATCACGGATCTTCTGTATTTTCCTTTTTTGCAATACATTTATATGTTACCATTACTATATATATCACTGACAATGCATCACAACAAAAGTATATGATTGCTATAGTGGTTTGTGCTTGCATTACTTTGTAGGAGGTCTTAAGTTCAAATCATTTGTCAAACATCATTATTTTTATCACTAACATAAAATTTTGCCTCCAATAGTCACGGCCTAGCTCCACCACTGCATTCACATATGTTCACCCTCTTATAATATAGCAATTTTCTATATCACTAAAATGATCTTACTGAGCCCTAAGGTGTAAGTACTCTTATTTTTAGCATTAGATGAGTGAAAACTTCATTTCAGCCCAACACATGGCACTTTGACCCCTCTTCTGGATCACCTATCTGTTGTATAGGTTCCAAAACATGATTGTAGCACTGAGTTTGACCAACTCTAGAATACCTTAACATTATCATGGCATGCATCAATCCCCCAACTACATGAAGTAGTTGATTCATCCCAAACTTCCTTGTATTTACTATGAAACATGGTCAAATCATGCCACTAATTTAGAAATACATCGATAACATGTTGTAATCAATATGATTTAACCCAACCTGCTTCAATCCTCATAATATAGTCAATGCAGACCATGTTGAGAGAATATGTAGCTATCAGACTAACACATATTCCATTTATCAATCCAATTAATCAACACAAGTACTGAGGTACTTCTTTTAACTCCAGAGAATATGAAATTTCATCAAACCAAAAACTTAAGATAACTTTTTCCCATCATTTAAAACATTAGTGTGAATTAATAAGACGCATGATTTTAGAGTGTTATGAATTTTTTGAAATTATATTTAGGGATAGAATTTATGTAGGACTATAGATGGCTACCAATATCCCAATTACATTATATGGGACTAATCCCAATATAGTGTAAAATTATGGACAAGCTTATTTATATAAAACCACCCCTCAAAATAATATGGACAAAGTTTATCATACTAGAATTTGAATAGGTACATAATTGAGGACATATTGAGAAAATATGCATTGTGATCTAGTGATCTAACTTGAGTGAATTTGATCAAATTTTCTTGGACCTTCTCCCAAGAAAAATGTTAGTCAACTTCTATGTGATACTTGTTTCATGAGTGATAGAGGAGGAAGTGAGATATACATTAAAACTCCATTACCATAGTCTAGGTCTATGTCTTCTATAGGACAAAATAATAGTTCTTCCATGAAAATCTTCACGCATAGAAGATCTTGTGACATGGGATAGAGCCCCATATCCAAATTTTATGCTATAGTGGGCAATGAAAGTTTGTTTCTTTATGTTTTCAAAGAAAAAATTTCCTTAGATCACTGATCAAGACATAACATCCCTAGTCTACGTATGAAAATGTGGATTCTTTAGGAGGACATGATAAGAGTGAGGAATTCCCTTGAGGTTCTCATGATAAGAGTAGGGACTAGAATAATTGCATTCCAATGACCAGTACGTGGTTTATCCTTGAATTGGAAAACAACACTAATAGAAAATTAAATATCTAGTTGAGTAAGTGTAAAAGTAATTGAGCTTCCCAACAAGTAATTTATGTAAAGAGTGGGACCTGATAGGGGGTCCATTCATATAATATAATGTAAAGAGACATGTAATGATAAAGTAGAAGAAACAAAACTATTACAAAGTTACCACTTATTTTATCTAAATTGTTCCACCATAGAAGGTTGTACTACAAACAAAATGGGTACAAATATGAGTACAAGTGCTGAGGTACTTAGTGAAATCCAACCATTGCAATATATCCTCATGTGCATATCATGCATGTCATCTTACTGGTCATTTTCATCTATCAATCCTACACTTGGGTGGTTTTGGGATTGACACCCTACAAAAGGTAATAAAAGTATGCATTAGAACACTTCTAATTATGTGCACAAAATAGGCATGAAAATGAAGGGGTGTTCCCATTCTAGAGGTGGCCATTTATAAGTAGTAACTTCAACTAAGAATAAAAAAGAGAATGAGGCATATAAAGAATACATACATCATATAGTTTCTCGCCTTAATAATTTCATAAAATCACAAATAAAAATAGTTGCATATATATTTGAGGTAGACTAGAAATTTAAAGTAGGGCCATACCACCATTGGATGATGACCTAATAGAAATGAGTGTGTAAAAACACACCTAGGTGGTATATGTGTGCCCTATAATATAAATCGTTCTACCCATGCACAATTGCTCTAAAAAATTCTAACATCCAATATATATAAATTGAGAAGCAAGACATGTAATTCATCCATATTTCAATTTTTAAGCAGCAACAAAAGTGGGCTCATTACCCTTATGATCAAAGAAATCAATAAACAATTTGGGAATAAAATAAATAATAAGGATGATAAAAATGATTATTCTCTCATTTTAAGAAAAGTTGGCAAACAATAACACAACTATCTAAATAAAACTGGCAGTTGCACATACCTGATCTTCATGACTAACCCTATCTCTAGGGGTGAAATTCATCATTCATCCTTCTCATCCTATAAGTGTTTGATACACACACTAGTCCAAAATTACAAGTTGTCAATAGAAAATATATCCAAACGTAGTATTGGTTACCTAACACAAATTTGGGTCTTTATATCTTAGAAATACCCATATATATTGTTAGGGAAATAGTTACTTATATTAATCAAACTAGATGTATTAGAAATATCTACGTTTGATATAACATACCTTTCATATGTATATATATATATATATATATATATATGTGTGTGTGTGTGTGTGTGTGTGTGTGTGTGTGTTTATATATATATATATATATATATATATATATATATATATATATATATATATATATATATATATATATATATATAAACACACACATATATATAGTCATAAACTCGTAAATAGATTTGGGTATGTATATGAAATAAGGATATTTTTATGGTTATATGGACCAATATATATATATATATATATATATATATATATATATATATATATATATATATATATATATATATATATATATATACACATATATATATATATAGTCATAAACTCGTACATAGATATGGGTATGTATATGAAATAAGGATATCCGTATGGTTATATGAACCATGGAAGACTCATATGTGACCCAAGATCCCATGTTTAAATTCCTCAAATTATGGATTCAACCCATATATTTTAAAATATTATTTGTATTATACACCCTTTATTTGGAAATAGCAATAATGGATAAGTTCACTTCCTAGTACCACCAAATTTGTATGTGAGTCTAGAGTGTTTAATTTATATATGAAAAAAATAGATTGGTGTATCCACTGGGTTAAATAATTGCTATACCCTGGTTTCATATGTCAAGAACTTTGATTTTTGTCCAATGTAGAGTATGAAAATAAATATTAATAATTTAATAGTAACATATACAACCATGTCGCGTGACAATATTGTTGTACCACTATTTATATGTGTTATTGCATGTATACGGTTGCTAAATAACAATTCAAATTTGTCACTGTACTTAGGTTATCTCCTAATAACTTTTGTTGACATTACCAAATTTTGATCTAAATTTGGTTATAGGAGGAGATAATTTCACTCAGTGTTTTGTTGTTGATTGCTCTTCTCTAGGGAATATATTCTTGTCTGCTCCATGTTGATGATGAATAATATTAGATCGAATCCATATAAAGGTTTACCTTTGTTGTGGCCAAGGATGAGGGTGATTGAGGTGAGGTTGAGGTGTTTTATATCTATAATCATCGGAAAAGATATGCCATTGATGATGAGATATATTGTCAATTTTTGGTGTCACTGATCCATCATCAAGGAACTCTTTTGAAGTCACGTCATCTCTAGTTTGGTATTTTTCTAGATTCACAATGCTAATGCTCCTAATGTTTTGTTGTAACAGGGGTATAGGATATTGTACAAGGTGTGAAATGTTTGGTGAAGTGGTTTTAGATCTCAAAAGTACGACGAGGAGGGATGAAAGAGAAAGAAGAGCTTGCCGAATTGTATGCTTTACAGACCCATGATCATCGTGTTCTTTTGCATCTCATCTTTTTATTGTAGGTATACTAGAGATAAGTTGTCAGATCATAGTTGGGGGTAGCTGCTACAACTATTGCAATGTTGAAAATGGCCAAATTACAATCTTTGTAAGTAAAACTGCATCATGTGTTTCATGTAGGGTGAGAGAAGCTTCTGTGAGGAGGGGCCTATGACTGTGTGACCATGGTTGGGGTGTATATGCCTCCCCACTATTGGTAGGGGGTGTTAACCATTCAAAGGTAATAAATAGTGGCATACTAATGCAAATATGCACACTTTTGTGTACATTAAGGTCTAGGTCTTCAACCTAAATTGATAGTCAAAGGAAGTCTGATTGATATGAAATTTGAAGGGTATACTAATTAAGATGTGAGAAATCTATTTTTGAAGTCAAATCCTTCTACTTGTGTTTGATATTTTATTACTGTATTTTGATGATAAATACTCATTAATGTGTTTCATCTCTCCTATTAACCAATTTGAAAAAAAAAAATTGTATTCCATGCATTTCCTTTTAGTAGTCGACTTAGAAAGATTCTAGAGTGTTAAAGTAGAGTAATTACTCATTAAATGATAATTTTATAATTAACCCCCATTGATGAATAAATAAAATAATATATTAATAATCTTATATGAGAGGCTATTTGCTACAATAGTATGTTTTCTTGGCTCCAATTATTTTTAATTGGTCTATTTCCATAAAAAACAATTTAATTATAAAAAACAAAAAATGTTCTTAGTAAAGGGGATGGTTAAGCTAGGAACCTAAATTCGGGTAAGTTACAACACCTACCACTTAAAGATGACTTTTTCCCCCAAATCCCCAAATTCTACAATGAGGTACATATACTAGGTTATGCCTTCCAACCAAATCAAAGATTTCTAGCTCACATTATATAGCAGATCATAATACAACACCCATACCATGGTTATAACCCCATACCAAGGTGGAAGTATATCACTTTATGAGTCAAATATCTATCAGTTTTCACATATAATATTTTGAGTTTGGGTTACACAAAACCTAGTATGATCCTATATATCATGACTTAGATCTTTCATATAATATTAGGCATATAAGGTTTAATGTTTAAGATTAGTGTTTTGTTAGAAAACATGTCTCACCATATTTATTCAAGCATTTTAATGTAATGTAATGTAAGGGTTAATTAGAATAATATTTCATGGGCTTTAATTACACATTTAATGCATATTATATTATGGCAAACTTAATTCCTTTTTACTTAATTTGTTGATATGAGGCATGCTATGTCCATGTTCATTAACTTCTATGTCCTCCATGTTCAACCTAGTTTCTAGGGTAGAATTATCCATAGAATTTATAATAAGCAGTTTGGGTGTATATGTGCATTAAATTCAGACTTCTTAGGAATTGATCATTCTTCCTTTATAACTTTATTCTCCATAATATATATGTTTACCATTTAGGTATATGAACATAATTCTCAAAGATTATTTTCTCTATCTCATAGACATTCATGGTGGGTATATTAACACATCTTGACCAAGCTTGGGTTAGGTAGTGTCTACATATGATTCACATAAATACAAGAAAATACCCTAGTAATACTTGTTTCAACCACTATTAAGTGTTGGATCAAGGGCTCTAGGGGGGGTGAATGGAGCTTCACAAATCTCACAAAATGAATTAGACCTTAAAATTATATTAAACGCAAAAGCTTAAGCATACAACCAATTTGAAGTCCTAACTAACAAGCATAGCAAGGGTGAGAGACAAGGATAGCATACACTTGGACAACGTGGTTTAGAGTGGTTCCACACTTCAAATTAGAAGTGTGGTAGCCCACTACCTAGAGGTGTTTAATCTCTAGGACTTTGCAATCTTGATACTCTTATATTCATTCATAAGATTACAAGACAAAACCACATTCATCTAAGGACTTAATACCTCAAGAAAGGATCTTCAACCCACTGAAGAAACTTACGCACTTGAACTAGGGAGTCTTCAGCCTTCAACAAGGACTTACCCACTCCATTTTCAAATCTTTGACCTTCCAGGGATTACCTATCCTTCTTGAACTTCTGCCTTGCCTGTCTCCTTCACTCGGAGATCTTGATCACCATCTTTTTTCAACTTTGAAGAACAGAAACTCCTTCTCCTTCACTCGGAGAAGATCTTCAAGCCTTTACTTCAATAAGGAAATGGGGTAGGAAGATGGAGGTGGAGACCTTTACATGGATACAAGGGATAGATCTCTTACAAAAGATCCTAACTCACTCATATTCACGGATTTGAATTGAAGGTAGAGAGAGAAAGGGGCTCAAAGGTGTGCAACCCTCTCAACTAAGCTAGAACCAAGTACATATGGAATGAGCAACCATGGAATGAACTCCAAGTGGTCCTATTTATAGTTGGGGGTGCCCCTTTGAGTTGGGGAACACTTAGGGTCAAATTATAGCCCTTTTGCACAAGGAAACAGATCTATTTTTGTCCAAACAAGTCACCAATTGTTAGAATCACTTTTTCTACATTTTCTGTATAGTAACTGTACAGTGTAGTAACTCTACAGTACAGTTACTATACGGAAAATGCAGAAAAAGTGATTCTAACAGTTGATGACTTGTTTGGATGAAAATAGATCAGTTGGCTTGTGAAAAAATAGCTATAATTCGACCCTAAGTTTTCCCCAACTCAAAGGGGTACCCCCAACTATAAATAGGACCACTTGGAGTTCATTCTAAGGTTGCTTATTTCATATGTGATTGGTTCTAGCTTAGTTGAGAGTGTTACACACCTTTTATCCCCTTTCTCTCTCTATCTTCAATTCAAATCAGTGAATATGAGTGAGTTAGTATCTTTTGTAAGAGATCTATCCCTTGTATCCTTGTAAATCTCTCCACCTCCATCTTCCTACCCCCTTTCCTTATTGAAGAAAAGGCTTGAAGATCTTCTCCGAGTGAAGGAGAAGGAGTTTTTTTTCTTCAAAGTTGAAAAACTTTAGTGATCAAGATCTCTGAGTGAAGGAGATAGGCAAGGCAGATGTTAAAGAAGGATAGGTAATTCCTAGAAGGCCAAAGACTTGAAGACGGATTGGGTAAGTCTTGTTGAAGGCTGAAGACTCCCTAGTTCAAGTGGGTAAGTTCCTTCGGTAGGTTGAAGATCCTTGCTTGAGGTATTAAGTTTGTGGATGAATGTGGTTTTGTCTTGTAATCTTATGAATGAATATAAGAGCATCAAGATTGCAAAGTGCTAGAGATTAACCACCTCTAGGTAGTGGACTGACTTACTTCTAGCTTGAAGTGTGGTACCACTCTAAACCACTTTGTCTAAATGTATGCTATCCTTGTCTCTCACCCTTTCTATGCTTGCTAGTTAGGACTTCAAATTGGATGTATGCTTAAGCTTTTGCACTTAATATAATTTGAAGGTATAATTCATTTTGAGAGATTTGTGAAGCTCTATTCACCCCTCCCCCCTGAGCCCTTAATCCAACATTAAGTTGCACTCCTAATTACCAAGGAGTTCAAGACGCCACCCTTAAATGGATTATTATATAACATGATTAACCATTTCGAGAGGAAATGTGGGTAGATCAACCAATTCATATATCTCCAGACTTCATCTTCTTAAACTATAGTTCATACTTAGCTCGGGTATCATGGTTGAACATGCCAATCAAGGGGTTATTCACTACAGGATTACTCTACAACTCAATTTTGTTGTGGTTGTGACTTGGTTCCAAAAACCACCACAAAGATCTATGTTTTTAATTTGACATTAAAAACTTTGAAAATACAAAAGTGCCAAAATTGATTTGAGAACCAAGTTAAGTAGTACTCAACACACCATACCTATAATAGTATTCTACTATCACTTCATTCCATCAAACAAATATAATACCAAATTTTTTAAAAGATCATCTCAAAGTTCATCTCTAACCTATATCATAGGAGGAGGGGGAAAGGTTTTCTACTACACATAGTAAACTTGTACTAGATCCTAGTAGGACACTTCATCCATTATTCCTCACATCATGCTAATTGTAACTTACACTACATCATCTTGAGACATAATGAAGTTATATGAATGACCAAACGATATAAGAAGAAGTTAGGGTTCCATATTCATGCATGGTTTACGACCATTCTATCATAATCTGATTACCCATCATCTTGTTTACTAGGTAATCAATTATTCCATGGCAATGAGATAGGTGAAATCCGAACAAACTTCTACTGAACTAATAGCATCCATCCACTAATCCACATGCACATGGCATGACAATATCAAGGAGGATGATATCTTGGCCCCTGATAGATGTCCTTGAGGTATAGCTAGGATAAGATACTCCACATTGAAGGTAATGCATTCCTAAACCTAACATAGATAATTAAGATCATCACCTAGTATCAAGTAAACCATCACCATTCTTAAACTTATGTCAGAGTTCTATGTTCATCATTCATACATGCTCAACCCTCCCAGTGGACATATCTGAGGCATGATAGAAAAACAACAAAGGAAAGGGTTTAAGGTAAGAAGTAGGTTTAAGACTAGATATGAGTGTTCAAGTCAACTCACACTTCTTTGTGTTCAATATAACTACCACTAAAACATGAGATAGCATTCAAAATGTACAGAGACGACTCCTATAAGGTGACTCTTCCACATCCACAAAGAGGGAGGGGTGTTTAGGTTATTGGAGGCTAAGTCTCAACCACATAGGTACCTGGGGAGTGGTAGTAACCATTTTTGTCAAGGATTGCAACCTTAGTTGGTATTCCATGACCCAAAATGAGGCATATCAACAACCTACACAAGGTTACCTATTTATCCAACTTAGGATAACTTGAAATAGTCATCGTCACCTACTTCTTAGTATCTAATAATATATTGTAGAGATTGGGGCCCAATCAGGGTCCACTAAAATAGTACAATGCAAGGAGACATGTATTGATTAAGTAGAAAAATCAAAACTGTTACAAAATTACAACTTATTTCATATACAATTGTTCCTCACCATTATATAGGTACAACTACTAGGACAAGAGTCCAGCTACAGAGGGACGCCCTACCATTCCATGCTATCCTCATGTCCACGTCGTGTAGGTCTTCTTCCTGATCATCATCATCTACCAATCTTACACCTGGGTAGTTTTGGGAACAACACCCAACAAAAGGAAGCATAGTATGTGTCAAATCACTTCTAATATGTGCAGAACAATACATTTGGACATTTAGATTACATGGTTATAAAAGTTGGGGATTCCCATTCTAAAGGGGGATATTAGCAAGTAGGTAAGTTCAAGAAAGGATAAACAAGAGTATGAAAACTATAAAGAATAAAAGAACCTTATTATATGTTTTTCCATAATTACTTCATGAATTCACAAACAAAAATAGATTCATGCATATATGAGATATACTAGGTAACTAAAATAGGGCCCTAACACTGTTGACACGGCCTTAAAGAAATAAGGATGGAAAGGCACACCACTATAGAATACATGTGCCCTACAATATAAATTGTTGTTCCCATTCACCACTACTCTAGATAAAATATATGACATCCAACTTACATAAATTGAGAAGAATTATATATAGTTAATTCATATTCCAATTTCCAAGTAGCAAGGAAAGTGAGGTCACAGACCCTTATGTTCAATGAAAACAATTAAACAATTTGGAACTAATAGAATGACATGGATGATCAAGAAAGGATAAATGTCTCATTTTAAGAGAAGTGGGTGAATAATTGCATATATTTCCAAATGAAAATGGAGTTGCACATACCAAATCTTCACGACCAACCCTATCTCTAGTGAAAAAACTCATCATTCGTCATTCTCATCCTATAAGTTTATTAAACACACATAAGTCAACAACTACCAATTCACTGTAGAAAGTTTATCTAAACCCAGTATTTTGTTACCTATCACAAATTTAGGGTCTTTGAGTTTTAGAGATACCCATATATATTGTTACGGAGATGATTATTATTATCTATCAAAATACCCTTATTATAAATTCCTAGGTTCAATATAGAATACCTTCCATATATATTACTCATATACTCATAGTTAGATCTTGGTATGCACATCTAGTCTAGGATAGTCCATACTATTTTATGAAATAAGGAAGACTCATATATGATCAAAATTCCCATGTCATCCCTTGTTTAAATTTCTCAAATTATGGAGTTAATCAATATATATTTATGTGTTCTTTCTATTTTATGTCCTTTATTTTTATATAAGATAATGGATACGTTCACTTCCTAGTACCATCACATGTATATGTGAGTTAGAGTGTTTAATCCATATATGAAATAAATAAGGGTTGTATATCCACTGGGTCAGATTATTTTTATACTCACGTTTCCCATGCTAAGCACTTGGATTTTTATCCAATATAGAGTATGACAATAAATATGAATAATGTCATAATATATAAATTCTAATATTGTATTGTAGTATCTGATATAATCATAGATATATAGGTATATATGCAACATGTTGTATGACAATATTTTTGTAGCACTATTTATAAATTATTATTGCATGTATATGGTTGCTAGACTAAAAAATCAAATTTGTCACAATAGTTAGTGTCACTGATGATCATCTTAAATGATCTGGCTATTAATGATCAGATCTGTGGTGAATTGTTGGTGTCCTTGAGCCATCATCAAGGAGTGCTTTTGAAGTGTGGTCATCTTTGGTATGTAGTTTCTTGGATTGACAAGGCTTCATCACCTAGCCTTTGATTGTAACGATGGTCTAGCATATTGGGGAATATGTGGAAGGTTATGCAAAGTGGTTTCAGATCGTTGAAGTTTGACAATGAAGGATTAAAGAGAAAGAAGAGCTTGCTCAGTTGTAGGTTTTATAGACCCAAGATCTTCATGTAATATTTGTGGCTCATCTTCTTTGTTGTAGATATGCTAGAGACAAGTTGCTAAATATCAGGAGCATAGAATCAGGTCCAAAGGGAGGATTAAGAAGATCATTGGGGAAAATATGATGGTTGTATCAATTGAAAGGTTGATGATGGATAAATTACACACCCATGTAAGAAAAATTGGGTCACGTGTTTCAAGTAGGGCAAGAGAAGCTTCTACGAGGAGGGTCTACAACTGTGTGATTGTGGTTTTGGGCTAGAGTATGCCATACAAATGTGTTGTGGTAGCTTCTATCAGTCTTCATAGTAGTGAAGAGAAAGGGAGAGGAAGAAGAATAAACACATAGGGTAATGGAGAAGAATAAAAGAAAGGAACAAGAAGAAATAGTTAGCATTGGTTGGAGGCATATCACAAATTTGCAACAATATATACACGTGACGGATGGGGAGTTGGAGAATTACCTAGTCAAATGTGATGAATGGTGGTATATTAATGTAAATATTAACACATCTATTTACTTTGAGGTATAGGTCTTTACACCTTAAATTGAATAGTCAAAGGAAGTCTGATTAATACAAAAATTTAAGGGTAGGCTAATTAAGATGTGAGAAATCCAATTTTGAAGTCAATTTCTCCACTTAGAAACATTTGATATTTGATTTCTTTATTTGGAAAATGAGTACTCATTTAATGTGTTTCTTCACTCCTATTAACCAATTTGATACATTTATTTGTATTTCATCTATTTCATTATAATAAAAAGATTAGGAAGACTCTAGAGTGTTAAAGTAGGGTCAATAATAATTAAGTGATGATTTTTATAATTAACCCCAAATGATGTCTAATATTAAAATATATATTATTCATCTTATATGAGACGTTATTATTAGAATACTACATTTTCTTGACTCCAATTTTCTTATTTGATCTTTTCTTAGGAAAAGGATTTAATTATAATAAAACTAAAAAGGGTTCTAGTAAAGGGGATGGTTAAGGTATGTACCTTGATTGAAGAATGATACATTTTATATTACTATGGATCTTAAAAAGGATACCCTGATCTTTATGTAACTTCAATTTAGAAGCAACAGATGAATCTTTAGGTTTTTGTCCCATCATATCAGTTTCTTAAAGAAGATTATGAACTTACTTGCACTATGAAATAAAAATGCCATCCTTGGATTTTATTACTTCATACATCATATGTATTTTGCATTACCTAGATCTATTGTTTGGAATATGCTCTGAAGAAACTATTTTATACATGCAATTCCCTAATCACCATAATATGTAATAATTATATCGTCTACATTGACAACAAAGAGAATATATCCAACCATGTTTAACAAACACATTATCCTCCAGAATTGATCGACATTGATCAAACACATGGAATTATTGGCTAAATTTTTCAAACCATACCCAAAATGACTTCATTACATAATGCAAAGATTTACAAATTCAATTAAGTAAACATTCCCATAGCATCTATCATATCTTAACCATACCTTAAATTCAGTAGGACTAAAATCCATAGTTTTAAATAGACAAATGATACAAAACATCACTAGCATGTGGTAAAACCGTATCATATAAGAGAAAATTAGGATATAATGTATTCATTTGTTCATAGAATGGGAACTGATATTAATAAAAAAACTACTTTATTTATTAATTAAATGAGTTGTAATAATAATGTGTATATACAAGATTGTATTCATTAAGTAGTTCAGAACTAGAGTGATGGGTTGCACATTTTCTAACCCTTTTCACTATCTCACTACATCTGATTAAAATAGATAATTCACAACAATGATCATTCCATAACATTGATGATTTTGAATAACTAATTGTACATAGACTGATATCTCTCTAGTTATATTATAATGTTATTATTGAAGTCCTACATCTTTCACATAGAAAAACACACATCCAAATTCCTCATCAAGTGATTAAAACAAAACAATCGCCATCCATAGTTTCATTCTCAAACATCTCGATATTGAAAAACCTAAAAAGTGAGAAAAATAAATTATAATCAAGATTCAATGATTTTAAATTATTTTCTCTTAGAGTTAGAATATCAATACAGTTTCAAGTGAAAAATTTAAGTGTATTGGGTAGCAGGGATACTCCCTGTAAAAGAAAAACTAGCAATCAATTAGAAAGACTAGACTAAAGGGAAAAGAGGAGGGAAAGGAAATTGTAGCCATGATACTAATGAAAATGTAGTTGAAGAATAAGGTAGGTGTTGGCTTCTCTAATTGGAAGTAACACATGGAGCCATGTGCTTGTACTTGAGGAATAAGGTAGCTGTTGGGTGCATACGGGTCTTAAAAGTCAACATTGGTCCATTGGGGATTGTTGATACACTAAAAGACAGGTTTATGGAAGACTTATACAAACAAGTAAATGGGGACGATTATTTGGAGACCTTTTATTTGATGACTAAGATGACATTGTTCTAATTGTTCATTTTCTTGGATGATCATGTATCTTGATCTTGTATCAACTAGATGACATGAATACTTTGCTTCATGCAGATCTTTCTAAATATATTTATACAATCAGATGCTTTAGTTTTTTATGATGAGTGCATATTCGTCCTAGTTTTGGTTGTATTTATTATCCAGTTTACTACTTAGTTCATGCATTTCACTATTGTTTCTTGTTAATCTAGTTATTTCTATATATCTACTATTGTGTTGTATTTTGATGTAGTTTAGTGCATCTTATGTGATGAATGAATCAGAGAGTCCGTCCTGCAACCTAAAATCTCATTCATGAGAATGTCCAAGACATAAGAAATAACCCCTCAAGCCTTAGATCTTGAGTGATGACCTAAAAATGACAATTTGAACATATTATGTATCTAGATTTTGTTACCCAATATGTTAGCAACCTCAATCAATTTGATAATAGTTCTCACTTTAAAAAAAAAGAGGAATACTTTTAGATGATTGACTAACATCTTTAGCTAGTTGGATAATTCCAATGGAGAGTTATCGATTTCAAGCAAAATTGACATATGATTGGCTAGAACATCTAGTCATCCTGATGGAATATCCTCCTCAACAAACATCATAGTGTGTGACTTAACCAACTTCCTCACCAGACGATGGACTTGCACATTCCACACAATTTTTTTGGTCAGTAATTGTCTGGATACCAAGAACCATTCAATTAGGTGAAATTGAAGTACAATGACCATAAATGACATTAGTTGATTGGAATGACACTTAGCCTACTGAATACACTGACCTCCATACAAAAGTAACCAATGCTAGAGCCATGTATCCAAGTGAAGTTGGGTCAACAAGATTTCTATAAAATAGATTGATATCCTAAGGAACAAAGTATTGCTTTCACATTTCTATTTGAGAGGCTTTTGGGAGATAGGATGATATGAGAAAGAGAATGCACCACAATGAATGTTAAACACCATCTACATCTGCTTTGTAAATTTTATGAATCACTAGGTCTGAGTGGTTGTTGTATACGATAGATACACCTTTTCATTATATCATGGCCACAATTTCCTCTCCCTCTTCTCCCCTTAGTCTTTTCTTTCTAATTGATTGCAAGTTTTTCTTTTGCAGGGAGTATCCCTGCTACCCAATACACTTAAAATTTGCACTTGAAACTGTATTGATATTCTAACTCTAAGAGATAAACATTTAAAATCATGGAATCTTGATTATAATTTATTTTTCTCACTTTTTAGGTATTTCAATATTGAGATGTATGAGAGTGAAACTATGGATGGTGATTTTTTTTGTTTAATCACTTGATGAGGAATTTGGATGTGTCTTTTTCTATGTGAAAGATGTCAGACTTCCACAAAAACATTATAATATAACTAAAGAGATATCAATCTATGTACAATTAGTTATTCAATATCATCAATGTTATGGAATGATCTTTGTTGTAAATTATCTATTATAATCAGATACAGTGAGATAGTGAAAAGGATTAGAAAATGCGCAACTCATCACTCTAGTTCTGAACTACTTAATGAATACAATCTTGTATATACACATTATTATTACAACTCATTTAATTAACAAATAAAGTAGAGTTTTTTATTAATATCGGTTCCCATTCTATGAATAAATGAATACATTATGGATAGATTTTCTCTTATATGATAAGGTTTTTCTACATGCTAGTGATCTTTCATATCATTTGTCTATTTAAAACTATTGATTTTAGTCTTACTGAATTTAAGGTATGGTTAGGATATGACAGTTGCTATAAGAGTGTTTACTTAATTGCATTTGTAAATATTTGCATTATGTAATGAATTCATTTCAGGTATGGTTTTATAAATTTAGCCAATAAGTCCATGTGTTTGATCCATGTCGATCAATTCTGGAGGATAATGTGTTTGTTGAACATGGTTAATTAGATTCCCTTTGTTGTCAATGTAGATGATATAATTATTACATATTATGGTGATTAGGGAATTACATGTATAAAATAGTTTCTTTAGAGCATATTCCAAACAATCGATCTATGTAATGAAAAATACTTATGATTTATGAAGTAATAAAATCCAAGGATGGCATTTTCTTTTCATAGTGCAAGTAAGTTCATAATCTTCTTTAAGAAATTGATATGATGGGACAAAAACCTAAAGATTCACATGTGGATTCTAAATTTAAGTTGTATAAAGATCAGGGGGATCCTATTCAAGATCCATAGTAATATAAAATGTATCATTATTCAAATACCTTAACCATCCCCTTTACTAGCACCCTTTTTAGTTTTGTTATAATTAATTCCTTTTCCTAAAAAAAGATCAAATAAAAAACTAGAGTCAAGAAAATGTAGTATTCTAATAATAACCTCTCATATAAGATGAATAATATATATTTTAATTAAGACATCATTTGGGGTTAATTATAAAACTCATCAATTAATTAGTATTGACCCTACTTTAACACTCTAGAGTTATGATGGTCATTTGGAGGATTGGGAGTAGAATTGACAATATATGTCCCTTTATACACTGAAATCTACTAGAATAATTAAAGCTACACAAACAAATATGCAAACATGGGAGGAAAGTATGTAATCGAGTTGTATCAATTATATGATTTGTTGCAATTAGTCTTTCTCTCCTTTTAAGTTTTGTCTTGTTTCCATGGGCCAGGTAAAAACTTTTGGTTCGGTTTTAATAGAAATAGATGTTGCTTTATTTTTTTCATATGATTGTCTGGGATTAATTAGGTGAAACAAAGATGGGTATTTCAATACCTTTACCACCATCTAGGAAGTGGGATTCAGATGAGACAACACACTTCCATATGCATTAGTTAATGACTTTTTCACACATCGTAAACCAAGGAAACCCTAAAAATCCTTCATGGTGAGACAGAGGTGTCTAGGCTTGATGTTCAGGCTAATAATCACCTACTATTCGACTCATAAATATGGATGAGATTCCCCACTCTACCTAGCCAAATTCAATCCATAAAGGATTTTGTTGAACCCTAGATAGTCATGTCTCTTGTCATCTTTTCATTAAGGACTCCCCATAAACACCTATTAGAAACTAGTAGGATGACTACTTGTTTTCTCATCTCTGATAGAGTGTCATAACTTGACATGTACTCTCCCTATTTTGGGTAGTATGGGGTAACAACCAAAATATGAGATAAAATTTGTAAAAATATGGACCGATATTGTGCCATGACCCATTCTTGAATTGAAATCCCTAATTTGTATATGGAAGTACTATTGAAACGATGTACTCATGTGCAAATTATATGGAAACTTAATATCACCAAATTAGATACAAGTTCTTTCTACGATCGACGTGAATCCATAATATGGTGAAACAAGGTGCAACACATGTTTTACACCTCAGAGCTGAAGAGTTCCCTATTGAACCTATATTTCCCCTATATTCGATCAAACCTCAAACATGATTAAGGAAATCATTCTCTGGTGATATGTCCATGCCCCATACCTAGATAAGACTATCTCTTTGGACTCTTAAATAATGATGTGAAGACTTGTTACAAGAGGCAACTTCCTTATTGAGTATTATACCTCTATATAAGACTCAATTTTGATTATGCTTAAATTCTTTGGCTCTAAATTTGACTTCACTATTTCATTAAGATATCCCTTTCCTTGATTTTTGAAAGGATAGGAGATAAATTATAATCCCAAGTTTGCAAAATCTTGAAATATGATTTCCCTATAATGTCCTTGACCTTTGATCCCATGACCTTATGTAGTACAATATGATAATTGACACATCCCTACTTTTCTATGATCAATGTTTAATGAATATGAGTACTAATGTGCTATATTAGGGTGGTAGCTGACTTATTACTCCATTAGCCTTGGTTACATCCCTATTTATGTCTGTCTCTAAATTGTCATCTTGTTAATTATTTTGAGTTTGGAAAGGTAACCCATTCCACCTAATTTTGATTTCTTGACCTAAGTCTCTAAAAAGTCAGGCTTTAATCTTGATTTAATTACAATGCTGACAATATTGATAATCAATCTTGAATCTTGATTTAATTACAATGCTGAAAATAGCTTGTGGCTAAATTTCTAGAAATACCTAGGTCTAGATCATTCATCAAACCTCAATATCATGGTAATAGAAGTTGGTGATTGATATCACAATTTGTTGATCGATTATTTCTTGATTGTTAATCTGGATGAAAAATCTTCCCTAAGGTTTGAATAGGAACCTAAACCCTAGCTTTGAAATGTTTATACTTGTGACTTTGAGGTCCAAACTTCAACTCTTAACATTGATGTATGAAATCTTGACTGATGATCATAGATCCGGATATTGATGTGACTTCTATAATCACCTAGGTGGATCTTGAGATCATCCTTGATATATGTCTAGTGACTCTCATATTCCCAAATCTGAAAATGTTTGAAAAGATGACTATATTGATTCACTCCATTTATGAATTAGGGTGTAACTCTCATGTAGACTACAATGGGACCTTCCATTTATTTGGACCATGAAATTAGAATATTGAAGTATGATGTTTGTCCCGAATTTTTGACATAGAAAATCTCTATTATGGATGTGTAACCCCACCTAGGACATAAAGAAGATAGGACCCTATAATGTTGTATTTCAAAGTCATATTGTGCTACTAGACCTCTAATCATTAGACCTAAAATCTGATCATCCAAATTTTTGACCTTTGACCCAAAAACCCAGATCTTGAAATGTTGACTCGGCTATAATTTTGAGGATGATATTTTCAATTGTAGGGTTAGTTCCTAAAAATGACCGAGGTCTATTCATCATCAACCTTGATTATCCTTGATGATGAATGGACATAGATCTGTCCAAACTTTGCAAGATTATTTCTTTTGGATGAACGATCACACCTAGGTTCTAAATAGGAAATATTAAAATACATCAAATGATGGGACACAAAATAATACAATATTCAAATACTTACTCTTGAATCACAATTTTGTTAGATTGTGACCTAATTTGATCTATGACGGATCTCAGCTCTCGTTTCCAACCTTTACTCAATATATTGGAATGTGGAGATGAACTATGACCCCTAGTCAATCAATAATAGTTTCTAAGAAACTTTCAATTACATCTTGATTATAATTTTGAGGATGTTTTTGAATCTTGGGGATACAATTCCCCCTAAGAAGGGGAGGATGCAATTAAATGAATTTTTAAATATTAATCAGTTATATTCAAATCCCTTTATTTTTTTATTTTATAATTCACTTCTTCATTATTGAATCATTTGACAAGTTTGTGACTCTTAGTTGGACTTTTATTACATAGTTATCCTTTGTATATATAGAAATATACATTGATATTGATTTGATACTCAGTTACATCATTTTCAAACCTAATATTATCCTTTTAATCCATAACTTTTTCTAAATCTTTTGCACCTTATGATAATCCACGTATCCAATTTCTAGACCACATGGAGCTTCCTCTCTCCCTATAAAAATTCTTTAAAATCGCATAATAAAATCACTTTTCTTGGATCAATGGGTCAGGTTTGGCTCATTGGGTCATTCCCTATGGTGGATCAAATGAAAAACCTACATGTATTGGTTATGACTCCTTTTTTATGACATGATGTTATGGGTTTATATTAAGGTTTATTTATGTGGAACTATTTGTACCATTGTGCATAGTGAAGACCTATGGAAGACCATTTTTATAGTGAAATGCATTACTAGACATATATCAATATTCAATATGATTAAATACAACATTGGATTTTATTGATTGTCTTTCAAATGTTAACTCCATTAATTCAATATTACATATTGCTATCACATAATTTTATGTCTAAGACGTGTTAGTTATAAATGAATATAAACAAACTAAATGCATTTCGAGTGTATTATAAGAAACTGTGAAAAGAAATTCCAATCAATCAACTATAATTTTATAATATTGAGATGGATCTAATGTACTCATAGAAATGAGAGAACATACTATTATATATGTTTACATATAAATTAGCAAGTTGATCCATGAAACAGTCATTCACGATCAACTATAACCTTTATTTCTTGACTCTAGATGAATAAAAATGTGTTCTGTAGTGTTAGGTTTTCGAACGGTAGAATACGATGAGTACATGCTAAATAACCAGACGAGAAGAAAACAGAATGATCACGCAACTAAAACATAGGATTTAAGTGGTTCAGTCAGATGACCTACTCCACGGTAGGGGGTGAGATTGCCACTATATTAGAGAAGATTATAAGGAGAAGCGCTCTCGAAAGAGACAGAGTACACTCTGAGTACGGCAGTTGTCGTCGATGGAAACAGAAAACATAATTATTACAAATCCAAACCAGGACACATATACTTATAGATGTAGAATTATAATTAGATTCATATTCGGAACCCAAAAAAAATAAACTGTACCGTACCGCGGGGGCTTTGCCCCCTTGGCACATAATTGGGTTGGTGAAGATCCATTTAATTTTGGGACCAGATTTACAATCGGATCAACATATTTTTTCAAAGCACATAGCATGCAAGATTGGCAAAATGCTATTGTTTGTAGCTAAATATGTCACCTTATGTCTATATTGGGCAATGATGATAAAAGGAGCTTATGTCAGTAACTCCAGTCAGGGGATGGATATATATAATATAAAAACAAAATCATAACAAAAATATCATTATTATTTGCCACAAGCTTCTATTCTTACACCTTAACACTGCATTTAAGAAATCAAATTCGTTTTACATGTTGACATTATCTATACAATAACATGAGAATAGTTTTATGCTACACATATAAAACCAACAATGAATAATATAGATGATGAGAGAATATGCCTTGAGGTAAAAGCCTTACATAGCCTTAGTTTGGGCCTCTCAAAAACTCAGACACTACTTTCTGGCCCACAAGGTTTTATACATCACAAAAATGGATCCGATCAAATGTTTGAGAAGCCTTGTCAGGTCGACTGGCAAGCTGGAAAATGTTACTCACTAAATTCGATCTCAAGTTTATCCACTAAAAATCAAAGCCCAAGCCATTGTTGACCATTTTTCTAGCCTTATTATCATGGATGAGGAGCCGATCCATACAGACTGATGGAGTTCACAATCAAAACATGTGGGCTCTACACTTTGATGTTGAATGCTATCAGAAAGTATAGATGGGTTCAAATGGCAGCTGGGCGGAAATGTACTTTAAAAAAGTATCAATTATGAGGAGTTTAGAGTTTATGCTCAATTATTTATTGATCCATATGAGTTTTCATAATCCAATCCATCTTTTCTGAAACAAAATTTTACCATCATCAATCTCTTGTTTTGAATTTCAGACCTTTTTATCCTATGTTCTATTCATATTGAATGTACATTTCTCTAGCATAATGGTGACCCTCAGTGTAATCAAATGTGTAAACATAAATGTCTACCAACGGCTTCAAATAAACTTGAGTATGATGTTGGAGCCTCATAGGACAACGAAGCTGGAGTATATCATAAATTGGGATTGGAGGACAGATGAGGAGCTGGAAGAATTCTCTTACATGCACACACACATAGAGAACAACACTTCAAGGTTCTTTGCTAGGGTGTCAATAGAATGAAAACTATGATATAAAAATAAAAAAGTTCAAAAGCATTGGCTTGAAGGTATGAAAATTTGATTCTTGAGTAAAATCAAAGTTCATGACTTCATTTTCTTTTATTTAGATGGTATTAGTTTCATAGATATTACACACAAAAGCATGTAGGTGACCGTCACATGCATCATATGTGTAGAGAGAGAGAGGGAGTATAGTAAGGAGTTGGTGTGTTTTGCATGAAAGGGAGGTCTTAAATTTTACTTTTTAGTGTGCGTGGTGACGTCAATTATTTCTTAACTTATAGGGTAATGTATTTTTTGTTTATACATATATAGAAGATGTTTAACTACAACTGACTGTAGCCTTTTTGAGCAAGGTACATTTTCTTGAATTTTCAGATGATGTGCGGTTATAGTTGGCTCAAACTACCTCTGTGGCATGCTTCTCATGAGGAGACTTGGTTCTGATAGATGTATATTGTAAAAATGTTAATATATACTATTAATGAGTCCTAATGATTGTTATCTAGATTAATCATAGTTACATGATGTCTAGGACATAGAGATTTCTATACGTCAGGTATGATTGGCGTGTGCTTGATTGCTTCCAACAAAAATAGATACGTCAATTTTGAATGTAGCAATCTAGCAGTAGCAGATGGACAATTTAATAGATAAAGTAATTAAAAACATTAATCTCGATATATTTTTGTATATAAATTATCAACAATCTTAATGATCTGAGCCAAATACAGAAGAAAAACTCAGTAAGTACCTAGTAATGGTTATCTCTTTGACAACTCAAAGAAGCATTTGTTGGTCCATCGTCCCTGTATGAAATTACACATGTTTGAACATGATGCAACTTTTAAAGTTCACAGGATCAACACCATAATGGATTCCAGGCAACCAACCCACAATCCCGATTGTAGGTCGTAAGGGCATCAGAACTTGTCGGCGTCGATGCTCTTGCCAGTGTGGGGATCTCATCCATGTATAAGGATCTGTGGCACACTTATCATGCAAAGGGGAAGATCTTGGTGACAGAGTCCCTTTGGATGATGCCAACATGGAGGTTGTGCTTCCACGACAAATAGATGTCGCCAACATCTAGGCGTCGTCATCGTCACTCGGTACACACCAACACCCATCATCAATCCCGACCTAGTACTACAATTACTGAGATGGATTCAAGTAATGTTGGTTGTCATCAGAGTAGCCCCTAAAACACAGATCAAGACCTTTACCCTTCACTTATACCTCGCCAAAGAGCAAGTTCCAGCCCTAGAATCCCTAGTGACTTCATCTATCCTCATGCTGGACAAGTGGTTTTTGCCTCCTCTTTCATATCCATGGCAGCATAGTGGATTAGCATCACAAGGACTTATGACGGTAATGATGGATGACAAATAGAGGTTATGTAGTGCTTGGGCACCAACGTCAAGTATCTGGAACAAGTTTCCACGGTACTCAATTATCCGGAACAAGAGGAAAAGTAATTCAACAGGAAGGTCATGGATGAAAGCATTCTACTATTCAGATGTTGTTGGCTCATTACATAGGTTTTTAACCGATTGTAGGCTTCAAAGAGCAAATAGATAGCAACAAACTGAAAGGAACAAACCTCTCTATTTTATGGGACTATCAAGGTGTAAATGTATTCAGAACCCACCTATTTATATAGACCGGATATAATAGAAGCCCAAGTGTCCAGCTTTTGCATGGAACCAACCGCATATAATGGAAGCCCAAGATTCTAGGTTTTGCATGGAACCAATGAGGATGACGACGACTATTGATGCTTAGTATGGTAATAGTAGAGTATAGTCCAGCTTTTACATGGTGGGATTGGATCTGACAGGTTCACTTTGCATTATCACTTGGAGAGTAGAGGTTGTATCTGATCAAATATGAGATTATGCTCTCATCCAATGCCTGCATCTGCTCTCAGTTGTGGATGTGAAGTTTTGAATTTATATACATATTTCACAATGCTTGATACTCATAAGTGTATGACATTTAGTAGTAGTGGAGTGGGAATCATCCTAAAAATCTTGGTTGGAACTATAAATTGCTATCAACTTTATATTACTGCTTCAGTTTGAAGATAATATGATTTTGGTTATGAAGTAAGACTAGATCTTAACAAAGGAAAGCAGTTTAATAGATATATTAATTCAAAATCAAGGATAATTAGTGATGATTCACAAACAAACGTCCAGAACCGGGGGGAGAAATCATTCTCTCTTAATCCCAAAGAGATTAAAATCATAGGTTGCAAAGGATGGAGCCCATGTCAAAGTCAAGCACACATAATTCTTTGACATTGTAGTGTAATTGGGATTCTATTCAACAGTCTATCTCTAGTGTGGTGGTCTGCAAGTAGCAGAACGGTATGGCAATTTTTGGTTGACTGTAGGGAAGCAGTTTGTTGTTGGAGGAAGGGAGGATGGTGAACTGATGAATGGAGAGAATGGGGGAAGAGTTTTGAATTCCAATCACCTTAATAGTGAGACTTTATTAAGTGGATATCAAAGAGAATATGATTACCAATGAGATGATAAACAAAAGAGATTTCTTGCCTTAAAATAATGTCACAATAATAGCATCATAATTCATAAGAAATTTCATGGTGAGTAATAAAAAGACTAGCATACACTAAAAAGTAAGGTAAGAACCCATATGTATTCCATACCAAAGGACAAGAGGACTAAAAACTATGTGCCAAACAAATATAGTATTTTGCAGGAGGACTAAAACCTCAGTGCATTGGCAAGAGAACTAAAACCTCACTGCCCAAATTATAATATATTGCAGGAGGACTAAAACCTTAGTACATTGGTAGGAGGACTAAAACCTCAATGCTCAAAATAAATATGGTGTCACTACTTCTGGTTATGACCAATCAATCCCACATGAAAATATGGCATGTAACATAAGGTTTAGTCATGCTCAACAAAAGGGATGAGAACATCCATCCGATATATAATGGATTCATAGGAACCATAAGAAAGTATTCAAACATTCCCACAATTAAGATACTTCAGCGGATTACAAAATTCCACAACTTGAAAATGAGGGTTTCACAAGGGATAATTTGAACAATGTATAAATAAGGATCCAACAATAATATTCACAAAATAAGATGTTAACATCATCTATATATTAGAACATAACTACACAAATGATTCAACCTCTCAACGGAAAGAGACGATGTGTATAGGATAAAATGCATCATAGGGCCAAGAGAGAGTGATTAATATAGGTGAATGCTCAATATGATAAATAAGGATGCAACATACCTATGATAGGTCATACAAATGTCCAAGTCAACCCTAGGTCCAAGCCAGGGTCTTGAAACACCTATTGAACAAGTTATATAGAATTAGGGCTAGGTTCACATTAATTACATAAATCCTAAAAATTGACTTTTATAATTATTGAATTAGGTTATCAAAGTTACAATGTCTTGTAGATTATATTTTACTAAAATCATGACATATTTTTTTTACTGATATATTATTATATATAAAATTTTAGAAAATCTAACCAATTAATTAATTACTTAAAATAACATACTTGTTAGATTGGCATTTGGTGATGAAAACCATGTCATTAGATCGAGACTAAAACATTGATTCCAAAAAATATTCTCTTTTATTATTCTGACTTACAAATAGATTATTATGAATGTTACAACTTGCAACCAATGAGAAATAAAAAAATGCAACATAGATAAATGACTTGTAAGCCAAGATGAGCATGGTTGAGGTGGCCCTATAGGCGCAGGCCTACTAGCACGGGCCCACAACATGCCCATTGCGCAACCTAGTGTGATAAAAGAAAACAAAGGGAATAGAAAACTGATGGTTTTTCCCATAGTGGCATGAAAAAAGATTGATTCAAAGGGAGGGAGTATGTATCAATATTATGTGAATATGTTCTGACAAACATCCAAACATCTAGCGAAGAAGAAATGAGAACAGAGAAAACAAGCTCGAAGATCAAAGATGGATTCCTAGGAAAATTCTTGGCATCCAACCTAGGAATCAACTTTTGGTGGCCTTAATAGTCCTTAAAACCTTCATTTCCAACCCTATGATGGTCTGAAGCCATCTAAGTGCCTCCCACCTTGAAAGAACAGGCCTGCACACACGATGTATTGGAAAAGGCCAAAACAACACCCAAATCCTCATACAACCAAACCTAAGAGATCTAACATTACGGCTGCAAATGGGTAGGGCATTACCCATTTACCCACTACACAACTAGCATTAATAGTGTCTTGTGTTTGATATAGGGGATATCATATGAACTTTTTTTAAAAAATATCTTATACTATCTTCATGTTGTTTTACCCATTTTGCCTTTACCCTACCCATTTACCATGTGGAGAAAAGGGTGTGGGTAAGGGTAGGGAAAAGGTTTTTAGGAAAAGGATAATTACCTTACCCGCTACCTGCATCTTTAAGTGGGTAAGGGTAAGGGTAAGGGTAAGGGCAAGCCTTTACCCTACCCTACCCTACCCATTTACAACCCTAACTGACATTACTAGAGCATCAAGATGACAAGAAATCATGGCCCAGTGCTCAGCAATTCATCTAAGGGTCATGGCATGGAGAAAAGAGGGAAAAATTGAGTAGAAACGGAGCAAACTACCTACCATGAGAGAGAGAGTCAAATTGGCGGCAGTCGCTGGAAGGTGGTGTTAGGAGATGATCTACATTGATTTTGGTGGTCTGCGAGGTCCTTGACTCAGAGCTGATGAGTTAGTAATTAGTGAAGGTAGATCGAGTTGGAGGATGGTGTTTACAAAGGTGTTGATCGCAATGAAGACAGTCTTCTTGGGGCGTTCTAGATGTGTTGGAGATAACAATGGGGTTATATAGGATCTAATGACCTAGTGTTGTGAGGAGATAGGAGAAGAGGAAGGAACAGAGGAAGAATAGAGGAGAACGAACAGTTGATTACAATCCAGGCATGGATGACAAAAACATTAGTTATATATATTGTCTTCAGATTTAAAAGGAAGAAAGGAAGGCACTGGAGAAGGAATCAGAGTTCCAGGAGGTGAGAAGAGGATGATTGGGATTTGAGAGGAGAGAGAATGAGAAGACTAAATAACAATTTCACATAGGAAGACAACCATAAATAGAAGGTAGAAGAAAAGAATAGAACCACCTGATCTAAAATCACACGGCCCTGAACGAGTGTGCTCAAAAAAATAATAAACCAACATGACATTCATAAATCTAACAAACCATAGGAAAGGAGATTTATCAATTAATTACATTGATTTTTAAGTATTTAAACCTATTCTTCTTTCCTTGTTATTTGAGGGATCAAACAAGTTCAAAAGATACTAAATTTTGCACCTAGAGTAATTAGGATATGAAGAATCTATTTTTCACATCAGATTTCACTCTTGGGATTGTTGGCTATTTTATCTAATATTTCTGAACTTAAGTTTATTCTCTCTCCAAAATAAAACTAAGAGAGATAAGATTGTTCAATTACTATGAAAGGTCACACATTGACTAATTTGGAATATAGAATTCGAATTTGGGATTTGCTTCTACTTTTGAAGTTATTCAATATCTATTTTATATTTTTGAGTGAGACTCATATTTTCTTGCCCTTGAGAAGATAGGATATCTAGTATTGTCAATGTAAAACTTGGCACCCAAGCTAATTGTGACCCAAGGAACAAGATTTTCACATTAGATTTGGGTTTTGTGATTTCCTTTTGTGAGTTCTAGTGCAATTAGTGCTTTGGATTAGTACCATTATATTTATTATAGAATTACATCATCACCATAATTATTTATTATTTAGAGTTCCATTATCTTCATATTGTTATCAAAAGAGGTTTCTTGTATTATTTTGCATAAATTTCCATATTTTATTTATTTAACATATTTTGTCCACTAATTCAATATTTGTTTAGATAATGTTGCATTATTCATACTTTTGTTTTTATAGTGAGAAACCCCTCCTGGGAATGGCCACTATTGGACCTGACCCACCTAGGGTAAACTCTAGAACCAACTGCTTACTTTAAGGGTTCTGCAACACACTCAATAATATGGGGCCTTATTGCACCCCGAAGGAAACAACTGGAGTCGAAGCGGAGTCCCTTCATTGGGGATTTCCGAGCTGCACTTTTGGGCTACTCCCTGGCCCCCAAAATTATTCATACTTATGAATATGGAAACACCTATTGTTATTCCAAAGAACATTACATATCTTATTTACATATTTTAGCCATTAATTGCATTTTAGTTAGCAAAAGAAACATAGATGGCATATTAAATGAATTTACTTACATGTTTGCACACAATTATATTATTTTGTTAATATAAATGAATTATAGTCAATTATAAAACCTATTGCCACATAACATTATATGTGCATTAATAATGTTCATTATGCCATAACTTTATCCTTGTTTGGTCAAATCTAAAGAACCAAGAATACCAATCTATTATTCATGGGATTCTGGTTTCTAGAGTCAAAAGTTGGGTTTCAGTATATTACAAGACTCCACCCTTTACAAGGATTTTGTCCTTAAAGCTACATCATCCATTGATTATCCACCAACATACTCATCCCCTTAATAAGTTTAACTTAATAAACCAAGCTAAACAACATCAATGTATTAGGTTACTTATGGATCTTTTAGTTGTGAATCTTTTAGGTGTCTATGTTGTTCATAGATCGTGCACCCAACTAATAGATCATACCCAACAAGGGTTGAGATTTAGGTTGTTTTGTTTCTTAACGTAACAACCCAAGCCTATCACTCAAGAGTCACCTCCTTAAGCTAGGTCCACATCTGCATGTCATGCCCTCTAAGTCCTTTATCTAGGGGTTGGAAGCATACCCCACAAGTGAATAAAAAGGGGAATTTTCCAGCATAAAAGCCATTATGTGCATATTAATTGGGGATTGAGCAACATTAGGAAAAAGGATATCAAATATGAAAAGGTTTACCATAAAAGACAAAATGTACTATTCAAGGGGATATCAAAGAGAGTATGATTACCAATGTGATGATAAACAAAAGAGAATTCTTGCCTTAAAATAATGTCATTTTATAATATCACAATTCATGAGAAGTTGCATGGTGAGTAATAAAAAGACTAGCATACACTAAAAAGTAGGGTAGGAACCCATATGTATTCCATACCAAAGGGCAGGAAGACTAAAATCCCAATGCCAAACAAATATAGTATTTAGCAAAAGGACTAAAACCTCACTGCATTGGTAGGAGGACTAAAATCTCAATATCCAAAATATAATATATAGTAGGAATGACTAAAACCTTAGTGCCCAAAATAAATATGGTGTGACTGCTTATTATTATGCTAGTCAATCACACATGCAAAGAGGACATGCAAGATAAAGTTCGCTCATGCTCAAAAAATGAATGAGAACATCCATATGATATAAAGTGGAGTCAAAGGACACATAAATAAGTATTCAAACATTCCCACAATTAAGATACTTCACAAAATCACAAAAGTCCACAACTTGAAAATTAGGGTTTCACAGGGGATAAGATGAAGAAGATATAAATAAGGATCCAACAATAATATTCAACAAAATAAGGAGATAAGAAGATCTATATTAGAACATAACTACTCAAATGAGTCAACCACTTAGATAGGAGAGAGAATGTGTTAGGGTAACATGTCTCAAAGGACCAAGAGAGAGTGATAAATATGGGTGAATGCTCAATATGATAAATAGGGATGCAACATACCTCAGATAGAGTCTTCAAAAGTCCAAGTCAACCTTAGGTCCATGACATGATCTTGAAACACCTATTAAACATGTTATATATAATATGTTAGGCTCAAACTAATCACAAAACCCTAAAAATTGACTTTTTATTATTATTTAATTAGGTTACTAAAGTTACACCATCTTGTATATTATATTTTATTGAGTTCATAATATAGTTTACTTTATTGTTTTAACTTACATATTATTATATATGAATTTTATAAAATCTAATCATTAATTAAATCCTTAAAATCATATATTTATTAGATTAGAATTTTCTAATGAAAATATGTCATTTAATAGAGAGTAAAGCACTGATTCAAAAAAAATATTTCATTTTATTTTTTCTGACTTCAAATTGATTATATTATAAAAAAATTAAATTGTAACCAATGAGAAATAAAAAAATTCCACATAAATAAATGACTCGGAAGCTAGGATGTGCATGGGTGAGGTGGCCCTAACAGTGTTGGCCAACCAACACGGGTCCATGCATACCCATGACACAACCTAGAGTGACAAAAGAAAATAAAGGAAATAGCAAAATGACGGTTTTGGCCACAATGGCATGACAAAAGATTGATTTGAAAGGAGGGTATATAGGTCCAAATTTTGTGACTATGTTCTAACAAACATTCAAACATCTAGTGAAGAAGACAATGAGAATAGAGCAACCAAGATTGAAGATCAAAGTTGGATTCCTAGGTGCATCCTTGCCATCCAACCTTGGAATCGACTTTTGGTTGTCTTGACGGTCCTTACAACCCTCATCTCCAACCGTATGATGGTTTGAAGCCATCTAAGTGCCTCCTTCCATGAAAGAAGGGGCATTCACACACGGATGATTAGCAAAGGCCAAAACATCACCCAAATCCTCATGCAACCAAACCTAAGAGATCCAACATTACTAGAAGCATCAAGAAAATGAGAATCCATGGTCTAATGCTCAATGAATCAACTATGGGTTGCGAAATGGAGAAAAGAGGAAACAATTGCGCAGAAAAGAGGCATAACTTCCTACCATGTGAGACAGACAAATTGGTGGTAGACAAAGTTGGAAGGCGACACCAAGAGACGAGCTACATCACTTCTAGAGGTCCATGTCTCTGGGTCAATGAGTTGATCATAGGTGAAGGAAGGTCGAGTTGGAGGATGGAATTTACAAAGGTGTTGATTGCAATGGATGAAGTGGGATAGTTATCTTGGGCGTTCTGGAGGTGCAGGAGATATTGATGGGGTTATGTAGGATCCAATGACCTAGTGTTGCGAGGAAATAGGAGAAGAGGAAGATGGACAGAAATAGAAGGTAGAAAAAGATTTCAATTGCCTGATATTAAATCAAACGACCCTGAATGAGTCCTCTAAAACAAAAAAGAAACCATCGTGACAGCCGTAAATGAGATTTATTGATTAAATACATTGGTTTTTAAGTATTTAAATCCACTCTTCTTTCCTTATTTATTTGAGGTCTCAAACAAGTTCAAAAGATACCAAAATTTTCACCTATACTAATTAGGATATAAAGAATCTATTTTGGAATATGCTTTAACTTTGAGATTGCTTACTACTTTAACTAATATTTTTGAACTTAAGTTATATTCCCTCTCCTAAATAAAACTAGGATAGATAATATTGTTCAATTAATGTGAAGGTTTACACATTGACCAATTTTGGTATATCAAATATGAATTTGTAATTTTCTTTTACTTTGAAAGTCATTCAATAATATATTTCATATTTTAAAGAAAAACCCATATTTTCTTGCCCAAAAGTTAGGATATCTTGGATTGTTTATTTAATGTGAAACTTGGAACCCAATCTAACTGGGACCCAAGGAACACAATTTTCACATTATATTTGGGTTATGGGATTTCCTTTTATGTGTTCTAATATAATTAGTGTTTTGGATCATTACCATTATATTTATTGTAACATTACATCATTACCATCATTATTTATGATTTATAGTACCATTATCATCCCATTGTTACCAAAAGAGTCTCCTTGTATTATTATGCAAGAATTTCCATATTATAGTTATTTAACATATTAAGTCAACTAATTCAATATTTATTTAGATAATGGTACATTATTCATATTTATGGACATGAAAACACCAATTGTTATTTCAAATAACATTATACCTCTTATTAAACATATTTTAGCCATTATTTGGATTCTCATTAGCAAAAGAAACATATATGACATATTTAATGAATTTAGTTACATGTTAGCACATAATTAAGTTATCTTTAATATGAAATAATTATGATATGTGATGTTCATCATATAACCATTTCTACATAACATGTTATATGCATTGACAATGTTCATAAAGGCATGAGTTTATCCTTGTTTGCTCAAATCTGAAGAACTAAGCACATCAATATCATACCTATGGGACTGGGGTTTCTAGAGTCAAAAGTTGCATTTCAGTGTGTTATAATCTATGTTTGAGGAACCCCAAATGGTTAAATAGAGTAGATTGTCCCTTTTATAGTAGTTAGACCTTCTTTGGTGGCTTCATAATCTTTTTATGTGTTGAAGTAGCCCAGATGGACAACTTCAAGTAAGTGGTTGAATATGTCTACAAGTGGACGCATTTAGAAGGTGGTTTCCTTATTCAATCTAGACATAGTGTTGACCTAACAATTATGCATTGTCCATATATTGATGATGACTTAACCATTCCATTCATATGTATCTAATATATCTATTTGATATTGATTTTAGGTATTAGGTACATGAAAAGGATCAATTCAATAAAGCCCTAGCTTGATCAAATCCAAGCCAAAGTCAATGCAAATGCACTTTTGTGGAAAACACCCTAAATGACTTAGGACAATTTTTTTATTCATTTATATTGATGCTATGACTTGTAATTAAGATGTGAAAAAACTAGGAGAACTTAAAACAAATATTTAAGAACTCAAATGACAATTTCCAAGATGCATCACAGACACCCTTATCAGTTGAGTTTCCCTTTCAGAAACTCGACCGACGTCTAGGATGGGTCTTCAAAATTGCTAGGTTCAGCCGACTTTAACCTAGTGATAACTCGACTGACACCCAAAATAGAAAAAGTGATTTTAAGTCATCAGCTGAGTTTCATCTAAGATAAACTCGACCAAAACCTCAAAATTAGTTTGTTTCATAGTGCAATTAGTCGTGTTACCTTCATTGAAACTCAACTGACTGCACTATACAAAATGTGTAGAAAAAGTTTTTCTAGCCGTTGGAGTATTGAAAACATAAGAAATAGAGCTATTGCAACACCCCAAATGACTATAATTCGTTCCCAAGTGCTTCTAGTGGCTAGTAGACATCCCCAACTATAAATAGGGACCGTTGGGCCTCATCCCAAGTTTGCTTCTTATGCTCCTAGCTATAGTTGAGTGGATTTGTCTACTAAGAGCCCCTTTGTCTCTCTTTCTTACTAATCAAAACTTCATTATAACTGAGGTAGGATATGTGTGAGAGATCTATTCCATTTTACTCTTGTAAAGGTCTCAGATCTTCCCTTTCCCAATGCCTTTTTCAAGAGTAAAGTTGGTGAAAACTTCTCCTAGTTGAAGGAGAAGGTGAAGGTTAATGATCTTTGAGAATAGTGGGTAATTCCTTCAAGGAGGAAGACTTGTTGCAAGAGAAGAGCTCCTTGGTGAAGATGTCCAACTCATTGCAAAAGTGGGTAAGCCCTTGTAGAAGTTGAAGACTCTTTCTCAAAGGATAGGTAAGACCTTGTAAGGTTTATTGGCTCCTTTTATCCTTAAGAAGGTAGGCTAGGTATCCTTTCCCTACAAAAGGAAGCTATTATTGTATATCTTACAATGGAATATAAGTATGCAATTGTTGAAAAAGACTAGAGGTTGACCTCTATAGGTAGTGGATGTACACTCCCTTTATATGGAGTTTGGAACCACTATTCATAGCTTATTCTAGATTTCATTCAATCTCTCTCATCCTAGCTATGTATTTTTAGTTGCATATCAAATTCCATGTTTGCAATCTTATCTCTTGATTTAACTTGGAGGTCTAACGAATTTAGTGTGGGTGTTTTTAGCTCTATTCACCCCCCCTTTTAGAGCCCATTGATCTTACAAGCAATATTAGAGCTATAGTCTTCTCTGACAAGATCTCCCATGAGACAAGAAGATGGGTGAAGACCTTCTAGGTTCTCTCAAGTTGGAGGGTGGATTCTCCATGAGACCTCCAATCTTCAACAACACAAACTTCCTCTATTGGAAGAGAAGGATGCATTTCTACTTGTAAGGGATGATCTACGACATGTGGAAAGTGGTCATCCTTCCCTACAAGGATCTAGTAGGAGATGTGGTTACTTGGGTTGAAGCTACATTGAAAAATGCCCAATTGAATGCAAAGGTAATTAGCATCATCTATGCATCCCCCACTCCCTCCAATTTCAACTGGATCTCCTCTTGAGACACCTCCTATGAGATATGGAACAAACTATGCATCACCTATGAAGGGACCAAGCAAGTCAAGGAGTCCAAGTTCTACATGCTCAAAGATATCCCTAACAACTTCAAGATGGGTAAGAAAGAGAGAGTTCCTGAGATGTACTCAAGGATAAACACCATTGTGAATAGACTTGCTTCTTTGGGCAAACCCATGGATCAAGGAACCATCAACTCTAAGATCCTTACGTCTCTTCCTAAGAGGTGGCAATCCGTGGTGACCTCCATTGAAGAAATAATAAGCCTTGGTGAGATTGCTACCGAAGAGATCATTGGAAATCTCCAAGCCTATGAGCCTAGACTTGACAAGCAAAAAAAGGAAGAAAATCTAGAAGAGAAGGAGTCAACGAAGATGAAGGAAAGCTCCTGTAGAAGTCATTGTTCTTGAACAACAACTTGCTTGTTGGGATACTCCCTCCTCAAGTGAAATGAAGCCCCTTGTAATCATGAATCCAACTACTCCAAGGGGAAGCACTTCAAGGGAAAGACCTCCTCCTCCTATACTCCAAGATACCAAGGTTTGAATTGGGCATAAACATATTCCTTACTTGTAAGTAAAAGGAAAATGGATTGTTGATAGTGGTTGCTCCAAGCATATGATAGGTGAAATCATCCATTTCAAAAAATTCATTAAAAATAAAGGAGGATCAATGACTTTTGGGGATAACAAACAAAGGTAAAGTTACAAGTGAGGGTGATGTAGGTGATTCACTATGCATCAAGAATGTACTTCTCGTGAATGGCCTCCATCACAATTTAATTAGTGTTAGCCAATTATATGATAATGGTTATCTTATTCTTTTTACCTCACTTGAATGCTTGCTTCTAGATTCCCTCTCCTAATATATAAGGGAACTAGAAATGGAAAACTTTATGTAAATGTTATTCATTCTCTTAGGTCTATTCTTGGTAAATGCCTTGTTGTTGATAAAAAAGTGATATATCTTTGTGGCATCATAGGCTTGGTCACGTATATATGCAGCAATTGAAGAAGTTGACAACAATAGAATTGGTCAAAGGACTTCCTAAATTGGGCTTTGAGAAGGATGAGGAATGCCAACCTTGTACCCAAGGGAAGGAAACCAAATCCTCCTTTAAATCAAAAGGAGTCTTTAGTACCAAGAGATCTCTTGAACTTCTTCAAATTAATCTATTTGGACCAATAAAAACTCAATTGCTTCGTGGTAGCAAGTACTACCTTGTGATTGTTGATGATTTGTCTCACTATACTTGGAATTTATTCTTAGTTTCAAAAAGTGATACTCTTGACATTTTTTCAACCTTCTGCGAACGGATTGAAAATGAAGCATCCTACTGAATTGCCTTTATATGTAGTGACCATGGGAGAGAATTTGAAAATTATATGTTTGAAAGTTTTTGTGACAAATTTGGTTGCGTGCACAATTTTTCTTCCCCTCGCACACCTCAACAAAATGGGGATGTAGATAAAAAGAATAGGTCTTTATAGGAAATGGCTAGGACCATGCTTCTAGATTGTGTTACTCCTAAGAAGCTCTGGGCTAAAGCTGTTAGCACCTCATATTTTGTGCAAAACTAGATTTTCACTCATCCTTCTTTAAAGAGAACCCCGCTATGAGTTATGGCATGGTAGAAAGCCTTATATCACCAAGGATTCTCTCAATAAGTTTGACGTGAAAACCTATAAGGCTTTCTTTCTTAGCTATAACACTACTATTAGAGCATATAGAGTATTTAACATTGAATTGTCCAAAGTAGAAGAATCTATCAATGCCAAATTTGTTGAAACTAGCCCCTCTATTTCAAATAATATTGTTCATAATGATGTTGTAGATGAGGTTATTCCTAGATTGAAAGAGCTCAACATCACTGACAATGGAAAAGAGGTGGTAGTAGATGAAGAAGAAAAAGAAAAGAAGGACCCAACTCCACGGTTTGCCAAAGATCATCCTAAAGAGCTCATCATAAGCAATCCTTTTGAAAGGGTGAATATACAGGCTGCATTCAACAAAGAACAAGTTGACAGTGCCTTCATCTCATAACTCAAGCCAAACAATGTAAAAGAAGCACTTGGCGATGATGAATGGATCCTAGCTATGCAGGAGGAGCTAGAGCAGTTCAAGAAGAACAAAGTGTGGACCTTAGTGTCAAGACCAAATAATAGAAAGAACTTTGGTACCAAGTGGGGTCTACCAAAACAATCTAGATGAAAGCGGGAAAGTGGTAACAAACAAAGCAAGGTTAGTAGTACAAGGTTACAACCAATAGGAAGGTATTGATTTTGATGAAACTTAGGCACTTGTTTCTAGACTTGAATCTATTAGAATGATACTTTCTTTGGCTAGTCATAAGAATTTCTTGCTATACCTAATGGATGTTAAAAGTACATTTCTAAATGGTAGAATAGAGGAGGAAGTCTGTGTGGCTCAAACTCCCAATTTTGAACATGAAAAGCTTCCTAACCATGTTTATTTGTTACAAAAAGTTCTTTATGGTCTCAAACAAGCCCCTAGATCTTGGTATGAGAAATTAAAGAACTTTTTGCAGGATAATGGATATGTCATTGGAAATTTTGATTCTACTCTGTTTCTTAAACAAACATCTAGCAATTTTTTGATTATACAAATATATGTCGATGATATCATATATGGAAGAATTGATCTTGATCTTTGTAAGGAGTTTTGTTCTCTTATGCAGAGTGAATTTGAGATGAGTATGATGGGGGAGCTCACTTTCTTCCTCGGCTTCCAAATCTAGAAAATCAAGGAAGGTAACTTCATCAACCAAGGAAAGTACACAAGTGAACTCTTGAAGCGCTTTGGGATGGAGCACACAAAACTGATGGAAACCCTCATGTCAACCTTTGCCAAACTTGATAAATATGAAGAAGGTAGATGAGAAGATCTATAGAGGTATGATTGGTAGCTTATTATATTTGACTACCTCTAGACCTGATATTATGCTTATTGTTGGATTTTGTAATAGATTTCAATCAAGCCCAAAAAAATCCCATCTTTTATCCATTATGAGGATTTTGAGGTATCTAGCCAAACATAAAATATTTATGGTATCCCAAGTCAAGGGTCTTTACTCTTACTATTTATAGTGATGTGGATTATGCAGGGTGATTAATTGATAGGAAGTGAAGAAGTGGCACTTGCTTCCTCCTAGGACCATGCTTAGTTTCTTGGTTCTCTAAGAAATAAGGCACAATGCCTCTTTCAACTATTGAGGATGAGTACATTGCAGTTGGGAGTTGTTGTGCCCAAGTTCTATGGATGAAGCAAATGCTTTAAGACTTTAATGTTCATTATGATGCTTCTCCTATCTTTTGTGATAATGCTAGTGCAATCAATCTTTCTTACAATCCTATATTACATAGTAGAGCCAAACATATAGAGGTCCACCATCACTTCCTCAGTTACAACATTGCTAAGAAAGATATCTACATTACACATGTGGACACGGAAAACCAACTTGCGGACATTTACACTAAACCTCTAGCTAGAGAGTGATTTTATTTCATTAGATCATAATAATTATACTGCACTTGATGACAATGATATGCCTTCTAGCTACATATTCTCATATCTATATGTTCCTACTCATTACTTGCTCATCTTATGCTTGTTAGTGCTACATATGCTTAGTTTTAATGCCTTTTTTGCTTGTTTTGGTTATTTTTCACAAACTCTTATTGTCTCACAGAAGAGTAGCCCATGATAAGTGGAAAGTTTCGTAATATATTCAAAATGCATGAAAATCTAGAAAAATATATTTTATAGAACTCTTGTGGACTAGAATTAAATTTCTTATCTTTCGGACAGACGAACCCGTCTGCCAAGTTTATTCAGGGGAAAACTCAACTGACAACAACCCAAGGACTGAACACACATCAATATCGATCAAGTTTCCCAGACCTCAAACTCGATCGACAACACTGTTGTGTGGAAATATATATATATATATATATATATATATATATATATATATATATATATATATATATATATATATATATATATATATATATGTAGTCGACCTTCTCTGTCTCAACTAAAGAAAAGTCGATCGATGGCACTCCTTTCTCATTCATCCTTGAACCCTGAGACTACCTAAGCCCTTCCTTTTCCTTCTTCATATCTAGATATCCTTCCCTAACCTTCCCTACCTTGACCCAGCAGCTTGGGTGGCCTACAACTACCGTCATTCTTCCTCATTTGGCCCCATTCCCTCTCCTTTCATCTCCATGGCTTCTAACTAAAGAAAAAGAACTGGCCCAGCTGGAGTTTCCATGTCCTCCACTGCTTCCATATTCATCTCCTTTGATGGTACCTCATTCATCTCCTCTCAAGCGGTAAATAGGTATAAGGAGCTTCTTCCTAGAAATCATTTTCCTTTTTGCACCTTGCTTAAGTCTCGCACTGAGTTGATGAATGAAGTTGTTGTCATGTTCAATGCAAAACACCTTGGCGCACTATGTGTAGAGTGATTGTGCTACTCTAACTCTCTTTCTGGCACAAAAGTTGTCCACAAATTCTATGCATATATTACAAGGAACTACACTTCTCTTGTGCCACCCTCTAACACCCAAGTAATCCTTACATACATGATGTGGGTACTAGGTTTACAATTTTTGAAGATTCCTTAAACACTTACTTAAATGGTACCTCTACCTTGTATACATGGCTGACCATATGTCACCAATATAGTGATCTTCTTGACCTTTATGAAACTCGAGCTCACTCTACCTGACATCCATAAGTTCCTAAAGAAACCTGAGGTTCCCTATAGGAAGAAAACTATTCTTCCTTCTTCCTCCCTTGATGTCAAGACTTTTCTCATTGCACTTGTAGTCAATTGTAATATCCATCCAAAGAAAAATCAAACAGATATTGTAGAAAACACTATTGTGCAATGTATTGTCTCCTTCGTGATGTCAAAGTCAAATGCACTCGTTATTTTCTCCATCACATGACCTATTTTGACTTTGAGAATAATACCCATGGAACCTAACCCACCTTATCCCAACTTGATTTTTGGTTTGTTTCTTCACCACACTGAGAAATCCCTTTTCCATGATCTTGGTTACAAGGCAAGTAGGAAAGGTGTTTACATCAGTGAAACCACAGTCAAGAAATCCTTTCACCCCACCTCCTCTATCCCTAATGATCTGGCCTCCACCCAGCCTCCTAGACCTAATCGGGCCTCCTTTTCAGTGTCAATTGAAACCCTCATGGCTACATGATACACCAACATGCCTATAACATGCAAGTTAAGGATCACCACTACCAGGACTTAGTTGAAATTATGTCAAACATGAAGTTGACATGCACCCAGCCTTACCCCACCTATCAGTCCTACCCTTCCATTGACTATGCCTCTTATGCATATAATCAGTTTCACCCAACCTACCAGCCTGCTGCTTCTGTTGTACCCCCTTCCTATGATGGTGGACCTACCCCTACTGCCTCTCAGCTACTTTCTCTTCAACCTAGACCTGCTTCCACCCTTCTTGCTGGTTTAGATGGGGTCTCTCAACCCACCTTTTAGTAAGCAAATGTACTGCACTTGTGGCATGTCTTGGGTTGAGCAAGATCACAAGTGGCCTGATACTCACTCCTTTAGACCTTCTGAAGATGAGGAGATGGAATATGAGGATGCTAATGAGGATGTTAAGGATGAGGATGATGGTGAGAATGGCTCTTCTGCTAATGGAAATGGTGGGGAGGACACACCGACTGCCCCTGATGCACCTTCAGATGGAGATGAAGACTTCCATCCTGAGGATGAGGAGACTGTTGATATAGATGCCCTTGACTTTTAGTTCTTAGTCTACAGAGAGCTTATATAAATATCTTTTTGTGGACTTTTATGCAATGAACATTTGGGCATTGTATCTAAGGATTATTATTTTCATATCTCATTGTTTTCTTTTTTGATTTGTAGTTTTTATCTAGAGAGGACATATCATTTTTTATATGATTATATGTACCTTAACTCTATGTTTGGCATATCTCATGAGTTACTTGGTATGTGCTTCCATATTTTGATAATGGATCTAGTATGTTTATTCTCTCTCTGGCTATTGTGTGGTGATTGCATGTGGTGATTTCTTGTGTCATTTGTGCCTTTTGGTATGTGCTTACAATTCACAAGGTAAATGTTTAAATTCTATGTCCTTTTTAATATGTTGAGGAATGGTTTGTCATCTTCAAAGGGGGAGGATGTTGACCTAATAGTTATACATTGTCCATATTTTGATGATGACTTAACCATTCCATTCTTATGTATCTAATATGTCTATTTGAGATTGATTTAAGGTATTAGGTACATAAATAGGATCAATTCAATCATCCCTACATTGATCAAATACAAGCCAAAGTCAATGCAAATGTGCTTTTGTGGAAAATGATAAATGTGTCATCATTTATTTCTAAATCATTTATGATAATTAATTAAGATTATTTTGGTAATTTTAGTTTAATTCAAAAATCAATTGTACTTTCATCCCCTCGGTATTCCTTTTCTGAATTCGTATGAGATTTTTCTCAATTTTCTAGAATTATCAAAGCATTTAAATCAAGATAAGAAAAGATGAAGATATGAGATCTTAAAGATATTTTGATAGTGCCTAATTTATTTGACACTAAAATGGCCATATCTTTTGCATCTATAGGCAAAATTTAATGAGTAAGAATGTATTAGAAAGAGAATTTTATTGTCTAACAGTAAAAATTTATTGTCCTGTGACTTTATCAGTCATTTGACTTTCCAATCAACCAGTGAACTTGCTTATTCGTTTTCTCACAGAGTTTGATATACCTCTAACCAAAATAGTCACAACTTCTACATACAAATTCCAAATTTTGAATTTAAATATGTTTTGGAAAAATAGTTTTAATTACTACAAGAAAAGTATATTTTTGGACCTCTTATGAGCGTTTTACAAGTACACAATTCATTCAAAGTATCTGAAAAAATCTGTCGCAAAGATTGAAGAAAGCAATCAAACTTGACAATAATAATTCTCTAGATCAAATCTTTATAATATACTCCAAACATTTGTATTGTCTTAGGGTTTCCACCCCTCCTTATCCTGTAAAAGGAGATGGACTCCACAAGGAAAATCATCCAGTCCTTAGCTAATTTTGCATCCAATTCTAATCTTATTCTTTACATCATGTTTGACTAGTCTTTTTCTGGGCAACGAGGACTAGCCCCATAACCCATTTCTATGGTCTTTATATCAACTCCATTTTCTTAGGAATGAATATTTCTCAATCTGTATCCTTCTGAGAAAATGATGGATATGTTCATGCGGGAATATCGAAACCCTGGCCCCAATCAAATGAAATGGATGAATTCCTGACAAGTTTTTATCATGCTTCATCCTTTGATATTTACTTAATCATAGATACATAAAGTTATTTTGTTATAGGAATGTAGATACCTCAAATTTTAGTAGAAAGAATGTTTTTTCTATCTAAATTCTAGTATGTTATAATCCATAGTGACGAGACCCATTTATCTATGGATTAGAACACCAGAGTGAGATTTATATTATTTCTTGATATGACCATAGATAGAAGTACATTGGACGGTTGGCTCATGATCTGTGAACACTGGGACAAATGATTTTATGGGAAGCCTAACCCTTGAGAGTTTTTCAATAATAACATACAACCACAATGTCCTAATTCAATAACCAAAAAATGGAGTTGAATCAATTTATATAGGAGCGTGGCTTTGGCGATAAATCTTCAGACCCCTAGATCTTTCTTTTATAATCTAGATACATTTTCATTCTGCATTAAATTCTATTTTTAGTTTTAATTCAAATTCTCTCAATGAATTTTTACTTCTTTCTCTCACAATCATATTTTAGAATGTGACCATTCCTTTCTATTGTCTTTGTTGGTCGATATCTCTCTATACTTAGTTGATTTGTTGTTCGCAGCAAGTTGACAACCTAGTTAGAAGGTTCAACTCTAGGATTCATCCTAGTTATTGTTGTGTGTACAATGACACACATCAATTTGGTGTCGTTTCTAGAGATGAAAAGGTTATTTTTTAGATATGTTTGTTGTATACCTTGCATAATCTTGTTCATATTCCTCTAACTTGTATAACTTTAGTCTTATTACTCTTTCTCTTATAGATTTTTGTATTTTTCTTTTCATATTGAGTAACATTCTGGTAGTGTATATCCGCATTCTGTTGAGTTTTCATTCTGACAGCACTACTTTCTTTTTTTTTGTATATTTTTAGTTTTTTTCATAATCTCTTAGCTTTGTAATTTTTAGTTCTCTTTGTAATTCTTGACTAACCTCATCTTATATTTTCTTGTTATCCTTCTACTCTCAGGCATTTATTGACATGTCTTTTAGAATTTTTTTTTCAAATGGAGTGGGCATTGCAATATATCCCACAATGTTATTATTGTGGCTTTTACCACTATTTATCCCTAGGCTACCCGACTCTACCCCACAATCATGGTAGCACCCTCTTTTATCTCAAACCCCTTGATCCTCGTGGGTAAAATGTGAATATTAATTTTTTTTAGAATAATTCTGGGGTATCTTACTATCCATATGAGTTTTATGAACAATAAAATGGTGTGGAGTATTATGACCAACAACACCTTGGGGAAAATGGACCTATTTGTGAACATTATAATCCTCAACAAGAAGAAAGACTTAGCACCTTAGAAAAAATAGAATCAGAAGGATGTTCACAACTTGAAAACATTCAAGCTCTATTAGCTATATTACTATAGGAAAGACTTAGGGCCTTATAAAAGATAGCATCAGAAGGACAAGAAAAACTTGACACTAGTCAAGCCCTATTAGCTATCTTACTAGAGGCTCAATTGCAGACTCTCCATGAACATCTTAAGCAACCCAAGATTATGATTGTCGAAGATGATGATGATAACATCCTTATATCATCTATACCAACACAACCTGAAGCTCAACCCAAAAAATTTCCACTTTCATATGAGGAATACCCGACCTCTCTATATGAGGCTTTAGTATGTCAATACAAAAAGTCACTACAACAAGGCCATCCCTCTAAGATTGCTACTCTTGAAGCTTCGCCTTTTGAAGAAAGACTTCTTTACCATGAAACCTACACTCCTTCCCAAACAACCCTTGCTCGGCAACTGGTTGAACCCGATGATGAGATTATGTCTACATGAAGTCTATAGATCAACTGATAGCCTATGTATTCCCATATCGGCACCAAACCCTATACATGTAGTTTTAGGTAATGAAGACAATCCTGTACCAAGCTTCCTACCTGATCTATCACCTTTGGAGCCCCACAAAGTGGATCCATCTTCACCCATCTTTTTCTCCACAAAAGATGATCCATCTACGGTCTTTGAAGAAAGTTCACTCTCAAGGATAATCGACTAGCACTGCCATTGCCCCTATCCACTCACATCAATGACACTTTCCATGATACTAAAGGAAGATATGTGGATCATTCTAGAAGACTTGTGGGGGAAAAAGCAACATGGAAGCCCCCTAGACCTTCAATGACCACCCTTCTATGAAGCTCCACTAATAAAGGTCCTAGTCCTCACACACATCCCCTTCAGCTGGACCTTTTTTGAGATACCAGGGCCACCTAGACGCCCTGTTCCTCCCTCTATCCTACATTTGAATTTTGATCGGGATGAGTAAAATTTTAAGTCTATGGTGGTGATGGGTGGTACAGACTCCTTCCACCCACTAAATTTTTCAAATTTTCATTATGTTATACAATTTAGTTTTAATTTATCAATTTTTTTTTAAAAATCAACTTTATTAGATTGGCCATTATCTAGTTGGGCAAGTTGAATAGAATTTTATCACCGTGCTCCCTCTGAATTTAGAAAATCCTTTGCAAAAACTTTTACAAATTGTTATGTCTGAAACCACCATGTAACCTAAGGCCCCAAACTAACATCACTCCTTGGAATAGTTGGCAACTTATATGGAATCAATCAAAACCAAGCATGATTTTTATCTATATTTAACAATAGATTATCTTGTTATAAGACTTTTATGATGTCATTTATAGGAATACTCTAGCTAATACAATGACACTCTCTAGAAAAAAAAAGGAAAAAGAGAAAAAAGTGTTGAAGTTATAAGCACGACAACACCTTTACATTCCCCTTATTTTCTTTCTATAAAAGAGACGCAAAGAATCACCTCGGAACAGAAATCAAGTCCGTGGTGGCATGCTTCCCATATAAAAATTTCATACCCCTCAAAGGGGTGTACCATCAAAAGATGCCAAAGAACGCATGAAAAAATTGTGAATAATATAGCCACAACTCCATAAATTAAATACATCCGTAGTCGAATAGAGGAGGGATCATCATTTTCTTCTGCATCCCCTCTTCATCTTTTTCTTGTGCAACAACTCATAAAAAGAAAAACAAAGTTGAGAGTGCCAAAGAAAAAGTAAGATGAAGCATATTTTTCTAAAAATCTTGATTTAGAAACATGATATGATATTTTTTGATAGGGAATATAGAACTTTGTGTTATGTGATTCTAAGAGATAGGAATGTTTGGCCAAATTTGGAGGTAAGGAATAAAGTGATGTTACAAGGGTGAGGAATGACATGTGGAAAGTATAAATTGGATGTATTTGTGATTTTATTTGCTTGAGACAAGCAAAGATTCAAGTCTAGGGTATTTTGATTAATGCATATTCATCATTTATTTCTACATCATTTTGGTTAATTAATTAAGACTTTTTTGGTAAATTTTAATTGAATTCAGAAATCGATTGCACTCTCATCTCCTCGATATTCCTTTTCTAAATTCTTTATGATACTTCTCTCAATTTTCAGGAACTGTGAAAGTATTTAAATCAAGATAAGAAAAGATGAAGATAGGAGGTCTTTCAGATATCCC